>MU223470.1:991484-1013547 GCA_018584345.1 Thuja plicata
ATGTGTATATACACATGTGTGTATATACATGTGTGTATATACACTCATGTGTATATATACATACATGTATCTATACTATATATGTACATGTGTGTATATACACTCATATGTATATATACATACATGTGTATATACACACATGTATATATACACATGTGTATATACACATATATATATATACGCATGTGTATATATACACAAATTTATATATACATTCTGATAGCAATATAATATTAACACAAAAATGGGAATGAATTTTCCTTCACAAAATAATACTCTCAATTCCAATTCCAATTTTCAATTCCAATTCCAGGTCCTGAGGGGGAATTGTGGAATGCTCAAAAAGGCCCAAAATTAGAATTTGCATAACCCTTTTCCAATTTTTAATTTTGGAACCAAACAGGGAATTGAACATTTTGGGAATTCAGAAATGCCAATTCCCGTTCAATTCCAATTCCACCCCTCAACCAAACGGGCCCTTAATGTTTTTGATTAAGGAAAACAGGTTTTGATGGGTTCTTGAAACCCTACAGAAGTAAGTAAAGTAATCTAGAGCATATAATCATTAAGTAACAACCAAAATGAAACAGGTAGAGCTAACATAACAATCCCAGAAAAAATAGAAAGCCAGGGACAAACACCCAAAAAGACCAGGAACATAGAACCAGGGGTGCGAATCAGGCAATGTCTCTGAGAATCTTAGCAGCCCGTATCTCTAGCTCGGTCATTCTACCCGCAGCTTCTTTTAGGTCGTCCAGCTCTTTGTCAGCTTCCTAGTTTTCCATCTGCTTGGCGTCCTCTTCTTATTTCATTCTTCTGGAAGCTTCTCCCTGTCACTATTCAGCGGTCGATCCTCCTTATTTCGTCTTTGTTCTTCAAATTTGTCGATGATCACCTTAATATTATCATTTGAAGCCTTAAGTATATTGTAGCTTTGCTCAGCAATTTTAACCATTGAGGCTTCAATGCCTTTGACCCTATGCTTCAGTTCGATCACTCTGCTATCCAGCTCCCTGTCCTCCTCAATATTCTTGTTGTTAATTATGTTTTCTTTCTCCATCATGTCCATTCTTTTTTTCAGCTCATAGATTTCGTAGTAGGTCCATTTCGTTGATCTGTAGTTGTCAATAGCACTATTTTTTGCATTGTTCAACACATCCATTTGGGGATCCTCCCTCGCATTGTCGCTAAAAATCACCATAGCAGGATCAATAAGCTCTTCCATCTGAATTCTGCCCTCCTTGTTTTCCTTAACCAAAGTCCTAACCATTTCTCTGTTTATCCCCATTTTAGCAGAGATCGTGTCAAAATTCCTCCAGACGACCTTCTTGTTTTTTCCTGTAATGCTGCAGGTGAAATGGTCTTCTCCATACTCCACAAATCCTTGGCTCTGAACATCCTCCTCATTCCCCTTCCCCTGACTATCCTCTTCCTCATCTCTCTCCTCTTGTGTTTTTTCCTGGCTGTCCTACCTCTCCTCCTAGGTTTCCACCTTTATTTGATTCCCTCTTTTGAATCTCATTACCCTCTTCACCGAGCTTGCCTCCTCATTCTAAGCCGGTATTTTGATTGTGATCTTCCTCTTTATATTCGTCTTCCGCTTCTTCCCACCTTGTTTCATTTTTCTCTCTTCTCCCGAACTCTCATTCCCCATTTCCATTCCTTCCTCATTTTCATTGTACTCCCTGTCTGAGGAGATCTCAATGTGTTGTTTTATTCCTCCAATTTGAATCTTTTCTTCCCTTTCTTTGTCTGAAGAGGCTCTTCCTCCTTAGTCTCCGAGTGCATATCTCGGCTGTCCTCGGTATCAGAGGGGACGTAATCCTCCCCCGAACCCTCCTCAGAATTTCCTTCCTCCATGCATTTAATTTCCTTCCCCAAAGTGTGAGCTTTAAAGTACTTGTAAATTAACAGTAATAAACCCTCATGGAAAGCCGGGTTGCTAATGTGTTTCTCCTTATAGTCATTAATTTTTTTATTGATGGATGAATAAAGGAAGAAAGGGATGGATATCTTTGCCCCATACCTGAAGTGGTTGAGAAGCACGAAATGGTGAGTGTTGATGCGGTCGAATCTCGTATCCAGAGAGATGAATTTGATAATTGCCCTCAACACAAAAATTCCACAGAGGCTTGGTAGAGCTCGGGTGGTAAAAGTTACCCCTCTTTACCAGAGCACACTTTTCCGCCTCATTTTTAACAAAATTCGTCAAAGCTTGGCTGGAAATCTTCCTATCCCTATAAAATTTCTTCCCAATGATGGGAATCCTAGTCACAGCCGACACAATTTCCTCCGTCACCATAAAAGTTACCCCATCAATTTTCACCTGCCCTTCATTCCAACTATTGACCATCATCTTCGTAACAAAGGGCTTCCACCCATGAAGACGTTCAATGTAGGTGGTCACTTCACCCTTATTCAAAATCTCCCAAACCTTGGATCTCCGACGCCATTTTTCTGTTTCCTTCTCCGGCTCTCTCCTGTGCCTTTCTCCCACCATTTCTGCAATTTCTTTGTTTCCTCTATTTTTGGTGCGCTTCTCACTAAGAGCCCTCTGTTTCAGAGTGATATTGAGTTGATGTTTCGAGAGACTTCTTTTTGCCTCGTGAATGCTATAATTAATTTTATGCCTCCAAGTGTGTCGACGAGGCCTAAAACTGATAATCCCATCGCGTCTCACGTACTTGCACATCATACGGGGATTCTTCCTCCATTTGTCATAACTCTTCATAATTAACCTTTAATAACTCTGAGTCTGCCCGGAACCAGATCACTTTCAATGATGTTTAAAATTTCCGGTGGTAAATTATTCCCGTCATACCATTTCTTCACTCCCTCATTCTTGACTCCCATATTTGCCAGCCTGTCCGCCACCTGGTTGGCTTCCTGGTAATCATGTGCCACATGGACCTGATCAAATGTTTTGAGGATTTGTCTGCACTCCCCTATTATGTTCTCAATGGTCTATGAAGGCCCAATCTTTTCATTTAGGCAATCTATGATGTTCTTTGAATCCCCTTCTAACCATAAATTCTTGATTCCCATTTCCTGAGCTAGTCTTAGGGTGTGATGTGCCGCACTCGCCTCAGAATAATGGTTGGTTTGTGATCCCAGGGGGGCCAAAATAGCAGCAATGTCTTTACCATGTGAGTTCCTTATGATTCCTCCCACGCCAGCCATCCAAGGGTTGCCCTTTGCTGCCCCATCAAAATTAGATTTGAACCACCCTTCTGATTGTAATGTCCATCTGCAATCCAACCTTTTATTGGTGTTATTGGGCCCATTTTTGTGAATTGGGATGATACCTTTGCAATTAGTATAGTTTTCCATAAGGGCATTTGAAATTTTTTGGGCAACATACTTAGCAGGGGTACCCTTTTCCCTAAAGATCCTGTTATTTCGCTCCTTTCATAACCCCCAACAAATGTGTGGCATAGCCCATGACCAAAGATGGTGACCACTCCCCCCCTGATTCCATTGGTCAAAGAGCTCAAGAGTAGTTTTGGGGAAACACCAGGATGTCTCAAAAAAAGACAGGAAATGATGCCATATTTTCCTGGTGAAATCACAGTGGATAAATAAGTGGTCCACATTTTCACTTTGATTTATACATAGGATGCATCTATTAGGAATATCTTGCCCCCTCTTTTTTAGGTTATCCACAGTCAAAATGTGATTTTGGAGCAAAGTCCAGAAAAAGATGTTAACCTTAGGGATAATACCAGGAAACCAGGCCTTGGCCCATATGGGGATAGTACCAACTTGTTGTGTGGTTTCATATCCCGAAGCCACCATATAGTTACCATCAATTGTTTCCCCCCAAACTATAACATCTTTATTGAGAGAGAGGGGAGTGTGACCCATATTGACCATAAGAGGTTTTAGGTCCTGGGACACCTCAGTAAGATTCACCCATCCATTGTTGGTTTTGTAGTCACTAACTCTACTGCCATATCTTTCAATGCAATGTTCAGCCCATCTATTATATGGCTCCAAGTTCCATAAAGGACCCTGTCTGAGCCAATCATCATGCCAAAAGTTGACATCCTTACCATTGCCTACTTTCCATCTTGCTTTTGCAGTTACTATACCTTTAGTCCTCAGAATTCCATTCCTTATGTGGGATCCCTTCGGGTCCAAATCTCTGTTGATGAATTGTTTGAAGGTTAAGTTAGCTGCATATTTATCCTTCATAATATCCCTCCATTCCCTTATAGAGTTGAAAATTCTCCAAATCTGCTTAGCTTGCAGAGCTTTGTTGAACTGCTTCAACTTTTTGATGCCCAGCCCTCCATGTTTTTTTGGCTTGCATATAGTATCCCAAGCCACAAGTGGGTATTTCTTGTTTCCATCTTTGTCTGCCCATAAAAGCTTTCTCTGAATAGCTTCCAGAGAGTCTGCCACCTTAGCAGGGATAGAGAAGAGGCTAAGAGCATAAGTAGGAAGGTTCTAAAGAGTAGATTGTATCAGAGTCACTTTTCCAGCCTGGCTCAGGGTGATGCCCTTCTAGTCCACCAATTTCCTGTTGAATCTATCAATAAGGCCTCCCCAGAAGGCCTTAGGGGGTTTGGTTCCGAGCGGAAGACCTAAATAGGAAGCTGGAAAGGAGCCAGTACCACAGCCCAGAATGCCAGCCATTTTCCTTTGTCTGTCCATGGGAGTGTTAATGAAGAACACCGAGCTCTTGTTCCAGTTAATAAGCTGACCCAAAGAATTGGAATAAGAAGTAAGGATGTTCTTAACATTTATAGCTTCCTTAACCGAAGACTCACCACCCAGAATGGTATCATCCACAAATTGCTGGTGAGTAAAAGTGAAAGGGCCTGAAGAAGGTTGTAGCCCACTGATTAGACCCCTTCTCCTATAATCGTGGATAAGCCTTCCCAAGCACTCCACCAAAATGATGAAGAGAATCGGGGAGAGGGGGTCCCCTTGCCTAAGACCCCTAGAGGATTTGAAGAAGTCTGAAGGAGAGCCGTTCACCAAAACAACAAAAGAAGGAGTGAAGATCAACTGTGAAATAATCTTTAATACCTTGTCATTGAAACCAAAAGCCCCCAAAATGTTACTCAGGAAGAACCAATCAACCCTGTCATACGCCTTGGAGAGGTCCAGTTTAAGCAGGAATCCTTCTCGATTGCCCTCCTCCAAAGAATGAATCACCTTGTGCACTTCCATAATAGAGTCCAAAATTTGTCTACCAAGGACAAAGCCCGTTTGTTGGGGGGCAATTAAAACCGGGAGGATTTTAAGCAGTCTGAGAGTTAAGACTTTAGAGATAATCTTGTAAAAAGAGTTACACAGACTAATGGGCGTAAAACTATCAAAAGAATCCGCACCTGGGATTTTTGGGATGAGGACAAGAAAAGTGGCGTTGATCTCTTTAAGAAGGCTCTTGGCACCAAACAATTCCCGGACAGCTTTGACAATGTCATCTTTGATAACCTCCCAGTACATCTGGAAAAAGAAAGAAGGGAAACCATCTGGGCCAGGGGCTTTTTCTGCAGGTAATGAAAAAATAGCTTTATGGATTTCTGCCTGATCCAGGATCGCCAACATGTGCTTATTCTGGCTTTCCATGATCACCTTAGGAATAGTTTGAAGAATAACCTCCTGGTCATCCTCGATGAGGTTATGCTCTTTTGAAAGGATTTGTGTGAAGTACCTGATGGCCTCATTTGCAATCTCCTTGTTTTCCTCCAAAGTAAGATCCCCTTTCTTAATGGCACTAATTCTATTAGCCATCATGTGTTTCACAGTGGATAGGTGAAGGAAGTGAGAGTTTTTGTCCCCCTCTTTCAACCACACCGATCTTGACTTTTGCCTCCAGAACATTTCCTCTTTACTTACAATGTTGTGAAGATCAACCAGAATGGATTTTTCAGCACTGATTTTATCAACATCATATCCATGGTTTTGGATCTCTTCTTGAATCTTTGCAAGCTCTAACTTAATCCTGTCTTTTGTCTGAAAAATATTTCCAAAGTCTCTTTTGTTCCATTTTCTAATCTCCATTTTAATATTCTTAAGCTTCTTAGCCACCCTGTACATCGTCATCCCGTCCACATCTATACTCCACCACTCCTTTATCTTACTGAGGAGATTGGGGTGGGTTGTCCACATCCTCTCAAATCTGAAGGGGAAAGCCTTTTTCTTATTATGATTGGCCAGATTGAGAGAGATAGGAGAGTGGTCAGAATCGAATCTCGCCATGGAAGATAGGTGACAATGATACTGTTGCATCCAATCCAAAGAAATGAGGGCTTTGTCAAGGCGAACCTGAATGCACTCCGATCCCACTCTTCTATTTGATCAAGTGAATTTACCCCCACCTAAATCCACATCAATGAGAGCCAGATCATTGATCAAACTTGCAAGTTGCTGCCTGCTCTCCAGGTCAGGTGGCAGACCGCCAAATTTCTTAGATTCCAAAAGAGGAGTATTGAAATCCCCCATGATAATGGCTTTTGGTTCTGTTACTTTGGCAAAAAGAGTTCGCAGCTAGTCCCAGAATACACGCCTACAATTCTTTGTGTTTGGAGCATAAATATTCATTATAGCCCAGCCCTCCTATTCTTTTGGGTTATTGAAATGAATAAGTAAGATGTTGCCCTCATCCCAAATGATTTGAGCGTTGAGGTTATCCTTCCATAACACCAGTAAGCCTCCAGAGGCTCCATCTAAGTCGGTAGCAACAGTCTTCAAACCTTTTCCAAAGGAAATGCCTGCTACTTTATCCTTTTTCATTTTTGTTTCTTGTATCAAAAAAATGTTTGGTCTATGGTCCCTTATCATATTCCTAATTATTTCTTGTTTGTGGACTCCATTTAGCCCACGGATGTTCCATGATATGACCTTCATGATTTCTTAAGAGACTCCTGGATGGTCCGTTGGTAACCATCCGCAATATTTCTTTTTGCTTCTTCCTTTCTGATTTGATTCATACTCTTCCTTCCTGGTGTGTTAGACTTGCTTCCTGTGTTTGCTTTGGCCCTACTTGTTGTTGCTGCAGGAGAGGTCGGAGATGGGTCCCTGCTATTTTTCTTTTTCACTGTTATCCATGCTCCCACATTCTCATCTTTGGAGGCATCTTTGTAGCTATCGAATAGGGCTTCCATTCTTGAGATTTGACCAGGCGTAGTGGATGATACCGTTTCCAAGAATCAGCTAATCTTCCCTGGAGAGATATAATTGCTTCTGCTAACATTTGATTCTTGGGAGAGGGTTGGGCCCTGTCCCCTCGCGTGCTTCCCATCTTCCTGTGAATCTGGAACAAAAGAGAGGTCAATGTTGGCCTCGTCTGTAATCTCCCCCTCTTCTGGGTTCTCCTGACCTCCTTTGTCTCCAGTCCCATTTTCAACCTCTGGATGTGTTGGGCTTACTAAAACCCCTTCACGCTCCCTGCCTTTACCTAGCTGAGCTTGTGGTTGCCCCTTACTCTCCCCCTCTATTGGTATGGACCCTTCAGATTTCAGTTTGCTCTAACTGAAGCTCCAGGCTATCAGTTGTCAACTCCCCTTGAGGGTTTTGATTTTTTGATATCAATGCATTTGGGAGTTTTGCTTTCTAGACCTTCTTGGTGTGTATGAGATCCTTGTTCAAAGGTTGTAACTCTGACCTTTTTCCTTGCTTGATTTGCTCCTTTTCAATGACTATTGGGCACCGATTGGCTTTGTGTCCAACTTTTTTATAGCGGAAGCAGGCAAAGGGGACGCTTTCATACTCTATTTGTTGCACTCATTTTCCCAATCTGGATTGGAAAACAATAGCCTCTGGCATGTCTTTGCTTGCTTCAACTCCAATGCATATCCTCGCATAAGTGAGTCTTTTCTTCGCTGCCGTTACTGGATCAATAGCTAGCAGCTCCCCGAAGGATCTGGCAATGCCCTCAAACACATCCTCATGCCAATATTCCAAGGGTAATTCTGGAAGTCTCGCCCAGACCGGTGCTTGGTTCATGAAATCTTTGTTGAGATCCAGGTTAGACGTCCATTTTTGTAGAATGAGGGTGGATCTACCCACTGACCAGTTCCCCGCACAAAGTATTTTGGATTGATCTTCTTGACAGGAGAACTCAAAAGACATGAAGCCTTTTTCCATTGCCAAAACCACGACCTGGCCTTTGAGATCCCATTTGTTTTTAACAAAGGTTCTAACTATATCAATATTGGGTCTGGATCCTATGAACTTGCCCACCAGAGTAGCGACCATACTCAAAATATTATGATCAATAATCTCAGATGGCAGTTCTAAAGCATAGATCCCCATCTCTTTGTTAGAGACATCCTTAATAGTTGGGAAAGGAGACTTACCAGAGGGTTTGACTCCAAAAAAGGTTTGTCCACCGCCCCAGTGGGGCCCTTTCATCGCCCGTATCTCTCGTTTCTGGGGTAGAGCCTTTTGTTTCTCTCGAATCCGGCTGTAGTATCCGTGGGACCCCTTCATCTGTCGAATCCTCAGTTCCCTGGTCCTTGCCCTAATCCTGGCATGTGCCTTGATCGTTCTATCCCGAGCCAAAAGGTTTCCCGCCCAGTGCCAAATTCAAATTTTTGCCTCCAGACGCTGCTCCTCGGTCGCTCATCGTTGTTTTTTAAAAGTTGTTAATGTTGATAATAATTATCTATGATTGAATAAAATGTGTTTCCTTAGATGTAAAAAAATAGTCAATTGTGTGATGTCACATCAGTACGTCAACAAAACATGACTTCATGCACAAGTATGAATTTCATTTTTGGGGGGACTTTTTTGGACACCTTGGCAAAAAGCATGTTGATGTAGCAACATAGTTGATGATATAACCTTGAAACCTTAGTTATAAATAGGAGACTTACCAAGTAAACTGGTGTAAAAAATTGGGAGTGATTTGAAATTTCCACATAGTATTTTGAAAAGCTCAAAGTTAGAGTGCTCAACTATTAGGTTCTATCTCCTATTTAGACCATCATTTTACAAATATTCACATGTGACTCTTCGATTTTTAAAACCTTTGTTTCTTAAGTTCACACATGACTTCATTTTTGGAAACTTGCGTCTTTTAGTGGCATTTGGAGGGAAATTGGTATACCTCCTATCTAAACTTTCTCATGAAGTACATTAAATGGTTCAGTTGTAAGATATGGGGGAATTTTGTTGTGGTTTGGAAGTTGGAACCATTAAAACGTTAATGAATGTTTTCAATTTGTCTTTTCTTTTCAATTTTGTTTTATTTGATGTCGTTTCCAATCTTTAAATTTGTATTAAAAAAAATGTTGTGTGATAAATTTTGATGAAAATTGATAACACGTTTATATCACATGTATTTTTTGATTATCTATTAAGGTATTTTTTATGGTCCACTAAACATGTATATGTTGATATTTTGACAAAAAACTTTACATGGGATTGCATTGGCTCATGTTTAGGATTATGGTTACTTGGTCAATAATTTTTTATTTAAATATCAGGTTCGTGCATTCAAGGAACAACACATAAGAGGATTGGATGCAGGTTTATATTATGGTTTTTCCCCCCTTTTCTTCTCCTCTATTTTTTAAGTTTTCTTTACATATTGATATTTAATTCGTTTAATCTCAGTTTGGATGCAAGATAAATATTTATGCTAATTTTCAACTTTTTGGTTTTAAAACATTACAATTTCAAACATCTTTGTCACTGTTATAAAAATCAAAATCAAAACAGGGAACATTTTTCCTTCCACCCTTAGTGCTTCATGATGTGCAAGTATGATGGCAAGTCAAGAACACATCAATAGGATGTAAAATTAGATCATGGTGGATCACTGAGATATGTTGACGTAACCATCCAAGTTCTTCAATTTACGAAACCAAATAACCTCCACAAGACAAGAGATAAGAAACAATGGAAGATATTATTCCACCAAATCAAGAATACAATATGATGATGATATTATACACAAGATATATTATGTATGCTAGGGGTACCTTCCTTATATAAACATGGTAGGGTAATACGATTAACAAGAACATGACATGTGTCTTAATCTTATGACACGAGTCAACTAACATAATAAATAGTAAATGCCTAGGACACAAAAAGTAAATAAGATAAGATAAGATCTTGTCTAGAGACAACTAAGACTTCTAGAAAGATTATTAGGACCTAAGTAAATTTAACATGTAAATAAGGCCCATTGGGTGAACTAGTTAGGTAAAAGACTTTATTCATACCAACACCCCCCTTAAGCACAACTTAAAGAGGAACAAACCCAATGTAAAGTTGCAAAAGATGGGTGCTAACAACAAGATTTGATTAGATGCGCATGTACAAATAATATCTCACAAACAAAGAAAAGGGAAAAAAACCCATGGGAGAAAAATCATCTAAGAGAGAAAACAAGATGAAGGAAGAACACACCTCCAAAACAATGTCCCAACAACAAAAGGAACATGAATAAGATCATTGAAGCACCAAGAACTTGCAAACAAATGTCAAAAGATGACAACTATAGTACTATAAATGGAGAACCTCCTTTGAAAACAAGATTATTCTCAAGATCGACATTTTTTTTTGCATGAGTGCCCCAATGACACTATTCAAACAATGTAGATGAAAAACAAATGCAATAAAAACTGACAATAAAAAATACAAAAGACATAAATCTGCATGAGTGACATCAAGCATCACTACTCAACCAATGTAAGTTGAAAATACAGGTGCTAATAATTTCAAGAACACTAATAAGAAAAGATTGAAAGGTTGCCTCCGTAATATATGAATAAATGTGTGTCTCATAGCTCACTCCAAGTGAAATTAAAGAAGCACTAGCAAAAATAGTATAATGCCCCACATAATGTTGACTAGGAAGAGGCATGTTAAGGCCACTGAAACTATGTGTTAGGCCAAGTAGTTCGTGAAAGAGAAGATACAACATTTGAAGTGGACAAGATAGTACCTACAACCAAAAAAGGATGTGCAACAATAAGGCACATGTCCATTAGGAAAATACTGCTCGATCCATTATTGTTGTAGAGGGACTCTCACTTGGCAAAGTTGTGATTGCAAAATAACAAAGATACTACACAACCTCCCCATGTTTATTTAGTGTAGTGTGAAAACAATAACATGACACAACATTTATGCAAAATACCCAAAATACATGTACAAGAGTTTGGCACTTTATCCCAATGCGTCAACAAATAGAAAGTTCTTATAAAAGATGCTCAAAGAAGCCATGAAGGACAAAATGCTCTATATACATATGAAGTAAACCCAAATGAAATCATCCTACACAAACAAAAGTTTTTTAGGTTAAAGAATATTCAATTAATTAAATATTATTAAAACAAAAAAAAATTACTAATTGAATATCTGAAATTTTTTTAGAAAATGTGCATGGATGGAGAGAAAGAGCTCTAAAATACCTTTTCAACATTATGGGAAGAACAAAAAAATAGACAAATTAGTCAAAATTTATGATCTTGGGAGTCCAAAAACCACTTTTGATTTTAAAAAAATCCAAAATGTACCAACAATAAAATATAAGAAAAATATCTATACAACTGGATAGGGTTTGAAACAAGCTTTTCAAGATATATTGTTTGCTACAAAATAACACCATATGCAAAATTTATGGCCATTTTCGCAAATCAATGTAGTTTTAAAAAATATAGCACCTAGAGGCCAAGTCCTTGGACGCCCATGTGATCAAGGTCATGGTTGGCACAAAAAAGAGCCTACCACTAATGATGGTTGTCACTAGGCAGTGTACTAGTGGTCAAAATGTGACACTATTGTCAAGGTGGAGACACAACTTCCAAGTGGGGAGGTAGATTTTAGGGGAACACTTAACACGTATGTAGGTATTGAGCATTGGTGCCACATCCAAGGTACTAAGCATCAAAACTAAATAAATTCTAGCCAATAATTTGAAGTGTTGATGAAGGCAATACACGATTAGGCAAAAAAATGTATAGGTGTCAACCACCCCTACAAAAAAGGACATCAAAAAAACTGATGATGCAGGTCTTCAAACCATATGCTCTTAGGCTACAATAAAAAGTTTTATTTATTTTAATTTAATTTGTGTAAGTCAATTTTTAAAAATATACAAAAAATGCATTAATGTAATAGTACTTTTTGTATTTTTTGCGAAAACATTATGTACCCTATGTGCTTGGGGGTAGTATGCCCTACTCAAGCAATTTTTTTTTCCTCAGAAACAAATTTTCCAATTATAGATAAATTTGTAGCCAAAATACACCCCTCAAGATTCTTAAGTACAATGGCAAGGTTTGATTAGACCAAAAATGCTTCGAAAAAAGGTTGTTCACTAGATATGAGCTTTGAAGTTTGCAATGTTGTAAATGGTGATTAAATTGAGTGAAACAAAAGCCAAATCTAACTTCCTCAAGCCTCATGGATGGAATTGGATTATGTAAAATACCAACACTATAGAAAAAAATGTTGCAATCATCGAGTCTCACCAAAAACATACCTGCAATATACGAACAATAAATCTACATTAACTCTTTTTCATTAGATCGAGATCATATGAAAATGCAAGAGATCAACATAAAGGGGGTTCACAAGATCATATTAAAAACTCAAATAACAAAGAAAAATATTTTCATCCATTGAGTGATCTAAAGGTATGGTCCCTTTTTAATCCAATTATTTCAAAGAAAAATAAATAGTAGGTCGCGGGGATTAGTATCTTGACATCTTATGAATTGAGTAGTGGGTTTATCATGTTGGAACAAATCCAATGATGTATGTTTGTTGATCTTGATTGAGAAATTTAATAGGTGGGCACTTATGATTGATGAATGGACTCTTGATTAAGATGATGGGGTTAATGAAAGGATCAGTGGTAGCTCAAGGGAGGAGCAACAAAAGGTTGTTAGCATAGGTGACATTAACCTTGCAATCATATGGCATACATGTGCCTTCATGTTCCTTGGAAAGTGTTCTTAGGTACATGAGAGAAATAATATTTAATATTTGTATTATATAATAAATTGCAATTGCATCTTCAAGAGGTGAAATGTGTCATTGATAGAGATTTAATAGGCAAAGTGTAGAGAAGGGAAAATTCATCAACCTCAAGGCCGGTTAAAGTCTCAAGGGATGAATAGCCCCTTGCGCAACCCCACTTCAAATAGCGCTCTAGTGAGCTAGGGGATCAAGACAACTAGGTGATGAAGAACTTTAATCAACTAAAACAAGGAAACACGCAAAACTCTACTATGACAATAAATAAAAATATTATGACTATCTAAAATAGGAAAGCTAACTACTATTGTTGACTATCTAACTCCACAATCTCACCGCCCAAGATGCACACACAGATCGAGGACAATAGTGTGGGTACAAGATGACAGTGCAACATGTACGTCCCATATGGACAAAGTACAAAGAACAAAGCAAACAATGATAAAACTAAATAAAATGATAGAGAATAAACTAAGATAACTAACATGAAATGAAAACAACTAGACTAGGAAAATATAATATGAATAAATAGAAGGCAAGAGAATCTCACAAATGGTGAAGGTTGATGAAGCCAGTGAGTCACCCCACATCTTCGTCCAACGAACCTGCACGCATAGAAACGAGGAACAATGTTGAGTGGTTGTTTGGAGCCCCGCCTCAATCAGATCCTTGTTTTTGGTGTTTCCACCTCCACAATAGCCAAATAGACGAGATAACGATGATAGATAACCCAAAAGATAAAATACAATGCTAGACATGAAATAACAAGTTTATGATAAGAAATACTATGATATGCTCAGCGGACAGAAAATGGGTTGATGAAAGATTGTCCTCCAAGACCAATAAGCTAGAGCCTAATGGAAGGAGAAGTGACGAAGATGATGAAGCCAATACATCGTGAAGGAGACAAAATTGTATGTGAAGTTTTCCCAATGCAATGGTGAATGTGACAATATGGTAGAGAAACTTTGAGAGAATGTGAGCTCAAGCTTGGTAGAGAGAGCCAAAAGTGTCAAGAAGTGTGAGAAAGTAATAAGAACAAATGAGGTTCAAAAATGAAGATTTAACATGGTCGGGTTGAATCTTGGCATTAGTGGGTGGTGGTCAAAGGCGTCCCACTATAGGGGTGGTAGTTGTAGCACTTCAATAGCTCATTGCATACGTCTACAAATTCGCAGGATGAATGCATGTTGTGTGGATGTCTTTGTGGAATGAATGCTTCCTAGGCCGACCAAGCTGCATGACCAAGAATCTTAATGAATGGTTGAGAAGGAAAAGCAGAGGGATGTGGAATTTCATGTTTTGGCTAAGGTAGGAGCATTACATAATGGTAAATTACACAAGGGTGCAAATTTACAACATTACACAAAGATACCTCCTAGGCATCCACTTTTGGGGATTTGAAGAGTTGTTCTTTGAGTGCCAAAGTTTGGAAGGTGAGAGGTTGTCTGTTGAGTGATTAGAAAAATCATTATGGAGTTATGGAGCATTCAAGAAGTGGAAAATTTGAGCAAATATAGGTTAGGCATCCATGTTGGAGGCATGTGAAATATATTATTTTACTTTCATGTTTGTTAACTATGCATTACCCTAGGTGTCGAATTTTACAATTTGTTTCTTTCCTTTTATTTTGGAATACTACATTGGTTTTCCCTCTCGAAATTTTCTATAAATTGGAGCCATGAGATGGGAGTGTTATGTTTCAAGTTCTTGCATGTAAGAGGGTGTTGTTGAGTTGGATTGTGGAGAGTAGTGAAATGTATTGTTGTACATTGGATTGTGAAGATTAATGATATACTTGCCATCTTTCTTGTGGGGAGCTTTTTCCCCAAAAGGGTTTCTCCATGTAAATTTGGTGTCTCTATGGTTTGTTAATTTTTTCTATTATGTCGAATGTCCAATCACATAAATAAACCATATTTTTTAATCTTATTTTTCATATTTTTTGTCACATACATAAGGTAAAATTGAAAGCTTTATTGACCTTCGACATTATTATATTTTTACATTTCTTGCACTCTCTCATCCTGATGATGGATCATAGAGTGTGATCCGAAATGTTGATGCTAAAAACACTTACACAATCAAATCCAGAAGCAAATTACTGATTTATTGACCTTGTTTTCAACAGAGACACCTATTCTAATTTTGGAAGAAGATTCCTTATAGCTTTAATGGAGGAACAACCAACATATTTTTATGAGATATATAACCAGACCTTAAAATCTTAGATTTACTTTTATTTATAGGCTCTAAGATGCCTTGTTCATGAAGGCCTAAGTCATTGCTTTGAATTAATGCATGTTTCGGAACAATAGTTAGACCATGCATTTTTTTTTGCATTGGAGTAATTTTAACTCTTCCAATAATACATGTTTCATATTAGATTGTATTCACGTCTCAAATACATTTCTTCATTATAGGCAATTCTATTTGTATTCCTTCTTCTCATAGTAAATATTACGATACAAAAAATTGTGTACATTAGTATATGTCTTATTTCTCACAATAATCTAGCATAGACCACTTTTCATTATAGACGATGGACCCTAGCACGAAAAAAACTCAAATTGAAACCCATCAAATAGAATGTCGATAACTACAAAGTCAAAAGAAGTTAGGATCAATCGACATGCAAAATTTACAACGGACTTTACTATATAAATCTTTTGAGTAAAAAAATGCAACATGGCTCACATAATTCAACATCACCAAACAAGAAAATTAAATTTGTGACAACATCCAACAAATTTTGATGCACTTTCAAATTTACAAAAATGCACTCAATGCAAAGAATGTTTGTCCACTCATCAAATAATAATTATATTTGTAGAAGATGTTTCAATGAGAAATGCATACGTCAATTTTTATTATCTAATAATTTAAAACCTAAAAACTATACCATCTCTATCAATTTTTATTATTTAATAATTTGAAACCTAAAAACTAAACTCTCTCTCTCTCTCTCTCTCTCCTTTATTACTTCATTTATGTCTCTGTCTATACATCTCTATTTATTTTTGTCTTTCCTCTCTCGCTCTATCTTCATGTCTACCTCTATCTTCCTCTACAAAACTGTATAAATTTAATCTACAAATTGTATAGAGAACCTATTAAAAGCCTTAAGCCTTGCAACTCTAGTGTTTTTGTTATCCCCTACAATGTGCATGAGCCAGACATTCTCCAGCCCATGTCGTACAAATGTAGCTCAAAAGGTGACACATTAGTGTTATGTTGTAGATATAATTTTACAAGGAATTCAACCAAAGACGAACATAATATGAATTTGAATGTTAATAATAAGATATTGTTGCATTAAAGACGCATCTATATTGATTGTTTCCTGTACCAGTAGAGAAAGGCCCACTCTCAAAATAACCTATCGGTTTATATTTATTAATGGGTGATGTGATTTTCATGATTATGGCTTTTGCTAAATATTGACTTAATAAAGTGTTCTCTATATGGTTAAGTTTTATAATAACTTGATATGGGAATTCCATGATAATTTGTTGCTTGTTTTCTTATAATATATGTAACTTAATTAATGAAATTTCACTCATTCGATCCCTAAGTTAATACTTAAGTCATACTAATAGATTTCCTTTTTTAATTACAACCTCAACTAAATTAGCACTCACACTAAAAAAATTAACTTATTCAAATGACATAATATTTACCATACAAAGTCAAGTTATATAAGAGTTTTTTTATGGCAAATCAACAAAAACTATGCCTAAAATAATGACCTAATTACTCACCAACATTTAAACCATAATATTGCCATGTGAATAATTGTTAGTCTTTCAATCAGTTAGACGTTACATATCGAGTTATAATGAGTTATGATAAAATATGAGAAACATTAGGTGACTTTCATGGTACGAGAAGGATAACAAAGAAGCGTAGGTCCCTAAACTTAGTCTTTGTGTGACCCACCTTGACTTTGATGACAAGATGATTCACATAATCTTGCATCCCTTTTGAAGTAAGATGAGTTGTCTATTTACCAAATTAACTTGTTTGATTTCATAGAGGAAACATCTCTCTCTCTCTCTCTCTCTCTCTCTCTCTCTCTCTCTCTCTCGCATCCCTTTTGAAGTAAGATGAGTTGTCTATTTACCAAATTAACTTGTTTGATTTCATAGAGGAAACATCTCTCTCTCTCTCCATGCCTCTATATCTATATCTCTATTTTCCCTCTTCCATCTCTATCTCATTATGTCTAGATCTCTCTCTACCCCTATATACCTCCGCTTTGGATTTCTCTATATATAACTTCATATCTCTCCCATCTCTATCCCTCTCTCTTCTCTTTATTCATCCATCTCCTTAACCATCCCCATCTCCATCTCCACTTCATCCTCTCCTTCTCTCCATATCCCTCTCCTTATCCATCTCCATCTCGATTTCCTTACCCCTCTCACTCTTCACTCCTCTATCTCTCCCTCTTTCTTTCCCTCTCTCCTCTCCCGCTCCATTTGGTCTATTACAAACATTGAATGAACCTCTTGGTAATGTAGCTTGATTATCTTCTTACTTTTAAAGTTTTGTTTGTCATGTTTAGATCCATGAAAGTGAATGTATAGTTGATCACTTCTCCATTAAGGCATTTGTTGCACAAACAACACAATTTTCTAATGATCTACCATTTAATATCATATACTACACAAATTGACTCAAAAAATAGACCAATTTTTTTCCCAAATGAACTTCACACCTCTTCAACATACCTATTACACACAAAAGGTGCAATTGCTAGTTTGCATCTTTTTAGATACCTTTTTTAAAAAATTAGAACAAAATTATAAAATAATTGTTATCTAAATTAGTTATCACTTGAAAAAGTGAAGATTATTTCTCTAACTAAAGTCAAAAGTTATTGAATAGTTCAGAACAAATAATTACTTCCACCGCTTAATAACTTTTATTGTTATTATTGTTATCTTTTCAAACTTGCTCAATTGAACTTTGGAATATGAGCATGCATCCACCCACCTCTTATTATAAATATGTAAACATTTAAATATTCATAATAACCGATATTTAAATATTAGTAATAACTGGTATTTAAATATTAACAATAACACACTTATTCATCGAATAAAAGTCATTGAATGTTAGGCATATTCCGTAAGGTTGTTAACCGACTCATAAGAAGATTAAATGCTCCACGGAAGACACATCCCTCATTGTAATGAACACTTTGTGGGCTCCACCCTGGAGTAAAGCGCCTGTGGATTTGAAAGCCTATTTCTTACATTGGCGGTATTCAAATTTGGCATCATATTGGTGGGTACAAAAGGTGCTACGTCATTTACAAGTCAAACATGTGGGCCAAACTGCATTCGGATATGATAGCTATGGAATACGTGCGATCAGGAATATAGAAATTACACAATAAATAAATATCATTTATAAACCAGATTTTTCAAAAAGTTACTGAGAGTACAATCCTTTTTTACCAATAAAATTCAAGTATTTCCTCCATGTAAATCTTTCCTCCAATTAAAAGCATTTCCCCAGTGAAAAGCGTTCCCCAATTGGCAGAAGGGTTGCAGTCGTCATTAAATAAAAAACAGCAGTACCACTATATTCTCAAAACCACTTTTTCCAAGAATTACAAGATCAATTAGGTGAAGCCCATCCGAATTACTTTAATTAAATAAATATCCTAATTAATTGACTGATTATAAATATCCCTAACTTGTCCACTACCGTTAAAAACACAGAATTGGAGATATTTCGTCAGCCTAAGAAGAATTGGAGATATTTTGTCAGCCTTTCCAGCTCACAGAATAAACACTGTTATCGTGGCTTGCAATCTTCCTTAGCAGATCTTCCATCAATGGATGGAACAACCTGATAATCCAATTTGCTTAAGTTAGAATTTTATGATTATTTTCAACAATCTGAGTCGAAAATATACCACAGTTTTGATCTAGCTTGTACCTGATCCCCCTGGTTGTTACTCATGGTTCCTGAAATTATTCTCTTTTGTGTGACCCGATCTTGGCCACAGAAATTGCTTCCACTTTCATCATTTTGCCTAGACTGCAATTCTTCGCACGATTCTGTTATTTCCTTGCCTGGATCTGCAACTTCATGCTGGAATTTCCTCTTGTTTCTTTTCTCTGCCACACATTCATGCCAGAATGATCGATGAAATCAAAAAATTGGTAAAACCCTTGAAAGGAAAAAAAACCAAAAAAAAACTGAGATCTACCAATATGACTACAAATGAAGGCACCCATCAATAAAACCCTCTGTTCAAGGGGGAAGAACTTACCATTCCTATCCGATTGCCGAACCCTGTCACTACTGCGACCCATCTTCTTTAATATACACCTTTTTGAATGGTTTTGAGTATGACGAAAGATCCTAGGCATTTCTGATTCGCTTTGGCTCTCAGGAAATCCAAACACTAAATGACCATTCGAAAACCCAGATTCAACTTCCTGCGCACCCACCAGTAACCACTTTTAGGGCAGTAATATTTTGTCCAGGTCAAAAATCATTCCCTCCCTTATTAAATCAAAGAAGATGAAATAATCTAGGGTACTAAAATTGTGTTCAATTCAAAATTCATCCCCACTCCCTTATTAAACCAAAGAAAGAGAAAAGAATATAGTGCATATTACACTGCTCAGAATACAAACCTCATTTAAATCCAGTCTAAGAACAGAGGATATTTCTCCTTGATCTGCTTGCAATCTTTTCCGGGAATGTGCATAATAACCCTGCTGATAGAGACTTGAGACAAAGGCATCCTCAATGGAATTAAGATACAGGCTATGTTTTTCATTTGTCCATGATGTCTCAGGTGATGTGTGATCCTCTGGCAACTGGGAAAAAACACACCCAACTGTTAGGCGTGAAGGAAAATCCTCTGAACAAAACCCAACTGTATAAAACCAAATGGCAAACTTAGCCAGAACAGCATCCCCCCCATAAAGATATAAACAAGATCCAGAAGCCTATAAAATAATGTGAGGATTTTATATACTTCTTTAACATTACAGGCCATATCAATAATTGTATTTAATGTGTTTGTCTTATTTTGAAGCACAGAACAAACCCCAACTCAAAAAACTTGTCCATGCAACTATTGCAAAAGAAAAACATTTCCATCTTAGGTTTTGCAACTCTTAATTCAAAATCATCCTTTCCATTTAGAGAAAAAAAGAAAAGACCATGTCTCGAATCATTTTACCAGGTTAGCATGTTGCAAATGATTCCAGGGTTGCTCATCATCCTCTGTCATGGTTTGGGCATTGCCCACAGATGTGAGAGATTCACAGCTTGAATACTCTTCATTCTCAGACATCATCTCTTTCTCACAATCCACCCAACCATTCATTACACCTAAAACTTGACAATTTTTTACACTACCGATTCCTTCCTTTATGCTTTATTTTCGCCCCTTGTCATCACAGTCCAAGATATTTTAGGCGGCTAGAATCCCCAAAGCTCAATAATATCAGACCAATCCCAGTATAAGCCAGCCATGATTTTCAGCCAATGAAATTGCGAAAGCAAACCAAGCACACTAAAGTGCACCGTTTCGGGACAACAAGGCCCACCACAACTACACAAGCGGAATATATACAATGTATATTTTCCCCCAAAAAAAACCAGATTTTAAACCCATAAAAATCTCCGCCAGTATTAAATATCTTATTCCAACTTAGGATTTGACCAAGATCAAATATAAACTGCCAGATGCTTAAATTATACTAGTTAATTATCTAAATATCTTCCCCTGTTACGTGATACGCTGGATTGGTATACTGTAATGAGGGAAAAGATCGGTTCCAAAATACGTAGAGATTTGCCGTGCTAAATACACTTCAATAATATCTGCCTACGTGTCCGTCGAAAAATATCTGGGCCGGCCGCTTTTCACCATTTAAAAGAAGGAAAAACAAGGTGGGTATCTACCATGCTTTTCAAACTAACTAATCCGTTGCGTGAAACTTGGCCTTTGAAAAAGTATTCGAATTAGATATAAAAATAGTGTCACCGTTTCTGTAATTTTCCAAAAACATTGATTAAAGTGTCAGACAATTATGAGAGGAACACGGCAGTCCACTCGGTTGCAGATATTTTTTTCTAACTCACCCGCTAATTTTATTATTCATATTCTATTATACAGAGAAATATCACGGAACCACGATACCATTACCCCATGTATGGCCATGATTAGGATAGTGGAAAAAGCTACGAACCAACCTACCTTAGACGGAATTAAAAAATATATATTCTAATATTTATATTTTCAAAGATAATATTACTTTTTAATGTTATTAGGTTAAGTTAAATAAAAAGACCATTTTATATATTTTAATGATTTATCCTTTTTAAAGCTAAAAAATAACAAGGTGGATGGTAGAAAGATAGAGGAACCAAGTCTAAACAAGAGACGCAAGCGTCAAAGTTCCTGTCTATAGTGGAATGCTTTAAGGGGCAAAGATATGGTGACAATTGTAAATAGAAGCTTGTGAATGGAAAAGTTGTTTAGAAAAACTATTTATTGAAATCAATATAGCCAAGATATATGTGTCATGCAATAGATGTCAAAAGCATGAACTACCTCACAATGAACAAAATAAATTATAAATTACTATTATTTTAAAAACTCCATATTTTATAAATCAAATTCAAATGCTGTAGTTTAAAATGGAAACCAAAATAAAAAATAATCTTTTTTCATAAAATAAAGAAAAACATGATTTGTTACATAATATCTAGTGTAAAACAAAGCTAGAAATAAATATAAAGCACCAAAAAAATTATAAAATAATACTAGTATCAATTTTTAATACATATTTGGTTGACTTAGATTAGAGTAATGAAGCCAAGATATTTAATTTTGTTTGTAAAATGAAGATATTTTAATTAATATGCACTCAATAGTTTAATTTAAATTTTATTATTAGATACAAATTTATGATGATTCAAATTATAAAATTAAAATAGAATTAAAAAAAAACACAATCAATATATATTTAAAAATAAAATATATCAAAGAAAATATAATATAAATATAAATAAATATAACTTGAAACAAATATTATAAATGATATTTATGTAAAAACATAAAATAAATTAT
>MU223470.1:1014195-1029215 GCA_018584345.1 Thuja plicata
TAGTTAAGCGCGCTCGAGCTGGAGTAGTACTAGGATGGGTGACCTCTCGGGAAGTCCCGGTGCTTCACCTCTGTGAGCATCACCTAGATCCAATGAGTGCTAAGTGTTCCATTCATTCTCATGAGAGATGGGTTCATGTGAACCACTACTCATGAATTATGGGTCAATGAGTTTGACTCAAAAACTACACAGTTGAATCCTGATAGCAATATCACAAAGTAAAAAATTTACTCAATATTTTTCAATTACTAAATTTATATAAATATAATTTCAATATAAAAAATGTCACAATTAAATAAAGGAAAAAAGTTAATACACAACAAATTCAAACCAAACTTTATTAAATTAAAAGATATTAAAGTCTTGTCACACATTAAATGACATAAAAGTCCCATGTGCTTTTTTATTTTTCTTTTAATTAAGTTTTTAAAATGTGAATTTTCTCATTGCCTTTTTTGTTCACAGCCAATAGAATTATAAATAAATAGCTTTATTTGGATTTTTTAAATATGTTGAAATTATCAAACTTTACAAAACAAAAATAGATTTAAAAAATCTTGAAATCTGATTGGTCAGATTAATTGCATTCAAAACTGAATGAATGCAATAGTTTACCTGCCTATGGCAGGAACTAATAAAAGAGAAAAATCAAGTGAGAGCAGTTCATTATTTTATAAGATTAATAATATGTCATTTTTTCCAACTACAAAAGTTATATGGTTATTATGACATTCCACCATATCATATATCTTTGAAATGAGAGTGAAAACTATTAGGGGAAGAGCACCAGTACCCGCACACCCTAACTTTGTGCATCTGTAGAGCCTAAACAATATGTCAGATTTTCGACGATTTTGTTTTAGTTGTCTCTGTATGTGAGTTAGCTGCTTAAAGCTAAGGTTTCAACTTCTGGATATTTACAGATCTCTATGTAGAGATCATCGAATGTCAAGGGGTCAAAAAGTAGTCATTTCAAAGTGTCGTCTGATACCCACTCAAAGATGCACCAATAGCTTTTCACTAAAAAATGCCAGTAATCATGACCAAATGTCCGAGTACTCGTACACAAATGTCCCAATAGTGGTGCACAAATGAGCCAATTACCAATGAAAAAGGCTAAAAAATGATCAACTATTGGTACATGTGTGATCGAGTGTTGGTACATGAGTGATCATTTTTTAGGCTCTTTTCATATTAGTATTCGGAGGGTCATCATAACAAAAACATAAAGGTTATTGGACCCCCTATCAGTTATTGATGCTCTTCCCCTATCACCACTCTCATTGTCCTTTTGTCTTATGAAGTGATAATGAATTAATGATAATTACTTTGTCATCTAAAGAGTATTCATGTGTGAAAAATGATCAATGTGTAAGGTCGAGAATTCATTCATGGTATGATGACCTTTGCTTATGAGGGACTTGAGTTCCCTCAAGAGCATTTAGTAAAAGGGAATGAATTACTTTATAGCTCTTCAATATCATTTTCTACAAGATCTTTATAGCTATTATGATGGTTGACTAATTAGATAAGTGTTTCAATGTAGGCAACAAGCATTTACATTCTTACTCATGAATTACACTGCTTCAATTTGTAGCTCTTCTTATATGTTTCGATGAGTCTGTTCCTTATCTTGTTTGTGAATCAATTGCTTAGATCTTATAATATCCATATCTATCTACTAATTTTATTTTATATTGTCGACGCCGAATGAAATTGTCTTCTCTTTACTATGTCAATCATCTTCAACATAATCTTTTTGTGAAATACCTTCACTTCATAATTTAATTTGGCTACATGATAACCAATCAAGCCAATCGTTCTACTCTAGATTATTTCAATCAAAACTATTCTAAAATCCTACTAATTTTAATGTAAGGAATATTGTATAAATCATGTAATACTCACCTGAGTCTATTGCTCCACATCCATGAAAATGAAGAACCATTATCATATTTAGTACTAATTATATTAATATGAACAATGATTACATTATATAACCAAAGTGCTTTCTGAAGTCATATAAGTGTTCCTGCTATACTAGTTATATTTCCTGCAAATATATGCAGTCCACTATTTGCATTACCATAATACCCATAAACTATGTGTAGACACCAAAAAATGGACAGACTTGCTAGTTCACATTTAACTACTAATTATTCTTCTTTTTAATTAAATGGTTCTTTAATTGTTTGATTAATCATCTTAATTCTGTTATTTCCTAATATTTTCATCATTTAATCATTTCTTAATATTAATTAGATAATCAATCTTATTTAATTAATTTTACCTTAATTAATTGGTCTTTATTAGTTAATTAATTTCAATTTCTAAATTCTTATAGTTTAAATAATTGTCAATAATTATTTAAATTAGCTAATTATTTCTTCTCGATTAAATTAATAACCCAAAATTAATTTAATTTCATTTCTGACTAATTTCTATCTAATTACAATTTAATTCCTCTTTCTTTTAAATTGAATTTTTAATTCTAAAAAACTTTCAAAAATCAAAGAAAAACAATTTTATGGGGAATTAAAAATTCTGAAAAATCAGTAAAATCATTTAATTATCCTCAAAATTGGAAAATTGGAAAATCATTTTTTTAATCAAAAAATCAATTGCTTTTTGGAAACGGATTTTCTCCAAATTGATTTATATTATCTTCCTATTTTTCCTCCTCAAAATAGGAATTTCTTCATCTTTACTCCATCTCTAATTATCTCGTCCGTTCAATCTGCTTTCATAGGATCAATCTCAACCATCAATCAGTCTGAAATCTCTATATAAACCTTCTTCTTTCTCATTTGAAAGGATCCCGATCCAGACCTCAATTTTGAATGTTTTGAGAGCACAATCTTTTATGAAGGTTTTGGAGTTAATTGCGATCAGAATACATCAATCCTTTTATCACATTTCTCGAATCTTCCAAGTCAAAGCGTTGTCAGTATCAACTCTGAGTACCATTCAAACAACCTTTCAAGAGAAGAAGAAAGAAGCAACGGAAGCTTGAATTATCTATTGGTTTGCGCTTAATTGTTTATTTGATTTCCAATAGATTATGTTTCATTTTTGTTGTTTTTGGGGCTTTATGTTAATTATTAGTTCATTCTTTGATTAGTTCAGTGTTATTAATCCTTTATTTGAGCTTGTGCAAATTTTACCCCATACACTCTGAGATTATATTGTTACTGTTATTCTATATTTACAATAGAAGGGGTTTTATCCACAAGGGCTTCCCTTAGTGAGCCTGAATCATAGCACGTGTGTTCGTGGCATACTAAAGAATCCCCCTATTTTTTAAAAATATAGCCCCCAAACTCCCTTTTTTTCACCCCCCTCCAATAGCCCTCCATTATCCCCCACACCTATTTTCCTATATAAACCCCCACCCTCCACCCCCCAAAAAACCCCTCCCCCTATTTAGGTAATATATTGCCCCTTTTTTTTACCCATTTTAAACCCCCCAATATGAATGCACATGATAGTGTATTGCCCCTTCAGTGAAGACCTCATGGTTTTATCCTTATTATCCCCAATACTATTCTATTCTTGTCAATAGTTATTAAAAAACTAGGCATTACAACCCTAACTATAAGTGTATATCTTTCCCTAACCCTATAGACCACCCAATGTTATATTTATATTTTTTTTTCTATTAAGTATAATAAAGACCATATACAATACTACAAAATTGTTGATGGGCAGTATCTTAGAAATAGTAAAAGAGTTGGCTACATATTAAATTGCAGTATAAAATATACACCATATCATATCCTAAACAAAAAAGCAAAGTAACTATGGCAATGCAGAGCCCTTCATCCATGGTGTCCACCCCAAATCCCCTTCCATCGAGATCTAATGCATTTCATCGCTTGTTGTTGCTCTAGTAAAGTTTGATATATCCACTCCTGGGGGGACAACATTGATGGGAACATGAGCAACTATAGGGATTGGGTCTTCTCTTTGTGCCCTTACAACATTATTCCTTTCCTCCTCTAATTCTACCACTAGATTAGAAAGTCCCACCTCAAATGGTGTTCTTTCCTATGTCCTCCTAGTCCAAGTATAACCATTAGTAATTTCCCATTTGAATACCCATGTTGTGCCATCCTTCAGGATCTTTTCAAATTTACTCTTTTCCCACTCATACTGACTATAACATACCAAAAGATTCTATAAATAATGAGTTTCCTTAGAGACTCGGTAAGAAACCATTTACAACCACTAAAACTTTATTATTCCTATATTTCCATAGTAGCCAAAGAATTTCACAAGAAATAATGAATAAAAAAATGTTAGCATCTTTCTTGATCCCAGAGACATGTCTATTAAGGATTTCCCAAGTACTAATATTGTTGTTCACATTGAAACCAAATGAATTCCAGACCTCTTTAGCAAAATGACATTAAAAAAGATATGCATAATAGTATCAGGGAGCCTGCAGATAACACACATACTAGTTTCCCCTATGGAGTTATGAATGGGAAGCTTGAGTAACCAAAGTTTCCAAAGGAAACACCTCTTCTTAGGTTCATTAGGTCTAGCCCATAGATTGTTGAGGGAAATAAGCTAGGAGTGAGGGACTGAGTTGAGATGTCATGAGATATTCAAGTGGGAAAGGATTTCATCATTACAAAAAAGGTAAGAGTATATAGACTTTTCTGTCACATTAGCCAACAGTGAGCCATCAGGCCAGGTATAAATATTGAAACGGACAAAGGAGCGCACACACTATCTGGGGAGGGACAAGGTGTTAGAGTAAAAAGGTAATTCTATGTTCACTTATTACTTTATTCATTTAATGATTTAATTGTTTAAGTCACCTTTTTTATCTCTTGTTCACTTAAGCTAAACTTTAGGCATTTAATAATTAATTCTTTATTAATTATTCATACAACCTAGGTTTCTCCACCTTCTTGGTGTTCAATCTCCTTTATAAGGATTGATCTCTTTGTATTTTATTATTCCCTCTCTAAATGAATATTTTGTCTTTCAGATCATCTGAGTTTTGTCTCCAAGCTTTGCTTTTGTAACATGTTATTTTGTATGCAGTGGATCTTGGTGGTAGAGCTCTATGAATTCTAACATGGTATTAGAGCCTTGCTACTACAACCCGTTCTTGAGTTTTTGAAGTTTTTGGAGCTTCGAGGGTTTCAAAATTTTTTTTGGCATTTTTTGTGTGGATCTAGGGGAATTTTTTTTGGAGCACTTTAAGCACAAACCAACCTTATGGTTGAGCTCAAAATGCCCAAAGACCCCTATTTCCATATATGGAACGACCATTTTGGCCAAAGTTGCATTATGAGGCAAATTTTTTTTGCCTATTCTGCCTTGGCACAAAAATCGAGAAAAAAATTAAAAAAAAATATTTTCGCAGGCCCACCTTGTAGGCTTTGGCACCCACAGTGGGCTCCACCACCCTCGGGCCCTCCGCCCCTGTGCCATCGCCAACACCTCCGGCCCCTACCGCCACTGCCCCTGTGCCACCTCTAGCCCTGCCACAATCGCCGAGCCCTTTCCCCCTTCGACTGTGCTCCGCCCAATGGGCTCTTAAGGCCCCATGGGCCTTTTAGCCCCTGACTCCAAACCGCTATGATCACATTAGCGACTAGAGGCTTCAAATTCAGCCCCCTGCGTGCGCTATACACCTAGGGTCTAGTATATTTCAAGCCCTAGGGGCTAAAAAAACTTTTGGAGCCCTTTTTTGACCTACAGTTGGTTTTTCGCTCTATCTAGAGAAAACAAAGGCCAATTTTCGACTTCCATATATCAACGGAAATCTCTTTCTGAGGCGAATATCTTTTTTGGAGGTTAGATTTTCTGAGTTCGCTATCTGACTGAATTTTTTGCCAGTCAAAGAGGGGACTTATTTTCAGCATTTCGAGGCCTCTAGAATGAGCATATAGACTCTGTTTTTGCTCACGAACAGGTGTCAAAAAGCTCTTGATGAGCTGTCTTCATATCTGAGACTTATTTATGGAGAAATTGATCAGGTATTTTACCCATTCTTTTTGAAATTTTTTATTACCTGTCTCTCCTTCTGATCCAATGGCAGATTCAATAAGAGTTGAGCTTCTCACTCCTCATAATTTCCATTTATGGAAATCCCATATGAATATGCATCTATGGTCATGCGAGCTATGGTCATGTTTGGATTTCATTCAGCTAGTTTTGTCTCATTCTTACGAACTCATGCAACACAGGAACAAGATGGATGAGGCTATGGGTGCAATTTTGTTGTATGTTTCAGACAATTTTCTCTTTCATCTTGATGATTGTGATACTCGTCTTTTTATGTGGGAGAAGTTTCAGAATCTCTTTGTCACAGTCAATGAGTTTAGGGAACTACAGATTGAGGCAGAATTGACTTCTTTGGGTCCTGACTCATTTCCTTCTATCTAGGATTTCTTGATGAAATTCAAATCTATTAGATCTATCTTACAGGGTTGTGGCAAGAATAAGATAGATACAAAGTGCATATACCTGATTCTTTCTAAGCTTCGTTGTCCCTTTCATATTTTTTCTTCTACCTTCTATTCCACCATGGATGCTTTGGGTCCACGATTTATCATGCCTGCATTTGATACATTCTGTGATCATTTGCCTCGTGAGAAGGCAAATCTATTTCAGCTTGATTCTCTCACAAGATCACATAACCATGCATTGGTAGCTCACCCATCTTCAGGGAAGCAGGAGCACAAACATAAGTCATCAACCACAAAGTCTAAGAAGGATTCTAGTTCTCAGCACTCCTTTGTCTCACCTTCTCCTAAGGGGGAAAAATTGAAGATAGAAATACCTAAGTGTGCTTATTGTAAAAAGGGCACTCATGACGAGTCTCATTGTTATGAGAAGAAGTTAGATGGATATGCAAATCAAATTTCTACTCAACACAATTATCCTCAATCATACTGGTTGATGAAGACTCATCGCCTTTATCCATTGCTATGATCTTATCCCTACTAGGGAGAGGAGGTTGTGTGGAGTCTTAGAGAGAATCCTTAATTGAATATTTATATTAAGCCTTTGGTTTTCCATCATTCAATTAACTTTTAATTATTTTTGCAGGTCTCTGAAAACCGCTTCATCCTGTCTACAATCAATTGTTGTGCATTTTGAGTTTTGTGCTTGGGATTGCTGGAGGTGAAAAAAAATCTCAGGGTTGATTCAGGGAGAGGATCTCAAGTAAAGGGACTGATATAGATTTAGGTCGTAGAAATTTTGTAACAACATGAAATATAGAATCAAGATCAAGAGCAATGGACTAGGGGAATTCTTGTGACAGCCAAGGGGAGAAATGTCAACAACTGGAGAAGCAGTGACATTAGCAGAAATGCCCTTTTATGGAAGATGAAAATCTAGGGTCTTACCCAGTCTTCTGCCATCATTACTAAAATCATCTTTCTCTTTAGGGTTGAGTCTACTCGGGGGGAGGTTTATCCAGAGGCTTCTTAGAATATCCCTGCTTAGGTTTTACTTTATGACCATATTTTAATCTCGTGTTAGGAGATGGAAATGGTTTAGAATTTTTTAGTAGAGAAAATTTTCTCTTCAAATGTCCTTCCTTTTTGCAGAGAAAGCATGTATTCGTACCCCCAAGAAATTCCAAAGGGAAAACAATAGTTTTATCTTCAATCTTGATGACAATCTCACTAGGGAGATCCACTCCTGGCTTAATGGCTAAAAGAAATCTAGCATCCATGTGAGGGAGAATAGAGGAATTTTTTTCCATACGGAGGACATTTCGCAACGAATCCACCATTTTACGAATCTATTTCCAAAACATCGAAGGGACAGAGCTAATAGTCACCCATCTAGGGAAAGACAAGGAAACCACCTTATCACAGTTAACCTCAGGGGTCCTAGGGATAGCCCTAAAGCACCCCTATCCTATGGTCTAAAATTATTTTTTAACCACTTCTTTCTGACTGTGAGCATCTTTACAAAATATGATAAACAACCCTCTTTGGACCATCCTACAAAATGAGAAATGGAGCCCTAGTTTTTGAACCCACACTACTGCAACCAGTTATCAAGAAAATTTCTTGAAGGCAATTTACTGGGGTCTAAAATGGAAAGAAAGATAGAAATGTATTTTAAACAAACATTTTCCTCATGAAAAGCATTAGCCATAACAAAATTAGGTCTAATGATGAGTTTAAATGCGAAATGATCCTTACCTCCTCGTCCTCTATCTTCCAAAAAAATACCTTGTGAACAAATATCCATGACTTCAAGCAAGGCGTCTGGTTGATTATGTTGGGCACCCTCCAGCATAGCCTTGAATGAAACCCTAGGACCAACGATGAGAGCTGAAGATAGAATGGAGTGTGAATCATGTTTCCATAAAACACTTTAAACCACCAAAGTAGTTGATGGCAGGGATAAAAAATGCACCAGGATGAAGGAAGCAACCGCTTTCACCTTCCTCTTCTAATTCCTCATCATCAACTTCCATTGTCCTTAGCACCTCCTTGTAGTCACTTTGATCTACCCAATCCTCGCATATGTATTTTTCCAACCACTTCCTCGTTTAGTCCTCCTTAATCTCATTAATTTTAAAATAAAATCCCCATTCCTATAGATTGTAGGTTTTTGGGCATTGAACAAGCCATTGTCTTCCATCACCAAAATAGGTAACTTGGGAACTACTCTTCATCAGATAATTAGGATACTGTAATTTTTTGATAGAGGAATTGGTAATTCCTTAATGGTGTTGTTCATGACCGTCTCAAGATCTCCTAAGATTTCCTTTATGAAGATTTTCTGGCAAAGCTCCTCTATGGCTTGTTTATATTTCTCTACATACAAAGTTGTGGCTACAAACATAGTTGGGATATCCATGTTCATCTTATACCTATGATCAGTGAAAATTAAATCTTCTCCTAAAATTTTCTAAACTACCCTAATTATCAAGTTGTGAGATAATTTTAGAACCCTCCCCAACCTTTCCTTTATAGCCTCTCCTTAATAATCCATTTTCCTATTCTTTCACTTCAGAAGGATAGAGGTGTCAATTCTAACATCTAATCTCCTTCTACCAACTTCTGAATTGTCCCTATTCTAAGAGCCAATGTCTTTCATTATGGATCTTGTTCTCTATTTAAATTGTATTGTCGTACTATAAGTTTCTGCCAAAATAATGATGGTAATCTTATCTCAAGATCTATATTCTAGTTCTACTGTGGCTAATTCAGGACGTGTACTCTTACCTCTCCATGTAGTTGTGCTTATAATGGTTAAAATTCTACTGTGGTTATTGATAATTAATCACTCTTATAATGATACTGGCTAAGTTCTAGACATAATGCACCAAAGACAAAAAAAAAACAAAAAGTCAAACATTTTCTTTTCTCAAATTCGTGAAAACATACTGAATTTTTTGTGGTTTTCGACCACAAAATATGTAGATCATGAAGAACAGATGCTGAAAATTTTGAGAAAATTTGTTGTGTTTTTGGATTTTTGAAATTTGTTCAATGGTACATTTTGTAGGGAGTTTAGCCATGTCCTCTTATAACTACATGTGTATTACGTCTGTCAATATGATACGTATCATTTCCACCTTTTATCATAATAATTAGGAAGTATGCACCTTGTACTTAGTGCTAACCACATGCTGACTCATCCCTTGTTAAGCTTAGAGTGATATCATAAGTCATTTGTCAATTTTACTCCATATATTATTATTCTTATTTCCTATCCTAACTTGCTTCTCCATATCATCATGCTCTTCTATTTTATTTGTTTTATTTGACAATAATATATATCTTAATTTTTCCTCTCCATTCTTTCTCGGATAGCTTTCTATCTTCTAGTCTATACGAAATTTCTTATGATAGTCAAATCCATTTTTTCTGAATAATATTCTCTCTGTAATTAGTTGTATTATCTATTCCCTGTCTTTTTAATTACCTTGCCATCTACCCCTTCATTTTCTAAGCTATCAGTCACCTTATTTTCTTATCTTTATATATATGATTTATAGTTTTATCATTAAATAAGTATATTAGTTATAATTCTCTTCCAAGCATTGAGTTTAGCCTCAACTTCGGAGTCCTCCTTATTCTAATTGCATTTATTATAATTTTTGAATCTCCTTCTATCTCTAATTTTTCTATCACTAATCCTTGCAGAATAGAAGACCTTCAATAAGCGCTTCCATTTCAGTCTCATTATTTTTTACCATTCCAATTGGTTTTTCTATCTTAGATCTTATTGTCCCATCCCAATGACGAATAATGCATCTAATGCCTGTTGTTCCAGGACTCCCCCTTGAGGCACCATCAAAGTTTAGTTAATGAAAACCATAATTTGGTTTGCTCCATTTACATTGAGCTCTCTTTTGGTTGCTCACTTTTCCTCCTTTACCAAAGTGTGAGGGAATTTTTTTATACCAAACCATTCTTTCCTATTTATTGTCATAGTTAGTGAAAACACTATCTTTTTGTATTATAGGTTGTGATCCTTCTATTTTTTGTTTCTACTATTGAAGTTTCCTTTTTATGATTATGAAATTTTATTCCATTAATTTCCCTTGAAATATTCTTCTATTTATTTATTTCTATATTTCCTAAATCATTATTGATGGTGATATTATCCATAATGCTCCATATAAACTAGATTTGGGTATATGCACAAAGATGAGGGACCAAAAAGGTGACAAATTATTTTTTGGTCCCCCATAAGACATAGGGAAAATTCCCTATAGGGCACACACCATATGGATTAGATTTCATGAGCCTTAGGCTTGAGAAATTCAAGCCATAGGGCATACACCCTATGTAAAGTTTACACAAACTGATAAAATACAGCCAAAACCATATTTTTCCCTCACTAGTCACGAGCCAACATTCTTGGATCAATTGGAGACATGTGACGCCCTTCTTGGAGTTGATTTTTCTTGTTGCCTTCATCAAAGGGTGAACCCACAATAGTGGGTTACACATTTTTGCCTGAACGGACACTAAAGTCTACATTTTGAAAAAAACTTTCAGATTCAGATGCATATTATTGTTAAACCGTTTGAAATCGGAAGATGAAGTAAACTAGAGCCTTTTAGGATTTTCTCTCTAGATTCTAAATATATTTTTTTCTTTTTAAAAAAAATTGATTTGAATGGTTTTTTTTTTTCTCCCATGAAAACTGCTATGTTGCTGAAAACGTCATTTTCAAAGAGTTACATTGATTTCATAGAGCATAACTTTTTTTCCAAAATAGATATCAATTTTATTCTTTTGAATTTAGTTTTTTAACATCCATACAAAGGGAATTCAATTGGTTTGATGATATTATCATGCTTATTGCATATTTTATGATGGTTTGAAGTTGAGTAAACCGTAATTTTGACATACCTTGACTACATAGCTTATAACTTGTGTATTTACCGAATTTCATTTTTTTTTATAGAAAGTAGATTTGAAGATGAAGGGCACTATTATTTTTTTTAATTTTTTTTTTCTCTTTTGTACTATTTTTCATTTAACGTGAAACTCAGAGGTTTATATTTGGTAAAAAATCTACATTCGATGCATGTCAAAAAACATAGGCCTAATTAATTCAAAAATTGTCAAATCTATATTCGTTAGAAAGATCATTCGGAGTACTTGTAATATGAAAAAGGACGTATCCTTATTCTTCCATTTGAGCCCTACGTTTGAACCCCGAAGCCATGAAAACTTTAGACTTTTGTGGAACTCTAGAAATGGCCTCTACTCAGGGACTTCCGATAAAAAGTACTTTATATCGAAAGTACTTTCTTAGTTTAAGGTGGGTATGGGTAAAAACCCCAACAAAATCTTCACTAGTTAGTTTGATCTAAACTAAGAAAAAAAGGTAGTTTCGATCGAAACTAAGAATGTTTCGATCAAAACAATCGGGTACTCGCGAATTTCGTGAGGAATTGCTTCCTTCGAAAAAGTGTAACCCACTATTGTGGGTTCAACCCAAATCGGATAAAAATGTCTCCACCGCATAGAGGATGTCAAAGAGGTAGAAAAGGTAAGTTTATTTACAACCTATGATTCATTTTTTTATTGAAATTTAAGTTTTATTTAGTTTTTCAATCATATTTTCTTCTCTTTGTACCAAGTTATTAAAACTTTAACTTTTAATTAGTTTTTTAAGATAATTTTTGTTTTAATTTCCAAGAAATAAAAATTGTCCTTAACCAAACCCTCCACCTTCTCCTCATGAAGAAACGAATGAAGAAATTAACGAAGAAAATGAACCCCAACCTCCTCCATCAATCCAAAGACCTCCAACTAAAACACAAGAAACTTTGATGAACCGAATAGAAAGTAGAAAAACTGAATTAGAATCTTTGATTGGGAGGTTAAAACAATCTACCCGACTAAGTTCTCCCACCTCGCAGATTTTGTGAGGAATCGCTTCCTCCAAAAAAGTGTAACCCACTATTGTGGGTTCACCCCAAATCAGATAAAAAATGTCTCCACCGCGTAGAGGATGTCAAAGAGGTAGAAAAGGTAAGTTTATTTACAACCTATTCTTCATTTTTTGTATTGAAATTCAAGTTTTATTTAGTTTTTCAATCAGATTTTCTTCTCTTTGTACCAAGTTATTAAAATTTTAGCTTAATTAGCATTTTAAGATAATTTTTGTTTTAATTTCCAAGAAAGAACAATTCTCCTGAACCAAACCGTCCACCTTCTCCTCACGAAGAAATGAATGAAGAAATGAATGAAGAAAAAGAACCCCAACCTCCTCCATCAATCCAAAGACCTCCAAATGGAACTCAAGAAACTTTGATGAACCAAATAGAAAGTAGAAAAACTGAATTAGAATCTTTGATTGGGAGATTAAAACAATCTATTTATAGAAATCCTAGAAGGGCAACACTTGCCAAATCATTATAATCAATCTTGACCTAGATAGGCTCAGTTAGTGGACAACTGAATATATGATTAAATAAAATAGAAGAACAAAAACAATATTATGTGGATAAGTTATCATATCAGGACATAAAAAAGAAAAAAAATGCCGAAAGTTGATATTTGCAACCTCTTTGTAAATCCAAAAAAAAATTAAAAGCTCAAGAATACTTGTAAGAGGTTTCTGATCCATTGGTGCATGCATGAAGAAATTAATTTTTTTTTGGGATAGATGGTGGATGGTTTTTTATACCCCTCCTTGTAACAATCATGAAGTTCCAATATATTTCTTGAGGAAACTATATTGTGAGTTTTTCCTCAAGGAGATCCCAAATTATTTTGACTTTCTAAAATCTCAGGGTAGAGGCAGTGGGTCATCATTTGATATACCCGGGGAACAACGTGAACCTAATGTACCTATGGCCACTGGAAAGCCACATATCAAGCATGTTAGTGTTCCTTCTATTGTGAAGGAACATATGGAACCGGAGGTTGACACACTAGGCACGATTAGTGTTATGACACAAACTCTCATACATTTTGTGAAACCTTTAGTGGAGGGTGAGCATGGTCATCCTTGGAGGGTCCATATTTGTGGTTCATGTGGAGCTATATGCACATATCGTAGTATTGATGCACTGGGAGATGATGATGGAATGATGAAAAATGATTTTCTAAATTTGACATTTGGCATCAAGATACACAGGTAAATACTCGCCAGTTCATTTAATTATATTTAATTTATAAATGAATGAATAACTAAATTAGTATATAATGATTATGATCAAAATTCAGGGTCGGAGTGTCGATGGCACTGGCAGTGTTCCCGTAGCCCCCTTTTAGACGATGTCATCAAGCCCACAAGTATGTATCTAATAAAGCATTTTAGTTAATACATGTGAGTAGTATGTAATTATATGAATAGTTGTCTCATAACTTATTGTGCATGTGCATTAGTTTACCGGTGCACCCTCGACGTTCACTCCACATAGTGGAGGACATCATGACACATTCCCTGAGGTATCTTTATTTGCATGTTAATTTTATTTATATTTAATTAATAAATAAATGAATAACTAAATTTGTAGAAAATTTATGATCAAAATCCAGAGCCAAAATATTCGTGCAAGTGGTCACATTCCTTCACCTGCCTTTTTTATGACATTGTCGAGTCCACACACACACGCGCACACACATATGTAATAGAGAATTATAATTATTACATGCGAGCAATACAATATTATATGAATGGTTGTCTTATAACTTACCATACATGTCATTAGTTTATTTTTGGACCCTCGACACTGACACCACACACTAAAGGACGTCGTGGTACTTTTACAGAGGTACCATTTATTCATTTGTGTGGTTGTAAAAAAATATAGGAATTCTTGACAACTACATAATACTCTTGTTGTTTCTATTTTATTTGTTGACATCAGAGAATTCTCCTGTTGTTCACGACTCTTTGGATCATGGTCTTTCTACAATTTTAGCCAGTTCTGAAGCATTGACCGAGGTATGAAAGAGATTACTTAATTTTAATTTTTGTTTGAATGGTTTGTATTGAAATTTTTAATGATATTCATGTATGTATTTTAATTATTATTTAGATTATTTTTGTAGGGACTTTTTACTCTATATCATCAGCGTTCCCCTTCCATGGATGAACATAATGACTATTTTATAACGGTAAGAGAATATTATATTGTATGTAATCGTATAATTCAATTTTGATGTATAATAATTATTGATGTTTATAATTTTGATTTTATCAGTTGGAGATCTAGAAGAGTCTAGACAGGAGGATGAGTGAGCACATTCGGAAGACTCCAGCATCCATGACATCTCCACTGAATTGTTTTCTTACCCTCGTGGGAAAGGACTAAGATTAGGGGAATATATTGTACGCCTATATGGCATTACTAGAGGGTAAAAGCACAAAGTTGTGTCACATTTCAGGACCACTTATCAGCACAGCTAAATTTGAGTATTTCTATATAAAAATTAATTTTTGTCAAACATATGGTCTAGCTAGATTCATTCTAGCTAAGCTAGATAAGTGGTTAAACGTTTCCAATTGGAAATGTCTATTAAATGCATGTTTTATACCAATTACCAAAGAAA
>MU223470.1:1042975-1053744 GCA_018584345.1 Thuja plicata
GTCAAGTTGTAAACCTTGGATCTAGAGTTAACTTGCGATGCATGAATCAAGAATTGAACCTAAACTAGTATAAATAGATGTTCATACTCAATTGTGAATATATGAATTCTTTATTATTGATAGCCACAAAGAGCATCTAAAGAGCAGAAGGAAGAATTCATGCAAAGATCATAAACATAATATATTAGTTATCAAGAACACAGAGAGGCTACCGACGAGCAGATAAAGGTATTATTCAATCATGGAAGGATGATTACTAATATGTATGAAGCTTTATAGGATCTGTTATCAGCAATTGAAGATTGCATATATCATCAGATCAAAGACTCATGTAGTTGCATTCTAACAAGTGCATCACATCTAAAATATTTTTGTAGAAGGTGAACTTAACCATTCTTTCCAAATCTCTTAATAGAGTGCACAATTAACAGTATTGCTAAAGCTTCAAATGAAGTAGATCTTAACAGGTCTCCACCGTAATACTCCTAACAGGTTAGTTCATCAGAAGTGACCAATTGTAAGCCTTAACCGACCCCTTCTTATCTACAGATAGTGAAGTTTTGTGGGTAACAATCCCCACCGTAGTTTTCACTTCCTTAACAGGAGTTTTTTGCGATATCATATCTTGTGTCATGTGTTATCTATTTTCATGAATGTTTCTGTTATGGTTACATACTAAAAAGAATGTATGATATGATTACATATGCATAAAGAAAGATGAACATTTAGATAAGATAAATTACAAACTAATGACTACGGGTTAATGAGATAACCAAGAAAAGTTTTAGAGGTACTGATTTGCCCCTCCCCTCTCAGTACATCATCTCAATATAGTTCCAATAGAATGGTTTGAAAGATATGCATAGTTGCAACTTTCAACTGAGACAAGTTACAAGTACTGGCATCGACTGAGATTGTGTTTCTGATTTCAAACGGATTCAAATATCCCCAAATTGAAATAGAATTTTTTATACCTTAGAAACAAGATCCTGTAGCACCCGACGTTTCATTTCTATATCACACAAGATCTGATAAATAGCCCCCTAAAGTTTGTCAATTTTGGTACTTAGTGCACCTCTAGGAACTCTTCGCTCCGGAGTGGTCGGGAATGTTCCAGCCACTTGGTGAGAGAAATGAGGTGGTTCCTAGCATTATCCAGACAACCTTATCTATTTGTGCAGATGGTTCAAGGTTGTGATGAATGGTTTGAAAGATATGCACAATTGCAACTTTCAACTAAACCAAGTTGCAATTTCTGGCATCGGTCGAGATTGTGTTGTCTATTTCAAACGACTTTGAATCTCCCCAAACAACGATAGCATTTTTTAAATGTCGGAAATAAAATCCTATAGAGCCTAATAGTTCATTTATATGTTGCATAAGCTTGGAGAAACAACCCTCTAAAGTTTTCCAATTTTGGTGCTCAGTGCACCTTGAGGAACACTTCGCTCTAGAGTGGTCGAGAATGTTCCAGCCACTTGGTGAGTGAAATGAGGTGGTTCCTAGCATTTAAATAGACAACCAAATCTTTTGGCATAGATAGTTTGAGACCATGATGAAAGGTTTGAAAGATACGCACAGTTGCATCTGGCTATGGATAATCTAGTTATGAATTATGTCAAGAATGAAACTATTAAGGAATTGCATGATATATTACTCCATAGTGCAAGTATTATTTTTGATGAACATGAGATTGTATTTACATATATTCAATATACAGATAATTAACAAGTGCTATATAATTATCCACAGAGCAATATAAATGAAGCCTCATATTGGCTCATTAGCAGGCAAAGAATAATAAGACAGTTATCGGGAATTGAATAATTTGACCCCTTAAACATCAAAAATAATTTTTATGGAAGGAATAAATTTTGTTTCTAACTTCAACATCTTACTACTCACAAATTTATAGGGTCTCACTAGCTCGTATGTAGCCATACCATAATGTTTTTTACTGTTATTTCTAAAATTTGTTTCCTTAACAGGGTGTTGTCACAAAAATGGACATAACTCATACATTTCTCCATGAAGAGGACTCAAACTTGATAAAAATGAAAGTAGACTCATAGAAATTTCATTTTTTTATGGTATCATATGCTTATGTTACCATAAATGGTCGTACCATGCATGCAAAGTGACTGCAACAGTACAAAATTAGAAAACAATGGAATTGGAAAAAAGCAGTGTTTCGATTCTTATTAATTTATCTTCAAATTCACCACCCCTACCCTCATTCAACAAAAATGGGGCCTTTTAACATGTTTAAAAATATACATGATTTTTTCTATTAATAATGAAAAACATGTTTACAACTCATCTCATTAGTAGCACTGGGAGAAAAGAGGTGAGTAGAGAAAACCTCTGGTATTGCCCCAAACAATATAAGAGAAACATTGTTATTAAATCTTACAAACTTCTTGTTATACATACAAGGTAATGCATGAGAAATTGATAGGGCAGCCAATGTTGATTCAAGGGAATTTATTCCTATAAAAATATACATACTATATGCACATGTAATCAAATAGATTTGACATTACAACATTTTGTATTGAATTTCAGTCCAATGAACCTGTTGGATCTGCCCTACCCTTTATTGTCTCAAGTATTGCCTCATGTTCTGACTCACGAACCTTCCAAAGAGGTTTTTTGTGTGGTTTTCCTTCATATATGATCAAATGGACATTTATTGCAGCAAAGAGGTTGTAATAATAAATAATTATCCTTTGTGTCTCCCAATCCTCGAACAACCACAACCTAGGGTTCTTCATACCATATTGTCTAATCCATGTACCAGTTACAAGCACTGCTCCTATATGGTATTCTAAAGCCTCACCATCTGTAACTGAGTGATCCAAATTTGTTTCCTCAATACAACGACACAAATAATAATTTGTCCCTTCTTCATTGTCTTCGGGTGCAATAGATTCCTTGGAACAAATATCTCTTACTCCTAAGGATCTCTTTACACTTGTTTCAAGATATCTTTTTACACATTTGTCTCTCCAATGGCCTCTAAGGAGTTTTCTATATTTGGCTAAGGTTGCATGTACATTGTTGCCTAAAGGATATCTCCTTGGGGTTGAAGACATGGGTATCTTTGTTCTTCTTTTTCTTAAGATGCCATCATAGCTCTATGTTTCCATCTTAAAGTGGGGGCATATATGCGTCCTCATTATGTATCATATAGCAGATTCCTTTGGAAATAACATTTTTCCCTAGGGAAAATCATTTTTCAACATTTTTAGTGGATTCCTATAGAAACAACATTTTCCTTGGGGCAAACCTTTTATTTTTAATATTTCCTTGGAGACAATGCTTTGCTTGGTTTTTTTTTTGCACCGATATAGTGGATTCCTTTGGAGACAATAATTTTATTGGGGCAATCCTTTTTTCTAGGATTTGCTTGCAGATAATGCTTTCCTTCTTATCTTTTTGTATTGTTTTGGTGGATTCCTTTGGAGACAATGTTTTCCTTGAGGCGATCCTTGTATATTATATTTGATTCCTTTGGAATAAATCTTTCCTTGGGGAAATCCTTTTTTCTAGATTTCCTTGTATATAATATTTTTATTGGTTATCCTTGGGATGGGTTGACTAGCATAACATATCTTGCTTGACTATCAACTTCATCTTTGCATTGATCCTCCTCTCTCTTGGGATGAGTGGAACTAGAATAAATAAAAGTTAACTAGAATAAAAAAAAAATTTCTATATGTATTTCAATTCTTCCTCCTCTTTTGTCTCATATATCACACAACATAATATAGCTTGTTGTCTAATGGAATATGCACTCTTTCATGGATCACCTAGCATAACACACTTTTCTAGCTTGTGTCATTCATTATTTCCTTTCTTTCTAACTTTTGTGATCCCATTTAGTTTCTAGTTGGTTGATCATGGAGTCTTGTCTCATCTTTGATGTGTGCTCTTGTTCTTCCTATGGGACCACTTGTGCTCATACAATAGTATTCTAAATATGATACTAGTGGTAGAGACATTTTTTTCATTGAGGTCTCTTTGGCTAGTTGATTTCCCCTTTGTGTTGTGTGGCTTTTGTTTTTGTATTTTTTTGCCTTTGCCTTTGTCTTTTTTTTTGTCTTATGTTCCCTTACACGTGGTTGTATGAGTTAAGATCTTTATTTTAGGGGTATTTTCCCTTGAACTTAGTTGTGTCTTATATCTTTGTAGTCTTCCCTAATGATCATCTCTATCTTCATCTCTATCTCTTATTCTACTTTAACATGAGTATGTGTGTAGGATCATACTCCTACTAAAATAAGGTCTGAATGTAGTGTCATAAATTGTATGATTTTCCTAAGATGTCCAATTATATGCTTACTTAGCACACATTTTAGTGTGTATTCATTCTTCTATGCACCATAAGACTTTGCTATGCATTTAATTAATAAACAATTAAATATGAGTCCTCTCTTAACTTAATTTATATGAGGGCCCTTAATTTTAGGTGTTCCCCTTTAATCATTTCATTCATTTATCACCTCTTGCATACATAAGCCATATATCATTATGGGTAGAATTTTGTATTTATTCTAATTTTAAACCTCAATTCTGTGCGTATTTGGGTATCTCGATACCTTCATAAACTCTTGATTTACTTTTGAGCCCCAATAGATTGGTATAGGAAATCTCGTAAGGAACAAGGCGAGATAGGTCACCCCATGCCTTCTAAAATGGGCCCAAAATTGAATTGGAGAATAGTCTCTTGATTTTAGCAAGATATTCAAAACCTTGTTGACCTTATTCAAGTTTTAAGCATGGCTTGGTGAGGCACAAAATCAATGTTATCTCATATCAATTCTATCAATTCAAGAAATCATTTAAGGAACATTCAATAAATTGAAGGCATTTCATCCTTCATCTTGTGGGAAGCTACAATAATCATCATACCTGCATGTTTTTTGTAGTGTCCTTTTAGGTCTTTGTGGAGTCATTCTATTGCATCAGCACTTGTGATCTTATTTCAAGCAAAATTGCATCATTCAAGGTTTAAGACATCTTATTCTTTTATTTAAGCCTCTTCTACTAACAAAAAGCTTCCATTTTCAAGAATTTCCATTTTGATTTCAAGGTTAATTCTTCTAAAGGGTTTTGACTAAGGCAAACCCTTTTTCTCTAACATTCTCCCCATTTTCTGTTTGTAGGTAACAGGTGGTACAACTGTGGAAAAGGCTATATGTAGATCTGATAGAGAGTTATAGGTGGCCAAGTTTTCATCAAAATTTTATAGGTCTAAGGCACTTCCTAGAGCCTTAGGCGACTTTGGTAGCCCTGTACCCTCTAGGTCACCCCATACTCACCATTTTGGACTAAAATTTGGATCATAGTCTAGTCATTGTTTCAAATTTTGTGGTACCAGAGTCGAGTTTATAGTCTATAATCTATATGCATATGCATTATTCCTTCTCTCATATTTTCCCTAAATATTTCATTTTTCATTCCTATTCACACTTTCTTATTTGCATAGTCATCTTTCAACTCCACAATTAAGGAATCCTTGCATCCTCTTAGTGCTTGAGCCTCCTTGAGCATAGTGGATAAACTTTCCTTCCAATGTGATGATAGAATTTATGTATGAGCTTATCAATCAAATATTTTTCTTCTTTTTTTTTTTTAAATTTTGTTGATTAACTGATGAATATCAGATGGAGATGATGAAGACCGCGTGATACCGAGTATCATGATTGTAGAAATGGTTAGATCAGTTGTTATTTTGTCATTGATGTCAAGAAATTGATTAATTGATTTTTATTGTGTTACCATATCTTAAGAGGAGAAGTTAAATGGGTGAGAAATACATATTAGAAAATGATGAATTAATGATGATATAGTTGTTTTCTACTATATATTTGATGTTATCAAATCGATACATTTGATTGATCAAGTTAGGAACTGCATTGAATTAAGTTATGACTGAAAGAGTTACTTTACTGGGCTAGACTGAGTTAGTCGGTTAGAATGTTATGTGAGTCAGTTATTGAGTTGCAAAGAAAGTTTTACCGAGTATAATATACTGATATTAAATGATGATGAAATAAAATTTAATGTGAAGTGATGATGAGCTGGATGAAGAAATGAATTAAATGAATTTTTTTACAAGATCTATGAACGGGAAAATTCAATGAGAAGGTCTAAGGTGAAGATCATGCGGTTAAACACAATGATGAAAGTTCCAAGAAAAGTTACAAGTTCTGAGGTGAAAGTGAAATGATTTACCAAGTTGAGAAATATGAAGAAGATGATCGACTGACTGAGCGCAAAGGAAGGAAAATCAAATTAAGGATATTAAGAGGAAAAAGTATGTCTATATAAGGGATGAGGATTACACTCAATGTAATGCTACTGATGAATTGAATAGAGAAGAAGAAGAAGTTGAGGAACAACATTTACTGAGCAGAATAGAGAAAGACAGATTGAAGTATCTATAGTATGAGAAAAAGATTAATGGAGTATGAGATGCCAGTATTCAATTGAGGATAAAGGGTCTCCTACAAGCATAGTGAGTTTCTATATTTATAGATCAAAGATTACTGTTGCTTATTAATATTTGTACACAGAAATCTCTTAACCGAGTAGATTTAACAATCCTATTTGTAAAACCTAGACTTAGGCAAAAGAGTTTTTAAAGACCTCTAACAAGGCCATTCCTAACAGGGTGAAGATCTAAACAGATCTGAGGTAAATCCCCTAACAGGGTCACATTTAGCAAATGTGTTTGTAATCTTTAACATGATAAGTTCTTAACCGAGTGTACTTTAGAAGGGTACATTTTTATTGTGGGTTACAATTCTCGCATAGGTTTTTCCCAAATTGGGTTTCCTCGTTAAATCATGTGTCAATGAGTTATGTCTGATGTTTGTATGGTTAATTTGGTGTTGCTAAGTTTGAATAATTAATTTTTGCTTATGTTATTTGGTGAATTGGTTATTTACTAAATTTAGTATTTACCAAGTAAATCAACGAGTTCATTTTTAAGTGTTTAAGTTTTGATTTGTCTAATTCACCCCCCCTTAGTGGGACCAACAATTGGTATCAGAGCCTATTTACTCTAAAGTGATAAGTTTAAAGGACTTGAGTTAAGATCTAAAGATGTATAAGAGGGAAGCACCAAAGCTGAATAGGGATAATTTCTCTACATGGAAAGGTAGAATGAGGTTGCATGTGTCTGGAGTAGGAGAGTATGCACTTTACTATCTTGAGAATGAATATGTAGCATCGACTACTGCACCTTTGACTATCAGTGAGAAAAGATAGAAACATGAACACACACAATGATTGAGATTGCTTCTACACTTACCGACCAGGAATATGATGAGATTGATGGTTGTACTACTGTGAAAAAGATGTGGGATAAAATTGTTTTGACCTATGGTGGAGATCAGCATGTTCAGAAGGATAAAGCAAAAAACTTGAGAGGAAAATTTGACTCTATGAGGATGAAGGAAGGAGAGAACATAATTCAGTATAGTACAAGACTTAAGGAGATTGTTAATTCTATTAGACGAGGTAGTGGTATCATAACAGAGGATGATGTGACAAGAAAAATGTTGAGAACCCCGCTACCGAGTTATGTTATTCATGTATCTGCTATACAAGAGATGAGATCTATACCCTAGATGAATGTTTCACTGGATGCTACTATTGGTAAGTTAATTGCATTTGAGTTAAAAGATTTTGACAATAGCATATCTACTACTTCTAATACGAAATCTGCATTTAATTCTACTTTAAAGATTGGAAAAGCTAGGGAAGCTGCTGGTAGAGATGGTTACTTGAGAAGTGCTAGTGAGAAATTTTATAGTTGTACTGAAGGACTTGAAGAGCTATTTATTGAATGTGATGAGAATGAAAGATAATTTGAAGCTTTGTTGGCTAAAAGGCTACAAAGAGGCAAAGGAAAATACCAAGGTAAGTTACCCTTGAAATGTTTTAAATGTGATAAAATTGGTCACTTTGCATCTAACTATCCAGAGAAAGATAAGGAAGAAAAGAAGGATAACATAGATAAGGACAAGAGAGAAAATAGATTCAGAAGATACAAAGACTGAAAAAACAAAGGTAATAAATCTAGTTATATTTCTAATGAAGGACTAAGTGATGATGATTCTCTTGAGAGTAATGAGGAGAAAGAAGTTGTTTATGTTGCTATAAAAGATGATTCTGATGAAGAAGAACCTAGAGCCCTAATATCACAAGTAATGAAGAATGAAATATGGATTATAGATAGTGGTTGTTCACATCACATGACTGGTGACATACTTAAGTTTATTTCCTTGCAAAAGCATGATGGAGGTTATGTTAGATTTGATAATGATGCTCCATATCTTGTGAAAGGAAAATGAACTATAATTCTACTGAATAACACAAGATGTGATGATGTTTATTGGGTTGAAGGATTAAAGTATAAAATATTGAGTGTTACACAACTAAACAATACAGGTCACCGACTGGAATTTCAATATGGAAGGGTCAAAGTATTTGATGAGAAGAGCAATCTGATTAGTACTGGAGAACAATCTAAAGGTAATATTTATTTTCTTTTAAGAGTTGCCTATTTTCTAAAGTTGAAGATGTCTGGTTATGACACACAAGACTTTGTCATGTTAATTTTGACAACTTAATCAAAGTGAGTAAGAAGAGTAGAGTAAGAGGACTACTGAGACTTGAAAAACCAGAGAACGCTATGTGTAGAGAATGTCAGATAGGAAAGATGACTAAATCTAGTTTTGCAAGAAAGACTTAAGTTACACAAGGAATTTTGGATTTAGTTCATACTGATTTATGTGGACCAATGAGAACTCAAAGTTATTATGGAGACATATATTTTATTTTATTTGTGGATGATTATTCTAGAATGATATCTGTAATGTTTTTAAAAGAAAAACTTGATGCATTTCAAACATTTAAGTGGTACAAGGCTCGAGTTGAAAAAGAAATTGGAAGACAGTTGAAATGTTTGAGATTCGACGGAGGAGGTGAGTTTACTTCTGATGAGTTTAAATTGTTTTGTAATGAGAATGGAATCAAGAGACAGTTGTCAGCACCAAGGACACCACAACAGAATGGGATTGTTGAGAGAAGAAACAAATCTATTGTTGATTGTGCTAGGACAATGATGATTGAAAAAGGAGTTTCACAGAACTTCGGGAGGGAAGTTGTGGGCACTGTTATTTATACACTAAACCGAGCACAAATGAAGAAAGGTATGGACAAGACACCTTATGAAATCTTGTATGATCACAAACCTAATGTTAGTTACTTAATTTTTTTTTGGAGCAAATGCTATATTCTGAAAGATTCTAGAGAAGGAAAGTTTGAATCAAAAGGAGATGAAGGGATATTCTTAGGATATTCTACAAGGAGTAAATCTTACAAATGTTTGAACAAAGTTACTAACAAAATCGTGGAAAGTGCAAATGTGAGAATTGATGAATTTGCAGAAAGAAATGATGAAGGTGATGACATATAATTGATTGAATGTTTGATAAATGTTAAAGTTGAAGATAATGCAAGGCATTAAATTAGTTAATGTATTGTATTGTCATTGATGTCAACTTGATATCATCTATACGGTCAAGTACATAATGCCAAAGACTTCAGAGAACCAAAAGAACAAAGGTTATGCTTTCAACAATGCATAAAAGTCAAGTATTCACTAAGTGACAAACAATACTGACGGAGTGCACACTGATGGACAGAGCAAAGAAGAACAGTCATAGTGATCCCCGATGATCAGAATTATAGTATTTCCCAATGAAGAAAAACCAAAGGATGCCCGATGAGAAAAGTCAGAAGGTTCCCCACCGAGCAAAGTCAGAAGGTTGCCTGGCGAGCTAAAGATAGTGTTGCCTGACGAGTAAAATTCCAATGATGCCCGATGGATGGAGATCATGAAGCTAACTTGAGTCTCACCAATGGAACTGTCAGTTGTCGCCGACGACTAAGTGCAGTGGTGATCGACGGAATAGAGAGTTCAGAAAATGACAAAATATCTAGCTGGCAGAGCTAAAGATAGACTTAACTGGTTGTCTACTTTTTTTTATTCGAATAGAGATAAGTGATTGATTTAAAGATGATTTGTACAGTTGGCAAGAAGATATCTACGAGACAAATCAGGATTTATGCTTTAAATCTAATTGGTTGGATTGTTTTTCACGCCAAGAATCAAGAATCAAGAAATAATGAATATCATGTCTATATAAGAGACAAGCTTAATTCATTTACGAATGGGATTAAGGGGAGTGAATATAAATAGGAAGTTGAAGAGAAACTAATGAAGAACAAATTCATGTAGTACTGATCAAACAAGCTGAAGGAAGAGCTAAGGAATTCTGCAGACACCGACGAACAGTGAGCACAACATCATAGAGCAGAAAGTATGGAGCACAAGGATTGAATTGATACATTGGTCAAAGAGGTAAGGTACTTAAATATATCTAAAAATCTGCAATTCAAAGTTGCAATATGAACAGGTCATAGTGTTTCAGTTTAACCATTGAAGCATCAAGTCTCTTAACCGAGAAGGACGTAACAGTCTTCTATATATTGAGGTACATCTCAAGGAGTGCCAAAAATGTTGATTCATGAAAGTAGCATTGGACTTTCCTGATACCTATTAATAGTCTAAGAAGGAGGTTGATTCAAGGATGGTAGCAATAGATGCCCGATACTAAGTGACAACCTCTATGTATAAAATCCTCTAACAAGGTCACACCTAACAGTGTGTTTGTAACCTTTAACAGGGT
>MU223470.1:1057144-1087881 GCA_018584345.1 Thuja plicata
GAGATTGAGAAGATTGAGAAGAACAAGACATGGTCACTTGTGCCAAGACCAGATGACAAGAATGTCATCGGTACAAAATGGATATTCAGGAATAAGCTGAATGAGAATGGAGAAGTCACAAGGAATAAAGCAAGACTAGTATGCAAAGGGTATCCACAAGAAGAAGGTATTAACTACGGAGAGACCTTTGCACCCATTTCTAGGATAGAAGGTGTAAGAATACTAATTTCTTATGCTACATTCAAAGGATTCAATGTATACCAGATGGATGTCAAGTCAACATTCCTAAATGGAATACTTAAAGAAGAGGTATACATTGAGCAACCAGAAGGGTTTGTAGATCCAGACAAGAGAAACATGGTATGTAGACTTCATAAAGCCCTGTATGGATTGAAACAAGCTCCTAGAGCCTGGTATGAATGAATTCACTCCTATCTTATAAGTATTGGATTTGTAAGGACTAGTGAAAACAATAATCTTTATTTAAAGGAAGATACTGATGCTAACACTTTGATTGCTGAAATATTTGTTGATGACATCATATTTGGAGGCAATGATATGCTATGCAAATAATTTTTTAATGAGATGAGAAAAGAGTTTGAGATGTCTATGTTTGGAGAGATCAAGTTCTTTCATGATCTATAGATCATGCAACAATGTGAAGGTATTTTCATTACACAGTCTAAATACATTAAAGAGGTCCTGAAAATATTCAAGATGGAAGATTCCAAACCAGTTGGAACACCAATGGCTACTGGATGTAAGTTAACAAAGGATGACAAGACAAAAAAGGTAAATCAGACTTTGTACAGATCAATGATTGGAAAACTCATGTATGTTGTACACACTAGACTAGATATTGCACATGCAGTAGGAATAGTTGAAAGATTTTATGCTAACTCCAGGGAATCACATATAACTGCTGTGAAAAGAATTTTAAGATATCTGAAGAATACTGAGGAATATGGCTTATGGTATAAAAGAGAAGGTAAATTTGAACTTAAGGAGTTTACCAACGCTGATTGGGATGGAAATCTTGATGACCAGAAGAGTACAATTGGAGGAGCATTCTTTATGGGTGACAGACTTGTCACATGGATTAGCAAGAAGCAAGGATGCATCTCTCACTCTACTGTAGAAGTAGAGTATGTTGTTGCTACTGCAAATTTCTCAAATATTGCATGGATCAAATAGTTACTAGAAGGTATGCATATAAAGATCCTATAACCAGTAATTATCTATTGTGATAACACCAGTGTAATAAACATTTCCAAGAATCCAGTCATGCATGCTAAGACTAAACACATTGCTATCAAGTATCATTATTTGAGAGAACAAGTTTAAGAAAAGGAAGTGACACTTGAGTATGTGCAATCCAAAGATCAATTAGCTGATATCTTCACCAAGCCACTACCCAAGGATACATTTGAGTACTTGAGAAAGAGACTAGGGGTCAATCCCTTGTCTACCAGTCAGTAAAATGACTGAAGGCTGCATCAGCCTACATATTATCAGAATATCATACATGTTGATGCAAGCAAAGAGATAAACTCCAAAGCTACATCTATATACAGATAGGTATATATCAGCACCGAGCACCAGAGCATATTGATGTATTTATGATGGATAAGGGAAATTCAAGGAATATATTATGGACAGAGAGAAAAAATTGTTCAGATATTTGTGAGATATTTGTTTGGCATTATTTTCAAAGGGAGAGAGATTATCCATATTATCACATCCTTCTGTAAAAGGAGAGAGATTATCCATTATCACATTACTCCAATAGGGAGAGATTATATTCTTAGGGAAAGAAATTGTATGGAAAGATTACATAAAGGGAGAGTTGCTGACAAGAGAAAAGACATCAATAGAAAAGAATAGTCAAGGGAGAGAAATTGACAAAAGAAAAGAACACAACACATTAGAATACAAAAAACTACAAGAATCAAATCTAAGCTAAAATAGAGCTTACCGATGGTCAGACATTTATCGGTTATTAGAACAAAAAAAATTGGTAGTTTGATGAATCTCAACTGTTGTATTTCATATTGTATTAGAAATAGTATAGTGTGATAATATAGTATGTTTCCATCAATGCCAAAGGGAGAGATTGATGACATATAACTGATTGAATGTTTGATAAATGTTAAAGTTGAAGATAATTCAAGGAATTAAATTAGTTAATGTATTGTATTTTCATTGATGTCAACTTGATATCATCTATACGGTCATGCACATAATTCCAAAGACTTCAGAGAACCAAAAGAACAAAGGTTATGCTTTCAACAATGCATAAAAGTCAAGTATTCACTAAGTGACAAACAACACTAACGGAGTGCACATCGACGGAAAAAGCAAAGAAGAACAGTCACAGTGATACCTGATGATCAGAAGTATAGTGTTTCCCAATGAAGCAGAACCACAGGATGCTCGACGAGCAAAGTCAGAAGGTTGCCCGATGAGCTAAAGACAGTGTTGACCGATGAGTAAAATTCCAATGATGCCCAACGGACGGAGATCACGAAGCTAATTGGAGTCTCACCGATGAAACTATCAATTTTCACTGATGACTAACTATAGTGGTGACCAACGGAATAGAGATTTTAGAAAATGACAAAATATCTAGTTGGCAGAGCTAAAAATAGAATTAACTGGTTGTCTACTTTTTTTTATTCGACCAAAGATAAGTGATTGATTTAAAGATGATTTGTACAGTTGGCAAGAAGATATCTACGAGACAAATCAGGAGTTATGCTTTAAATCTAATTGACTGGATTGTTTTTCACACCAAGAATCAAGAATCAAGAAATAATGAATATCATGTCTATATAAGAGACAAGCTTAATTCATTTATGAATGGGATTAAGGGGAGTGAATAAAAATAGGATGCTAAAGAGAAAATGATGAAGAAAAAATTCATGCAGTACTGATCAAACAAGCTGAAGGAAGAGCTAAGGAATTCTGCAGACACCGACTAACAATGAGCATAGCATCACAGAGAAAAAACTATGGAGCACAAGGATTGAATTGATACATTGGTCAGAGAGGTAATGTACTTAAATAGATATGAAAATATGTAATTCAAAGTTGCAATATGAATAGGTCATACTATTTTTGTTTAACGATTGAAACATCAAGTCTCTTAACCAAGCAGGACGTAACAGTCTTCTATATATTGAGGTACATCTCAAGGAGTGCCAAAAAGGTTGATTCATGAAAGTAGCATTGGACTTGTCCGATACCTATTGATAGTCTAAGAAGGAGGTTGATTCAAGGATGGTAGCAATAGATGCTCAATAATAAGTGACAACCTCTATGTATAAAATCCTCTAACAAGGTCACACCTAACAGTGTGTTTGTAACCTTTAATAGGGTTGGCTCCTAACAGGGCTTACTTTAGAAGAGTGAAAATTTTGGGTACCGGTCCCAGTGGTTTTTCCCTTAACAGGGTTTCCATGTTAAAAATTCATGTGTTATGTGTGTATGATTCTTTTTTTTACTATTTTGCATCTTACATAGCTAACTCTGGATTGATTGGTATACTCTGCTTATTTACTGAGTTTCGGTAAATAGTTATACTGCTTATCGATAATAAAGAAAGATTAAGGATTGACAGAGAAAACTGATAGAAAGTTAAACATTATTAGTATTTCATGGCATGCATCTTGTAGGGACATAATAATCTGAGATTTATTGATTTGTCATTAAATTTTGAAGGATAAATTTTTGAGGCCACTAATTCACCCCCCCTCTCACTTATTACTAACAGAAGACAGTAAGAAGCAACCTGATGATTATGAGAAGTTTGTATATGTACAAAATGATGCCCCTTAAACCTTACTGAGAGCACCTATCGAGGAGGAAGATGAACAAGGAGTTCTACAACCGAATATTCATATTGAAGAACTAAGAGCTAAAAATCCTATTTTGGCAAATTATGTGAGAAGAAACCATTCCCCGAGAAAGATTATTGGAAATAAAGAAGTTGGAATGATGACCAGAAGCAAGGCCAGAGACAATACATGTTTGATATCTTCATTCCAGCAGAAGAAATTTAAGGAAGCAATAGATAGTGAAGATTGGATGAAAGCAATGAAAGAAGAGTATGATCAAATTGATAAGAACAAGACATGAAAATTAGTACCCAGGACTAAAGACAAGCATGTTATTGGTACTAAGTGGATTTTCAGAAATAAACTAAATGACTATGGAGAATTTATCAAAAATAAAGATAGATTGGTTTGCAAAGGTTATGCACAAGAAGAAGGAATTGACTACGGAGAAACTTTTGCACCTATTGCTACACTAGGAGTTAGAATACTTCTAGCATATTATTATTACAAAGGATTAAAGGCATATCAGATGGATGTTAAGTCTGCAGTTCTTAATGGGATACTTGAAGAAGAAGTATACATTGAGCAACTTGAGGGATTCATTGAGAACACAAAAAAGAACAAGGTATGTAAGTTACATAAAGATTTATATGGATTAAAACAAGCACCTCGAGCATGGTGTGAGAGATTTCATTCTTATCTAATCAAAATAGGATTTCAAAGAACAAGTGATAAGAATAATGTTTACTTGAAATGTAACAGTGATTATAAAGTTTTGATTGCTGAAATTTTTGTTGATGATATTATTTTTGGAGGCAATGACACTTTATGTAAAGGATTTTCTGATGAGATGAGAAAAGAGTTTGAGATTTCAATGATTGGAGAGATCAAGTTCTTTATAGGTATATAGATACATCAAGTTACTAGAGGAATCTATATTACACAAGCCAAGTATATCAAAGAGATTCTCAAAAATTTTGGTATGGAAGATTCCAAACCTGTTGGAACACCGATGGTTACTGGATGTAAATTATCTAAAGAGGATGAAGCACAAGAGGTGGATAATAATCTTTACCAATCTACGATTGGTAAATTGCAGTATGTTGTTCATAGTAGACCTGATATAGCACATGTTGTTGGAATTGTTGCAAAATTTTCTTCTAATATGAAGGAAACACATATGTCTGCAGTAAAAAGAATTTTGAGATACCTGAAAGGAACATAAGAGTTTGGATTATTATACAAGAAAGGAGGTACTTTTGATCTGCAAGTATAAAATGATGTAGATTGGGCTAGAAATGTTGATGAAAAAAAATTACTAGTGGAGGTGCATTCTTTCTAGGTGAAATATTGGTTACATGGCTGATCAAGAAATGAAGTTGCATTTCACAGTCTACTGTCGAGGCTAAATATGTTGCTGCTACTATGAATTGTGAAAACATAGTATGGATTAAGAAATTACTTGAAGATATGCAAGAAGAGATCACAGATCTAGTTACTATTTTTTTTTATAATACAAGTGCTATTGATATATCAAAGAACCCGATTATGCATTCAAAGACCAAGCACATTTCTATCAAGTATCACTACTTGAGAGAAAAAGTTAAGAGAAGAATGCAAAATTGGAATATGTGAATTCAAAGGAACAATTGGATGATATCTTTAAAAATCCACTACCTAAAGATTCTTTTTAGTTTCTAAGAGGTAAATTAGGGGTTCTTCCCCTATCCAATGTTCACTAAAGAGCATGAGGCATGCTACATCAATTCTATATTTCATTAGAATATCTATTTATGAATTGATGTTAGTATGACACACTTTAGGTGATTCTTGAAGTTGTGAAAATATTTTTGTATGTAATGTTTTATGAGTACATGTCAGGTAGAATCAACTACTGGAAATTTTTTTCAGGCGCATGACTTTTTTGCATTATTGTCAAAGAGGGAGAGAATACATTGATGATAGTGATAAAGAGGGAGAGTTATGAATTGGTGACAATTATCTAAAGAGAGATATTGAGGGAGAAGAATGAGTTTCTAATATTTACTCATGAAGGAGATTCATGGCATTCGATGAGACTAAGAGTTTGAGGTTCAAGTTTTTATTTTTAAATTTTAAGCATTCACATGTCCTGTGAATGCTTCCACATTTTTCATACATGTTTTCCAGCGCAGTTGCATGTAATTGCACCGACAAAAATTTATTCAAAATGTGGAAGAATTCACATGATAGTGTTATAGGATACATAATTTATAGGATGCTTAGAGGAATGTACCCTATAAATTCTTAGTTAATGTTCAAAGTTAAAACTTTAAATTTTCCATTGTTCTTGTTTTCAAAGATCTATGTTATGATATTTTTTGGAAATTATTAAATTATATTTTGTACCATCCTAAAAAGTTAGCGCCCATTAGTTGGTGGCTTTAGGACGTATTAGACCCATTTTAGTGAATTATAGATCCAAATATATTTATGTTTCATTTCCCTCTTATGTCATTTTATTTCCTCGAGACTTTGCACACTACTTAAGCCTTGAATCTTCTTTGAAATTATCCTTGCTAGAACTAGGTCGACCTAAGTCAGCCTTGTCCTTGGGTATTAATTTTAAGGGGGCTCCAAGCCCAATGCATGGGTGTTTTATTTCCCAATCTCAATTGTGGTTGGCCTGACAATATTGAGTATTGAAATCAGTATAAAAGGGGGTCTTCTCCTCTCATTTTGACACCCACCATCCATATACAATACCTACATGATCCATAATATTCAAGAAAAATCAATTGATCAAGTGCAAGCCATTAAGAATTTAAGGTTTGAAATTGAAGTGGTGGATTCAAGATTTGGAGGAAAGCACCCATTGAATATCTCCAAGTCTCCATCTCTTCAAGTCTTCATTTAAGAAAATACAATCTTTCCTAGTTGATGCAATTTATCTCTCATGGCTAAGTAGAGGAATTCTCAAGCTAGTAAGAAGATCCCCAAGTATACATTTAATTCAAGATCTAGGATTGGAAAGTGTAGATCCATTTCATTTGTGAAGACATCATTGATTCTACAACACATTTCAAGAAAGCATACACACATCTTCATGGATTTATCAGATCCTAACATCCATGCATGAGGGTTTCTCATGCAAGGTGAATACTTACATTTAATTTGTTTACAGTATTTCCTTATGCACTTTCCATTTCATTTCAAGGTTGATTCCTATACAGGGGCTTGACCAAGGAAAGACCCTTTCCACAACCCTTTCCCCTTTTTCTTATGTGCAGGAACACTTTTTTGGGGCTTTAGATCCAAAATTTCAAAGTTATAGAACCAATGACTGATCCTTTAGAAAATTTGTTTGATTTGGAGTCTCCAGGACAAGGCCAAATTTCTTGGATAAGGATGACTTGAGTTGGCATAGTCTTGGGAATCTACAAATTTAACAATCAGAAGATACATGTGCCAGGGTTAATCTAGATCCATAACAGTTTATGTTGCTAACAACTTTGCGACAGTAAAACTTAGATCTTAAGTTCACGTATTTTCATCCTAGATTTCAAGGTGAGTTCTTTGTTTCCATTTTCCTCTAGCATTTAATTTTATGCATCATATATGATATTACATATTGTTAGTATTCATTTCCTTAGTCATACAATCAATTTCATTTCATGCATTTACACATCTTATCACACAAATTGCACATCTCTTTAAGGAAAGTAAACCCCAAATTCCTCTACTCGCATTTGGATCTTGCATTAGCACCCCTACATATATCTTTGGTTGTGTTGATCTGATTTTTGTGAGGGTGAGCCTTTGGGAGCATACTTACTTTCCCAAATGTACATGTGTCACCCCCTAAGAAAAACTTGGTGAGTGATCTAATCACTAATACATTTGGGCCTCTTTTCCGATAGAGGGGAAACATTTATGAAATTGGTATTTTTTTTCAAAAAATTTTCCGATACCATCACAATTCTGACTGTTTCAGGCACATAATTTAAAAAAAAGACAGATGATCAAATTCATTTTTATTTTATCACGTGAAAGCAGTTCCCCAAAGGATGTAGCTCTGCGTGTGGAAGCTAACCCATTCCTTGGAAGCCAAATGTCGTGAAGCCTTGAAAAGTGGTATATATAGCACATACTTGAGTATTTATAGGTACACCCTTTTGTATGTAGAAAGAATCTTCTTTCTTTCATGAAATGAAATCTTTGCATAGTTTATGGTCAACTGTGATTTTGTCGTGACCTTAAGGTTTGAACCCACATATTTTTTTTACAAATTTGTTTCTTTTTTTACAATGTGCATCATTATACATAAAGAAAAAAGGGTTTCTTCTATGCATATTTTATCTCTATCAGTGAAGCATAGCCTTGTATTTTTAAAGATATGTATCATTGTTGGGCTTCGAGGCTATGGTTTGGTATAAGAAACCCTTAGTGAATGAGTTTTGAATTGTCACATGTCATGACTTGTAAGCGGATTGGTAAAATCTTCAACCTATTTTTTATTATAGATATTCTATATAATTTGACATGAGTCATGGTTTTTATTTCACTATCTTGGCATACTTGGGGTTTTAATGTTTATAAAGTTACTGTGGTTTTAATGCTTCTAAACTTACCATGGTTTTTCAGGCCTTATTATCGATTTCATTTATGTTGGTCACTATCCACTATTTTTTTTACAGCGGCATGGTCTCTTCTTTCTGTTACTGCATCAAGTGATCAATCCTAGATGCCCTCTCCCAAATGAACTACTTGGAAAGGACCTTGTCCCATATTATTTTCCTCAACCTGACTATATAATTCATTGTTTCTCATGTTTTATTATGACATGTTGTATTTGGAATCATTTTTATTGTCACCTACAAAGGCTTTTATATGCATTCTTCTCTTCTTTACAAATGAATTGAGAAAGTCTTATATAAAGGCTCCAAGTACAATGAGCGACCCAGATTGATTTGAAATTAATAACCAATATTATGCCAACATAACTCTAATTAACAAGATGGCAGAGACTTCGGGTGGAGAGACCTCTGAAGAGAGTTTGAGAACGAATTTTTTTTGGAATGGAAGGCCTATCAATGGTGGTATTGCTACTGATTATGTAGATACAGACCTGGGCTTTGCTCAGGTAGACAGTTATGATGGAGGGCAACCCCTGCAGAAAGGGGCAGGGGCTAAACCTAATCAGAATGGTCAGAAGTCAACCAAGGTTGCTGACTTCGAGAGCAATATTGGAGATGGGCCCCCTAAATTTGGTGGGTCTCGTCAGGACAAGGAATCTCTCAAGGAAGGTCCTAAACCTAGTAACACAGAAAAATGTGATACTAAAGGTAAGTGGTCTAACCTTTTTGGTATTAAACCCACTAGGAAATATTCCTTTTTTGTGGTTAATGTGGTATCTAACCCTACTAAAGGAGAGTTTTCTATTTTTATCCCTGATCCCCTGATTGATTTCTCAATCTCTTCTATGGAGATGACCCTGATTGGAAAGTTTGCAGGGGGTAGACCTAATATTGAAGTTGTTAGGATGTTTATGAAGAGGAAATGGTTCCTTAAAGGTCAAGTTGATATTGCTTCAATGACCAAAGGTTTCTTTTCCTTTGAGTTTTCAAGCATGGAAGATATTTCTAATATCTTATGTGGAGGCCCTTGGATTCTTGGTTGTTACTCTCTTTCTTTATGAAAATGGTCTCCCAATCTAGTTTTGAACGACTCAACTTTCTTTGTCTCGACCCCAATCTGGGTCAGATTCCTTGGTCTCTCATTGGAATACTGGCATGAAGATGTCTTAGGAGGGTTTGCCAGTTCCTTTGGATATCTTCTCTCTATTGACCCTATGACAATTGCGAGAACACAAAGCGTTTATGCTAGGGTTTGTGTGAACATTCTTCAGATGGTTGATCTGCCAAATAGTATTGTGATAAACTCTAAGCTAGGTGCTTGGACTCAAGAAGTTGAATTTTTATCCCTTCCATTTGTTTGTTTCACCTATAAAAAAATTGGGCCACCGGGTAAAGGAATGCCCTCTCAAATCTCAAAAAGCAAAAATTGTCCCCCACAATGAACCAAAGAAGATTTGGAGGGAAAAACCATCGGTGAACACTAATGCTACTAGCTTGAGAGACCTTTTTGTTTTCTCAGGAACTTCTATAGACCAAATTTTGAATGGCCCCTTCAAGTTTTAAATATTCCATGAATAAGTGTGCATCATTCTATGATGGTGTCATCAGAACCAGATGTGTAGGATTTGAGAGATACAAATCCACAGATCGCCAAGAACACCTGCATGCAAATAACCTGTTATAGGAGAGAAGTAGAAAGAGGGAAAAAGAAGAACTCGGATGTTACTCAAAATGTGAGAGCTAAATTATAATCTGAGTTAATGACAAAAGAATTACAAGGTTCAACCTATAAAGGTGAACAAAACCCTAAAGCCTAAAAAAGCTAGGTTGCACATTAATAATTGATTAAAGAATTAATTATTAATGCACCTAAGAGAAAGCTTAAGTACTAAAGAGTAATAAAACAAATTAACTAATTAAATCAACATGATTTAATTAATAAGTGATTACTCTAACACCCCCCTTAAGCTAAGCGTAGGGGGAAAGCTAACCTAGCACAACTAAGAAAGTAGGAAATGGGTCATGGCAACAAGGCCTGATCAGGTACCCAATACAAGGAAATCTCTGTAAATCAGAGACACGGAAGAAAACCCAATGGGGAAAACCCCTCTCCAAAAAGAGATAGAAAAAAGAAGAAAAGAAATGGCTCAAGAGACTCTCTCAAGACCATAAGTACAACTAGCCCCCCATGAGAGAGGGATGAGACACCAAAGTTCCCCCAGAATGAAGAAACTCCTGTCAAAATGGTAGATGCTTGATGTAGAATCCAAAAGGAGATCCTGAAGTGGAAAATGATATTCCTCGCCTTGGGAAGAAACAAATCCAAAGGATGATGTCAAAGAAACCCTATGAAGAGTGATGAACGAATCTGTCTTAGGATGTGTGCCATGATCAAATGTTGAAGAATCTCTCTATTTGAACTGAAACAAATCATGTCAAATCCAAACTGATGTGGAGAATCCTGAAATACAATCATAGAATGCACAGATAATGGTGGGAAAACAGTGATAACCTGAATGTCAAGGTAGAGGAGATGAAAGTCCTCAAAATAATCCTCTAAATCTGCAGTATAAGACTCAACAAATAAGAAAGATATGTTTGCAACATAAGATTCCAAAGTATCTATGTCTGGAAGATGTATGATTCCCTACTACACAGAATTAGGAGCAACAGGAGATGCTGGTGAAGTCTCAAGCTGAAGAGTGGAACTGTGAGACAAGCCTCTGATCCATCGAAACATCTAAGGGTGTCTAAATACTCAAGCTCCTCTAAAGTATCATGATCAAAGGGTGTATTCTCTCTCTAAGCAATGTGTATGAGACAATCTAAAGTAGGATCCTCTGGGAATGGAGAGAGATTAGGGTCTCCATAGATCTCCCAAAGATGTGTCCAAAGTGGGTGAGGACAATCAGTGTTCGATATAGCCAACACAGTGTCATGATCAAGACTAGACACTATAAGTCCTACTATGTGATCTCTAATAATATCCCATGCTAATTTTCCCTCTGAAGTGGCTGGTTCAGGTATGAGATCATACAAATAAGGAAAAATATTAAGCCACCTACAATGTGTAATTATACCCTTTTCCCATGACTCATAATTACCCCATTCTAGAATAACAACAAAAGGGTGATAAGAAAAACCCATGATAACTCTTCAAATGAAACAAACTGAGTTCTGAAAAACATATGTTCTGAATTTGAATGGAAAAGTAGACATCAAAACTACAAAACCAAAAAATCAAACTTGCATAATTAGATAGATCCCAAAAATAGCTTTGCGACGATATAAGGAAGTCGAAAATCCGATGTCGTATGCTCAAGATATGAGCAAAATACCAAAACTGCTCCAAAAGGGTTTGAGAGTTAACCCTGGCGGTTAGGCTAACCGCTAGAGGTTAACCACTAGTGGTTAACTAACGGCGGTACCCATTAACATTGCAGGCATTAATTTTTAATACTGCATGCATTATTTTTAACGCAAAAATCAATAAAATTTGATTTTTTTTTTAAATTTTCACCTTGAAATTTGAGCCGTATGGCCTAGGAGACAAAATTTTTCCCAGAGGCTACTATGGCCAAAAATGGAAAAATTTATATGAAAATCGACTCTCCTGAGCCTTTTGAGCGCAATGGTGGCATCCATTTTTTCTCTAAGTGCTCTAGAAAAAGTGTCTCTTCCAGATTGAAGAAGAAACCCTAGAAAAGCTATGGTTTTTGCCCTCGAATCATGACTTCACAAACCCCAGACCAGGTAGGAGTAGTGTGGCTCTGATACCATGTAGGATTTGAGAGATACAAATCCACAGAATGCCAAGAACACTTACATGCAAATAACCTGTTACAGGAGAGAAGCAAAAAGAGGGGAAAAGAAGAACCCAAAAGTTACTCAAAATGTGAGAAATAAATTATAATCTGAGTTAATGAAAAAAGAATTACAAGGTTCAACCTATAAAGGTGAACAAAACCCTAAAGCCTAAAAAAGATAGGTTACACATTAATAATTAATAAAAGAATTAATTATTAATGCACCTATGAGAAAGCTTAAGTACTAAAGAGTAATAAAACAACTTAATTAATTAAATCAACATGATTTAATTGATAAGTGATTACTCTAACATGATGGACCTCTTGAAGATGGTGAGATTAGAGATGTTCCTATAGGTAAGGAAGCTCTTTGTATTAAGATATCTAAGTCTCCTACAGAGGTTACTGATATAGGAAATAAAAACCAGGAAAGCATCTTAAGTCCTGGAACCCCACGAGTTAAGACAAGCTCGGCGGACTCATTTGAAGAATCTAATCCTTTCTTAGCCTTCTCGGAGGAACTCTAGACTGAGCTCACTCAAAATAAGAAGAAATAGACTGGTCTTAATCTGGGGATGCCCCTAGGGTGAGTTATAACAAGAGCCATGAGGGTGGATGTGGGAACTCCTAAATCTAACCATGGGAGAAGACCAAATAGACTCACAAGAGAACAAGAGAGTAGGCAAAGTATTGCAGATGAGCGACAACATACCATCCAGGATTGCTCCCAAGGTAAGAAATGAAGATCATTTCTTGGAACATGAGGGGATTAAATAGCCCCCATAAACATGACCTTTTGATAAATTTTGTTAGGGATCAGAAGCCAAATATCATTCTCATCCTAGAAACTAAAATGGTTAGAGATAAAGTGGAAAAGATAAAATTATTTAAGAATTGTGGTGTTGTGGGATGTAGCTCGAAAGAAGCCTCTAGGGGAACTACTTCCTTCTAGAACCTTAATACTGTTCAAGGGGATATTATTAAATCTGAAGGTAAAATCTCCTCTATTCATTTTAATCATATTAGGGATGGCTTCACTTGGGTTCTTTCTAATATCTATGTGCCCAACTCTAAAACTGGTAGAGATAGGTTTTGGCGTAAGCTAGAAAATGAGAGGAGAAACTTCAAGAATGAATATTGGATGGTGGTTGGAGACTTCAATACTCCCCTTAGTGAATCTAAAAAATCTGGAGGAATCTCTTCCCAGATAGATAGTGGGGTGGCTCTTATGGATTTTATAAACAACCAATCCCTTTTGGACCTCGACCTTAGAGGTGGGACTTATACTTGATTGAATAGAAGAACTGGGGATGACTTGATCCAATTTTGCCTAGATCAGGCTCTAATTTCTATGGATTGGATCCTATCTTATGCCTACTCATTGTCTTCCCTCCACTGCATCGGGTCTGATCATTCTCCTATTTCTATTCAGGCTAATCCTTTTACGGGTAAGAGATACTCCCCTTTTAGATTTGAGAAATTGTGGATGCAACATCCTGATATTGAAAGGAATATTCTTGAATGGTGGAATATCCAAGTGGAAGGTACAACTATGTATAGAGTCATCCAAAATCTTAAGAGGATCAAAAATAAAATTAAAGTTTGGAATGAAGAGGTGTTTGGAGACATCTTCAAAACTAAAGTCTCTATTCAATTTGACCTCCAGGAAATTCAAGATACTATCCAGTTGGAGGGCTTGAATCAGGAGAATAAACTGAAGGAAAACATAATTCAAGCATATTTTCACAACATCATCTCTAAGGAATAATTCTTTTGGAGACAATGATCCAGGGATCTCTGGCTTCGTGCGAGGGATAAGAATACTCGGTTCTTCCATTTGACTGCCCAAAAACACAAGGCAGCTAAAAGAATTGATTACCTCACTTGTCCCCAAGGTAAGTTGAGTAAGGAGGGGGATATCAAAAAAAAATCTTAGATTATTTTTCTTCTCTTCTCAAGGCTGTTCCTGCCCTCTCTTTTGATAACCAACACCTGCTGCTTGACTCTATTATGTGCATCATGTCTAGAGAAGATAAAGATTTGTTGTGTAAAATTCCTTCATCCAAAGAGATAAAAGATGTTTTTTCCTTTGAGGGAGAAAAATCCCCTGGTCCTGATGGCTTCCCTCCCTTTTTCTTCTAGGACTTTTGGCACATTGTTGAGAAAGATATTTCTGATGTTGTCAAAGAGTTCTTTGGTTCTGGTTCCCTCCTAAAGGGAGCTAACTCTACATTTTTTGTCCTTATTCCTAAGAAACCAAGTGCAGACTATGCTGATAGTTTCAGACTGATTATTAACACCTTCTATAAGATCATTTCTAAAGTCCTCATGGTTCATATTCTAAAGTTCCTCCCTACACTCATTTCCCCCCAGCAAAATGGTTTTGTCCGGGAGCGACAGATCTTAGATTCTATTATCTCTGTTCATGAGAATATTCACTCGCTAGAGGTTTCAAAGAAGCAAGAGTTTCTTATGAAGGTTGACCTCTCTAAGGCCTATGATAGAGTGGATTTGGATTTCCTCTATAAATTCCTTTTGGCCTTTGGTTTACCTGAGAAAGTTGTTAACCTCATTCAATACCTTTTATCCACTCCTTCTATCTCGGTGTTGGTTAATGGCCCTGCTTCCAATATTTTCTTTCCCTCTTGAGACCTCCATCAAGGAGATCCCATATCCCCCATCCTATTTTCCATCATGACTGAGAGCCTTGGGAGGCTGTTCTCCAAGGGAGTCCTTGATGGTTCTATTCAAGGTCCTCTCCCCTCTTCGGCTTGTCCTCCCTGCTCCCATGAGAAATTTGTTGATGATAATGTTATAATGAGGTCTTCCTCGATTAAAGAAGCTAAAGATATCAAGAGGGCTCTGAACACCTATTCTTCTTCTATGGGAAAACTTATCAACTGGGAGAAAATCTCTCTCTTTTTTGTCAAAACCCCTCTCCCTAGACAACAAAAAATGGTGACTATTCTTGGTTATACTATCTCCTCTCTTCTCTCTAGCTACTTGGGTCTTCCCCTAGGTTTGAAACCCCTAGATTATTTATGGAATTCTATTATGGATAAGTTCAACCAAAAAATTACTAGTTGGAAAGGGACCCTTCTCAGCAATTCTGGGAAGATTCTTTTGCTCAAGACCTCTCTGCAGAATCTCCCAATTTACTCCCCGAGTCTCTTCAGAATTCCTTCCAAGTCTGCTGAAACCATTGAGAAATTGCACAAAAGGTTTTTGTGGTTGGGCATGGAGGAGAAAAATAGAATCCATCTTGTGGCATGGGAGAATGTGTGCAAACCTATTAAATATGGTGGTCTTGGCATCAAAAACATTAAGGATATTAATCTTGCTCTGTTGGCCAAACAAATTTGGAGAATTTTTGAGGAGGAAAAAGGTTGGAATAAAATTCTTAAATCTAAATACCTTTTTTCTACCCCCTCTATTGAGGATTTTCTTTCCTCCCCCCTCTCAGTGCATGGCTCAGTGATATGGAATAGTATTTTTAAAGCTAAACCTCTTGTTGCTAAAGGGGCTTGATGGAGAGTTGGCAATGGTTTGAAAATCAATTTTTGGGAAGATTCTTGGTATAGAGATAAACCCCTCATTCAATACCCTGAAGTGGCCCACTTTTCTGACATATGATCTACAAGAATTGGGAGTAAAGTTGTGGATTATTAGAGAGATAATAATTGGGTTAATCTTAGCAATATTGATCCCCTACTGAAAGCTGTTAATCTTGACCTGACCCCTTGGGAGGTCAAAGCTAACTGTGATTACCAGCGCATTTGGTCCCCCAATCCCAGTGGTAGCTTCACGGTGGTGTCGACTTACTCCTTGTCTTCCTCCTATGGTTTGGAACCCTATTGGGCTAAGGTTTGGTATCCTTCCCTTATCCCTAAAATTAACTTTTTCTTCTGGTTGTTTTCCCAGGACAACATTCTTACCACTAAGAATCTTGATAAAAGAGGATGGATGATTCCTAATAGATATTATCTATGCATGCCAGATGCTGAGTCTTCTACCCATCTACTCCTACACTGTCATTTCACTAGGGAGGTCTGGAGGGTTGTGTTGCAGCAATTGAATATCTGTTGGGTTTTCCCTAACACTATTAAGGAGTTCTTGTCACAATGGAGCCCTCCTTTCTCTCACCATTTGGGAAAACTTAATTGGAATTATACTTCTCCCCATTTTATTTGGAGGATTTGGAAAGAAAGAAATGATAGGATATTCAAAAATAAAAACTCTACGCCCTTGTTGATTGGATCTAAATCTATAAGAAGTATTGTTGAAAACATCAAAATGGCTTGTGAAATAAGACCTAAAATCATAGAAGGCATCTCTGATAAGGATGTTATTAAGCACTGGAAATTCTCTTCTATTTCTAAGCTTATTTCTAGTATACGTGAGGGAGCTATTTGGAATTCCCTTCATCCTGGATGGCACAAAGTTAACTTTGATGGCATGGCTAAAGATAACCCTAACATTGTTGGATGTGGTTGCATTGTTAGAAATTATCAAGGTATCTTTATGACTTCTTATGCTATCCCTATTAGCTCCCAAACTTGCCATGTTGCTGAGGCTATGGCTGCACTCTACGCCTGTAAATTGGCTAAAAGTCAGAATTTCTCCAAACTATGGTTGTAAGGAGACTCCATGAATACTATTAATTGTATTAATGGTAATCATAATCCCTCATGGAATATGAGTCACATCATATCAAAGATTAAAAAGCTCTTATCAGACTTCGATGTTACACACGTCACTCTGCATTTAGAGAATCAAACATTGTGGCTGATAGCTTGGCAAATGTGGGAGTGTATAGTGATGATGTCATATGCTAGCAAGGAAACCAAGGCTTAAGTAATGAAGTCTGTAGCCTTATAATGTACAACCAAATCCACCAAAATCCCTGATCAATTACTAATGATGATGATAAAAAAAGGATAGTTTGTGTAGTTGCCTTAAACATGTGCCTCACATGCTCCAAGGCTAGTGCAGTAATAAATAAAACTATGGGAATGGGGCTATCAATTCCTTTAAAGTGACAATCGCTGTCACAATTCACTTGCTCTGCATTTCTTTCTGCAATTTTGGCATTGTCTCTGGTGCTAAAATTTGAAGGCTAGTTTTCTGGTAAAATGGGTGGTAAACTAAAATGTGAAGAGCCTACGGTCTATAAATGGAAGAAAGAGGTTAAAATCTGGGAAAAAAAAGGAGAGTGGGGTCACAGATAACATGGAGAGACTTCATGGCTACAACAAATACATCTCCAAAGAGTTTGATGATAGCTGGGATAATGGTAATGTTACTATTTGTAGTAAGTCTTTCTGTGTTCCAGAGAAGCTTATTTATGAGATTATGGGTTTAGATATGTCTTGCTTGAAATACTATAGAGGTATGGTTATGGCCCAGAATGTGGCCAAAATGTACCCTAAGACTCTTGGGGAAAGAATCCTTTTTGTGAAACAGTCTGGAGACTTTGTCCTTCGAAGCCATATGAAGCTCTTATGGGCTAAACTTGTCAAAGCCCTTATGCAATATTTTACACTTGAGGGTCATTACACTAGGGTTTATAACTTCCATTTTATGCTCATTAATCATTTTCACAACAAGAGGAAAATTTATTTCCCCTACCTCCTGCTTCAATCTCTTGGTACTAGCATTATGGAAAATAGGAAGAGTGTTGAGAAGCCCATTCTTCACGATGGGCTTATTTTTCGAATTTACGAGTATGATAAATTAAAGCTCCATGACTTCTCCCTGGCCTTTGGTAAGAGAAAGGAGAAGAAGGGTTAAAGACCCATAAAAAATGACAGTATTACTCCTAGAAAGAAGAGGAAGGGAAAATCCATGGAAGACTTGGCCAAAGCTGCTAAAATCCTCACGGAGGAGACTAGTATGGATACTGATAACGATACTGAAGTCAAGGAGGAAACTGACAATATTGACATGGGCGAAGTGGCTGAATTCCTCTCTGAGGAGGTTGGTATGGAAACTGAAGATGACATTGATGCCCAGGAAGAGAATAATAGTGAGTCCTCTCAGGAAACGGGAAGTGATAAAGCCAACAATGCCAAATTTGAGGATATGGATACTGAAGGCCCCGAGGACAAATATTCCTGTAAGGATACTAGCAATCAAGGTGAAGTGAGGGCTATCTCTCCAGAGAAGACTACAAAAGATCCCCCAATAACTAGGACTCACGTGGAGGTTATTATTTTTCCCCATAATTCCCCTATTTTGGTGAACTATGCTAACTCGCCGTCTAAAGAGGGCATAAATTCTAGGGCTATCTCTGATAAGAACGAGGTGAATAAAGAAGAGGGTAGTGAAAAAGAGATCAAAGTTAAAGAGGATTCTGGGGGTAGTCAGGAGAATGCAATGGAGAAGAGCCAAGAGACTACTAGGTTTATGCAGGTGGTTAAAGAGCATGCTGAGATGGACTACTAGATGAATTCTTGGCTGTTTGAAGAAATCAAATACATAAATGGTAAGTACACCGAGCTCAAGGACAAAGTGAATAAAATTGATCTACTATTAGCTAATCCCATGTATACTCACAAAAATGAAGCTGAGATCAAAGTTGAAGATGAATAAAAAAGGCTGATGGAGAAGCTTGAACTAAAGATAAATACGGTGGTCAATTTTTGCTTGCAAACTACTTGCAGCCGTATCCAGAGTATAGAAGACACCGTCAACAGAATTAGGAAGAACAACTATGAGGGCATAAAGGTGATTGGCAGCAATTTGAGGGCTCTTCTCTCCATGTTGGAAGGGAAATCTACTCCCATTATCGTGGAGGATGATTTTGTTAAAGACCCCAACTCTGCTGGCCCTGGATCTCCTACTAGTGCTAGTGCTAAAAAGATGAAAGTTGTTAACACAAAGGAAATCAAGGATCTCATGGAGGCCATCCAGCAATATAACTTGCTGATGAATGACTCAATGGATATTATGGAAAAGTGACCTAGCAGTGTTGTTTCTCATGCTCATGTTTTTTGTCTGTTTAGCTTATTTTTTCTAGTTGGTTGTGCTGGGGGGCTACTATTGTCTCCATATTTTTCCCCCAGTTGTTCCTTTTTGTCATGTTGTTATGTTTTGTTGTGCTGATTACTGCCTACATTTCTTTCTAATTGTACAGGGTTATGATTCCCTTCAAAAACTGCTTTAACCTCAATTGAAAACACAACCCTCATTAGGGTTTTCCCTAACTACCACTTACAATAATTAAATTTCAACCAATTACAATAAGGCACCTATCCATGGGCCAATGAAAAAATTACATTTTTTCAATACATATCCTTTTAAAGATTGACCAATGAGAAAACTCAGTAGGTGTAATACATTAAATGAATTTCTCTTTCCACTTGGAATAACTAGAATGGTGGTAATGAAGGTGTGCCAACATAGCATGTTTATCTTGTTTGAACTCCATCTTTCCATCCTCTTTGTCTTGGAAATATTCTCATTGAAGTGTTCTTGAAACTCTTGTACTTGAAATAAATTTTAACTTGATGTCTTGGCCTTCATCCTTCTTCATGAATTTGTACTTGCATATTTTCATCTTCTCTTAAAATCACCTTGTCTTTGCATTTGACTTGCATCTTGACTTTCCAAACTTAAAGTCCTTCCTATACTTTGCATGGTATTTGAAATTTCATGTCAATTTTTAAACTTACAATCATCCTTTCACATGAAGGGGATTTACCTTCAATATATTCTTGCTCATAACAACATCATTACCCTCATGTGACATGGGTGCTACCTTATGATTAGAACTATTGTTGCAAAAATAAGAATATATGTCATACCTTTTGTCATATTTTCAATATTTCTAAGAACCTCTTGTAGATCTATATCCACTAGGTGTATGCTCAATTGACTCTCCCTCATAGGTGACTCGTGATCTCCATGATACAAGTTGTGTGTATACTCAATAGTTTTAGAATCATACGTGTCCCCAAGCCCATGCAAATATGAAAGATCATTGTGCTTTACCATTATACTCCTAATTGTTTTTTCCATATGATACTCCTAAATTTTTTCCTCAGAAACTTTTTAATTTTTTCATTATCATCCAAACATTCTTATATATTAACATCTCATTTTTCCATCCATGTACTATTTTTCTTCATTCACTTTTTTTCTTCTACCTAATCTTAACAACCAACTCATAGGGGAAGCCTCTAAAGAAAATATACTCTATTTTATAATTAGAAAAATAAACACAACATTCATTGATTGGATTCTTTTCAACTGAAATCTCTCACCATTCAACTTCTCGTTTACATCTGGGAAAAAATAGCGCGAACAACCATTTTGAAAAGAACATGTAAAAATACCATTTTATACCCTCATCCCCACCCCAATCAAATTCTTATCAGTTCAATTCCTCAATAGCTGGAACTATCATAGCCAAGACAAATAAAACTCTTATGGATTTGAGGAAATATCCAACAACCAAAACAATGGCGAGGGGCAAAAAGGGCATGGAAATGACGAAGCAAGGTTACAGGCTAAGTTGCTGAATCATGAGACTTTCTAGGTGAATCTGGGTATGAAATGTACCAAAATTAGAATCTGTAATGAATCTCCTGTGGGTACGCATCTGGGATTTGTGTTTTTAAATGCAAAAATGTTTAGTAATTCTAGTTTGATCTTTTAGATAATTTGAAGACTTAGATTGCTGATTAGCATATGTATTGGTATATTACATTCTAAACTTAATTCTATTTTTTAGCTGCATACACACACACACACACACACACACACACACACACACACACACATACATATATATGTATGTATGTATACACACACACACATATATATATTTATATATATGTATATGTATATGCATATGCACATGTACATGCATGTACATACATACATACATACATACATATTTTTGTATGAACGTACCAAAAATGTACCCAAACCCCCAAAGAAATTTTTGTTGTACCGATGTTTTGTACCCACATACATGTACCCATTTTCATTCCCGATTTGGTAACATAGGTAACATGGAAGCCAAAAGCAAGGGAGACCATGAAGAATAATCCTGATGGGCCAATCAAATTGGCCATCTTCTCAAAGAATGAGGAGAATATGTAGAAGCTCTTAGATGGTTTCAAATCGATTATGAACTTTCTCTCAAGCATCTCCCTTAAAAGCAACTTATGCCCATGTGCCAATCCATCAGGGAAATGTACTTGCACCTCAAAAGATTTGACAATGCACTGATTTAACAGGTAATTTATGATGCCTATTTTGCTTTAGTTATAAATATTCCACACGGTAAATACCCATTTCTTTTTATTAACATTCATTTATCTTATATAACTCATCTAACTTTATCATTAAACTCCAAGATGGTTGGTGTTTCTTTGAGAAGTCGCAGATTGCATACGATCTTGAAAGTTTGATTAGGTCTCATGGATAGGATCCCGCCAATTATTTGCATATTAAAATGTAAACTCTAAAACCACACATTTTATGATCTTAACCCTAAATTTTAATATTATATCCAAAATTCAACATTCCGAACTTCAAAATTTAAATTTTACGTTTGATAGACCCTAACAAAGCAGCTCAGTGACAACATTAATCTCTCTCCTTTTCTTTCTAAAATTGGAACCTCCCAGATTGACATCAAGAAAGATTTCACTAAACATTTCTTTATAAGATATTTTACTTTTTAATTATCTGAAGTCACCAGAGATAGCTTCACATCACACCATTCTACTTTAATTTTGAATGTGCCCACTGGGACATAATGCGCCAGATAAGCGAATGCCAAATCCTTTAAGACATATGCAAAACCACATTAGCATACATATCACTTATCACCGTGACTTGGGAGAATCAACTATTGGGTTTGAATCCAATGTTTAAGAGTTCTTGACCTCTCAAGATAGCTCTACCTCCAATAATACCATCATTAACGTTGACCCTGTCTAGGAACAATCAATACAAACTTGAATTTATTTGTTCAAAACTTCACAAAAAAAAACAACCTTTGCATGGAAAGGAATACAAATTTAAACCAATACTATTTCAATCCATTCCCAATCAATATTTCATATAATGAAGAGTTTATGAACACAAACACAGTGACTCTGTCCTTATGGCAGAGAATATATGGATTGCAAGGAATCAAAACTTTAATGATTTAAACTTCACTACATTCCTTCCTTCGACACACAACACTCTACCAAACTCCCTAAAACTCCTCTCTTACTCTCCTTCACGCTCACACTACCCAAATACCTTTCTACTAATCGGTTGACAATTACAACTCCTTGCCAAACCACTTGCAGTCAGTTTAATGACGGTTACATTTAGTATATTGTTAAGTTGACAACATAGTTGTCAACTTGACAACTCTCCATTCCTTTATCATTGTATTTAACTCTTTGAAGGCCTTTTAGGGTTCTATCCTAATTTAATTTGTGACAAGAAAAAGGTGAGGAATAGTCTACAGGTCAACTTGTGGTAATAAGGTCTAAATAGACTGTCCATGATGAAATTAGGGTCATTAGGGTGATAGTTTCAAAATTTATAAAAGTTGTCAAGTTGCAAGCAACATTTCTTGCAACCAATTTGTCAATAAGTGTCATATGTGTTCAATTTTGTGTTCATGAGTGTTGGAAGAAATAATTTGTTTTATTAAGGTCTAACATGTCCATTTTTCATGATTTGGGATCAAGCAGGCACTTAGGGAAGAAAATTTTATCCTTCCAGAAGTGAAGTTTGTCATCGATGGCAACCATTTTCCAAGAGCAGGACATGGAACCAATACTAGAGGTAAGAATCCTGCTACTACTACTGTTTATCTTATCAAACCTAATAGTCAAATGTCCATTTCCATTGAGAAAGAGAAGGACAACTTTAGGAATCAACAATATTTTTGGCAGCCTAAGACATCAGTAAGCTCCCACCGAGAACCTTCCTCAATGACTGGATGATAAGTGAAATCTTAACCTAGACTGTACTACCTGGAGTAAATATCTTGTGAAACTATGACACGCCCCTGCTAAACCTAAAGGGATTTGTTTCATGTGGCATTTTCTTCTGCATAGGTTTCCACTTAAGAAACCATCTGGAGAGCCAAATGTCTTCTCTTTATGTTCTGAACCCGACTCTATCCTACATATCTTTTTTGATTGTCATTTTCTATATTCATGTGGATCCTATTTGGATTGAAACTAAACAATGACTTCCATTTTCTGGATATCTTCTTAGGGAATCTAATGGGATTAGATAAAAGATGCAATATTTTCTGGTCAACTCTTTCCTTTCACATTCTCTGGCATATTTGGAAATTAAGGAATGATGACATTTTCAATAGTAGAAGTAGAGTTCTTACTGAGTCTCTATGGAGACTCATTTCATTTAATGTTGCCTTGTAGGTCACCATTATTTTGAAGGTGAAAGAACACAAAGTGTTGAAAGTGATCATCAGATAAGTAAGGAATGTGCTTGATAGAGAGAAGATTCTTTGTAAGAAGTCTACCAAAGATGAGGTGGAATTTGATTATGATATCACCATAGGGAAGATGCTGCAACAGATCAAAGACCATAAAAGGCTAACAGAGAACCAGAAAGATAAAGGAGTTGTGATCGCACAAGAAAACACCTCAGCAATAGCCACTATGGCTGATAAACAAGAGGAAGGGAACATTAATTCAACAGGATTGAGTCAAGTACCTTAGTATCAAACAATATTTGGTATACCCATTGTGCAGGATCCTAGGATTGGATCCCAATATCAGGCACCCATCTTTGTGCGCCCTCCACTACCCTAGGAGGCTTAAATGTTGAATCCATACAATGATATATTTTAGGAAAACCTGAAGCTTAAATGGAAGGATCATCAAATTCCATGGACAACATGGTTACCTAGATAGAGGTTATTTAATAGTGGTTTGTAGTTCTAACATGTTGTAATCAGTATGGTTCCTTTTTTGTTACATGATAATTTGACTCCCTCTGTATGAAAAGGGAAGATGTGATTTTTATAATTTTGTAATTTGGTACTTGATACTATTGTAAAAAATTGATGAGTTCTCTATTTATTATATTATAATATATATTTAATAGAAAAAAATAAAATATTGACTATTTCAACATTTTCATTTTTTTATTTATTGTTATAGCATTGATAGGGCCTTTGTAACGAATTAAATTCCACCAAAAGGCATCGTAATGGTTGGAGATAGGAGTTAAATTCATCTTAGAATAGGATTCATTTATTTCCATGTAGAATCAAGCAAGTTATTGATATTTTTCTCTATGGTAGTGCTAATAACCCATGATATGGTAGTGCTAATAACCCGTGATAGTGCATTTAGTGCAAATTTACATATTTAGCACTTTTAGTGCATTTGACACTTTTAAATGGCTGTAATGGCTAACTTACAATCATTTGGATCTTATAGGTATTTAAAAAACCTCATCTACACCTAGGATCCTCAAGTGACCCCCAAGGTGCACTTCTAGCCTCCAAATGCCATTATGGCTTACATCATTGATCCTTTTACAAAGTATTTACATACAAATCAAAACATTATTAAAAACATTTTCAAAGGACCAAATATGGTCTTATTACAATTCAAATGACCCATCATGGTCATGTTTGTCTTTCATCCCCCGTAGGATCTATCAGTGAAATATATTTGAAATACAACTACCCCCCTCAGCACATCAATGACCTCTTGGATCGGCTCCACAATGTACAATACTTCACTAAGATTAACCTCAAGTTAGGATATCAAGTTAAGGAATTTGGGTTGGAAGGCATTGGGAAAAGAACCAATAGTTTTTTTAACCCCTAATGCACTTCTGATCTATTGTGTGTATAATATATATGATATTTTATTTTGATTTACAAACTAGTATATTATCTGAATATCTTTTTATCTTGCCACAATAGGTCTGAGTTTGAGGTGGAATACTACAATAGAAAAAGTATTTCAATTTGGTATACTATACTAAAACATCATTTCATAACTAACTTTCCAATTTCTATATATAATTAGGTCTAAGAAGATTTGTGTGCTTTCAACATCATTTTTCATAGTTTCTGAAGGTTATAGACCGTTTTGGGACAATTTTGGGTCCTGTTGTCAATTTTGTGTGGCTTGAATTCTGTTAGTTTCAAGCATACCTGCAAATTTTTGAAAAAATGTCTGCATTCAAAGGTAATTATGTTTTGAGAAGGCTTTGTATTGCATAAACCCTAGGTGATTATTATTTAGCCCTTGGAGGTAAAACCCTAAGTCCCGTTAATTCAGTTTCCATGAAAAACCCCAAACTCTCAGGATTTGTTCTATTTGAGAGTTAATTTACGGGTCACTTCAGTTTTATAAACCCATGTGCTTTATTTTTTATGTCCGAGTGGGGCCACTTTATCACTTAAAACCTTTAGGTTTCATGTTTCCAAAGTTGGGTAGGTTTATTTTTAATATTTCCCTAAGTCTTATGTCCCCAAATTACTTTATGACTTTTTGCATCTCTCGTGCAAGTCTGTTTTAATCCAATGGCAAGCGCTATCCCTTAATGCGCAAGATGAAGCCTTTTAATCTTCAAGGCAACATGCCTAGCTGACATGTGGTGGATGGCGAGACCGAGTCTGCATAAAGGTATAATGTTAAAGCCAGGTCAACTTCAAATAAAATCAATGGTAGGCACATTGTCTGGATCGTCAAGATGAAGATATTTAATCATCGAGGCATTGCACCCTTTTGACATGTGGAAAGCTGTCAGGTTTGGGCCCGTCTGTGGTCAGTTATCAAGTGGTCATGTCAGAGATGATCTTGTGGTTTGCATCACTAGTACGTTTTGGCAAATATGTGACTACATGACTAAACATTTTAGTCACACCACTAAAACTTTTGGTCATGTGACTAAAATTGAACATATTCTACTAATTTACAAGTATAGATGACTAAATAAGTGACTAATTTAATCACCAGGTAAAATCACAAGGTCAACCAAATAAAAGTGACTAAATAAACTACCAAATAAATGACTAAATAAAAGTGACTAAATAAACTACTAAATAAATGACTAAATAAACTACTAAATAAGTGTTTAAATAAACTACCAAATAAATGACTAAATACAAGTGACTAAATAAACTACTAAATAAATGACTAAATAAACTACCAACTAAATGACTAAATAATTGAAAGACCAAAAGTCAAGATATACACTAAATAAAACTCTTGTTGGCACATTTTGTCAGTTATCATCGACATGTGAGTACATCAAATTAGTGAGCACATTGGAACACATTACAACATTACGCACAAATCATATTTCAAAATTTAAGAGGGCATGAAGTGTAGATTCAAAATAATATTTTGGGTAGCTTTGAGTTGACAATATGATGCAAATATTCCACAGTTAAAACTGATGTGAATTCTTCTCCATGTGTTTTTTACAGAAGATAAATTTGCTAAAATGACCAAATTGTCAGCATCATTGCCTCTTGTACTAATAATATGGTATCTTTGAAGTCTTCACAAAAATGTTGATCTTTTCATGTAGGAATGCATAGTTGACTTATGTTGACCTGATCATGGATGCTCTCTTGAATGCTTAAAATATAATCTTGACTTCTCATCCACTTCATTGATAATGATTGATTGCTTTATGAATTTATATAAGATATGATGTGATGTCTCCTATGTAGGATCATCATGTCTCAAATGAGGGGGTAAGGATTTTTTTTATACCTCTACTCATTAAACGTATTCAAATTTTTGAATTAGGATAACATAGAGAAGGAATTCTTATCCAGACATTTTGACCATTGGAGGGTATAAATTTTGGCCCCTTTAAGCATGATAAGGGCACCCAGGGGTTCCATTGTCCAAACTATAAGAGCTAAACAAAGGACCCATGACCTAGTGACAGACAAAGTTTGATGCAATGAGTGCTAAGTGTTATATTCATTTTCATGAGATTTTCCTTCTTGTGAACCACTACTCATGAAACATGGGTCAATGAGTTTGACTCAAAAACCACATAGGTGATAAACATAAAGTTTTTCCATTAGTATGCAATGAGAAAAAAAGTTGTTTAAACCATCGGTTACACTACACCGAAAGTCAGTTTTTTCAGTTCAAACCAAAAATGCTAAGCAAGGAGAAAATTAATGACACACTTTTACAGTGTAAATCAAAAGTGCAAACCAAAGATGATAAAGTGGAACCCGACAGGAGTAAACCGATAGTGGAACCCAACGAGAAGAATACAGTGCATATCAAGAGAACAGAAATAAAGAAACCTAACAGACAGTTCAACCAAGGAACATCGAAGGACAGTCAAACTTATTTCAGAGCAAACCAAGCATCAGACACTGGAAGTCAATTACATCCTAGAAAAAGTGGATTTGACTTCTACGTCAGATAAAACATATATATTCTATTTATAGAGTCTTGATTTGTTTTAAAACCATTACTTAAGGGACAAGCAACATTATTGTAATTTTTTTAATCATTCTAATTGATTAAAAACATGCAGACTAGGAGATCAAGGTCAAGTTGTAAAACTTTGATCATAGAGTTAGTTTTGTTATATGTGAAACTTAATTAGTTCAATCTATCTTATAAATAGATGTTGTAATCATTCTTTATCATGGATAAGAGGATGAATGTAGCCAACGAGCACATCTATGGATCAGACTGGGAGTTTCAAGAAGTAGAACAACAAAAGATGAAATTGGTTATCAAGAACCAAGAAAAAAGGCTACCGAGCAACAGAGGTATTAATTAATCACATTAGGTGATACATTTATACATGTGATTTGTAATGGATCTGTAATCAGAAATTGTTAGATTGCATAAACTCAGGTCAATGAGTATTTATGTCTGCATTCTAACAAGTGTAGCAAATAGAAGAAATCCTTTCAAGGAGGGTGGATTTAACAATCCTATTGTAAATCTCTTAACCGAGTGCACACTAAACAGTGTTTCTAAAGCTCTTAACAGAGTAGACCTTAACAAGTCTCCACATAATACTCCTAACAGGGTAGATCATTAGAAGTGATCAAATTGTAAGCCTTAACCTCCACTTCCAATCTGTAGATAGTGAAGATTTTGTGGGTGCCATCTCCACCGTAGTTTTTACCTTCTAACAGGGGTTTTCTATGTTACCATATCTTATGTTATGAGTCAATTAATTTCATGAATGTTTCTATGAATGTTTACATGTTTGATTAAGTTGATGAATTGATATATCTTACACAAAGATAGTATAGAACAAATGGTTGGTTATACAATTAATTACACAATGGATAAAGGTTAAAAGAGATAAAAGTTTTAGAGGTACCGATTCACCCCTCCCCTCTCAGTACACACTTCCCTTTATTTCCATCAATTGTATCAAAGCTAGAACTCTTATTTGGAAAGATTAAAGACTTAAGAGAAAAAATCATACAATGGAGAAGTATAGACTTGACAAACGTATTGAGAATCATAAGCTATAAATTCAGATCTTCTATGAGCAGTATAAAGAAGCTAGAATCAAGATGAGACAACTGTTAGATAAAAGAAATATTATGGAATTTCATTGTAATGAAATAGATTACCATGAAGAAGAGCTACCAGATCTATTTGAGTCTTCAGGATTAACTACAAGCAAAGCATTAGATACATTAGAGGAAAACATCACAAGATTAAATGAAATCAATCAACATCTGGCTGGACAAGTAAAATTTCTACAAATCGGTCAAGAGACACAGATGGTAAGAATGATTGATGTCCTGAGCAATGATAGACAAGATGAGCAAGAGAGAACACTGGATATTGATGATAGAAGGAAGATTACTAAAAAGCTACAAGAGAGAGAGAGAGAGTCAGAAATACAAAGGCTTACAAAACATCACCATGAGATTACAAATCAGATTATTCTTATGAGTCAAGAGGAAAACAAAATGAATGTTGAACTCATTGAAAGATAGAAGCTATCAGTGAGCTAAGGGAAGAAAATGAAAAGCTGAAACAAGAAGTAAGAATTCAGTAGCAGCATAATAAGATAATCAAGATAGCTGAAGAAAGCAATAAAAGAATGGATGATTTTCTTGATGGACAAAGGAGAGCCAACAACAACACCAGACTAGGCTATACCAAGAATGGATAATCACCCAACCTAGCTAATCCAAAGAATGTCTATGCAAATCCAAGACCAAGAAAGCTGACATGCAATCACTATGGAAGGCAAGGCCGTACATCAAATGTTTGCAGGAGAAAAATGAAAGGTATTCCTAAATCTACATCTTCATTCATAGGAATTTGTTATAAATGTAACAAGAAATGACATAAAGCATATGAATTTAAATCTAAGATGAAACAACCAAAGAAGAAAACCTACATGGACAAATACTTTCCTACTTGAAAAATGTATGGGCACGCTACTGTTGAATGCTGTAAAAAGAAAAAGAAAGCATGGAAGCCTAAAGGTCAAGAATCTTCCTATCAAAAAAAAAGAATCGGTAACCAGTATGTATGGGATTACAACACTTGGGAAAATTGTACATGTGGAAGATTTGGTCACATTGCTTCAAACTGTATGAGACAATGGACAAGAAAGCCTAAAGGCTGGACTAACCCTAGAATGGCATGTTTACACTGTCATAAAGTTGGGCATCTCATGAAAGACCACAAAGACGGAATGACAGAGACCAACACATTTTCCAATGGAAATACCATTAAAGACATCAGGAAGATGAGAAACAAAATGTGGAGAAAAGCTACAAACACGGATGAAGCTGGACTGAACAATGCAAATGGTGACACCCTATCTAATGGATTTGGTGACATCACCACCCCACCTAAGAAGAACAAGTAAGTATGGAACTGCATTATACCAAATTATTTTTTACATCAGTTCCATTATACATAGTTAATATACCAAATCAACATGATTATAGATGCACTATGGTATTACTTGTTAAATTCACTGAAAACTATCCCGTTGGTCAATACATACTGAAATGCATTGGTACACATACAAAGCTGATTTGTCTACACTTATCGAGAATCGTCGGTTAACATATAAAAGCTAAAGTTTCTAGTGTAAACCAAGATCTGTTTATAATCATGTGAGTTGAAAAAGTTGTCTTCACCATACACCAAAACCTGTCGGTAAAAATAAAGTTAACAACTGTCTAAAGCATTGCATTGTCACCGAAAGAGAAGTTAGTGTAGAAACTGATGAAAGATCAGATTCAACTCCAAGATCCAGCTGCATGCAAAAACCTGTCACAAGAAATGAAGCGAAAGAAGGAAAAAGCAAAACTCAGATTTTACTCAAAAGGTGAGAGCAAAAATATTATCTGAATTAATGAAAGACAATTACAAAGTTTGACCTTATAAAGGTGAACGAAACCCTAAAAGGTAAAATACTAGGTTGCACATTATTAATTAAGAATTAATTAATAATGCACCTAAGAGACGCTTAAGCAACTAGAGTAAAAA
>MU223470.1:1089819-1113933 GCA_018584345.1 Thuja plicata
CTCGTGACATGAGGAGTCTGGTCATGTGTGGCTTCCATGTGTGATAGTTATGGGGTGTCAGCCGGGCCACAGAGGGGTCCGACATTGAGAGAAGAGAAGACGGAAGAAGAAGGGACTATTTCTGAAAATAAAAAATAGAAAGTAAAATGCACCCCCCCACAATGTATATATTCTATCCCCTGAGCACCACAAATAATCAGCAACTGAAAGCACATAAAGAAACGAGGAGAAAACCTGAGTTCCAGAAGCAGAACAGGAGGAGAAATGAAGCTGCAACTTCAACACTGAAAACAAGTGCTCAGATGGCTGAATCAGCAAACGAAACCAGCACCATTGCATTCGTCTCAGAAACATCTTTCCGGTGATATTTCATTTTTCAAAAATGGACACCGTATGCCCAAGATACGGGCAAAAAACCAACTGCCCCTCCAAAATAATGCTCTCTGGAAAAAAGGTACGGGAATAAATTTGATGGCTGTTTGGCCGTCACTAGGCCGTCGCTGACGTCAGCATGATGTCATCGCCGGCAAAAAAAGGCGGCGGCCGAAAAAATAGAGAGTCGCCGGAAAATTTTAAAATATCGGCCGAAAAAAAATTTCGGGCGCTGACGTCAGCCCTGCGCTTGAAGGGAGGTGGGCCGGTGGCAACCGGGCGGCGCTGCCAGAGGCGGTGGCGGCTGTGATCCAGTGGCGGTTGGGCCGGTTGCGGGTGGCTCCCTGGCGGAGCCTTGGTGGCGCGCGGGCTACCCTTTGGTGGCAGGTGAGCGGCAGGTGTGGCGGCCGAGCTGCGGCCGGGCGGCGGTGCCTCAATGGTGGCGCGCAGGCTGCGATTTTTTAATAGCACTCTGGGTGTTTTTCCATATGCGAAAAATAATAAAAAATTGATTTTTTTTAAATTTTTTTGAATGATGCCTCGATTTTCGAGCCGTACAGCCCTAGGAGGCCAAAATTTTTTCCCTTGTGCTCATGGAGGCTAAACTAGTTGAACTTTATGTGAGTTTGACTCTCCCGGGCCTTCTGAACGCAATGGCAGAGTCCGTTTTGGCTCAAATGGCTCTGAAAAATTGAAACCCTCCAGATCCAATAAGAAAAACACTAGAAAACCCCAGAAAGAGAGGGCTTGATCCACAGCTTCAGAAAAACTTGAACAAGCTGCAGCAGCAAGGCTCTGATACCATGTAGAAACTGATGAAAGATCAGATTCAACTCCAAGTTCCAGCTGCATGCAAAAACCTGTCACAAGAAATGAAGCGAAAGAAGGAAAAAGCAAAACTCAGATTTTACTCAAAAGGTGAGAGAAAAAATATTATCTGAATTAATGAAAGACAATTACAAAGTTCGACCTTATAAAGGTGAACGAAACCCTAAAAGGTAAAATACTAGGTTGCACATTATTAATTAAGAATTAATTAATAATGCACCTAAGAGATGCTTAAGCAACTAGAGTAAAAATGAAATAATACTCTAACAGTTAGTGTATCACCCGATGACTTCATCTTCACACACCAAGGAGTGGTTGAGCATTAATAACTCAAATTAGGGCAAAGTCTATAAATAGATGATGGAAGGGTTTCATTTCTAACCAGCGACCAGAGAAAAACTAGAGCACGAAGCAACAACATTGCAGAGCAACTCCAACCCAATTCGAAAGCACTCCAAGCAGATCATTTACAGCTACAGAGGTTAAAGTAAGTACCAAGCATAAACCAAGAACTTTGTTTATCATTTGTGGGAAAGCCCTAACTTCATAATCAATGGTGACCACATCAAGAACCGCTAAGCTGAAGAGTATTAAGAAGAAAAAGGTCAATATTATCAAGAACAATATGTGTGAGGAACCACATTATAAGATATGCCAAGAAGTTTCCTCACAACCTGAAAATGCTGGGGCATTCTCAAGAATACCAGCTAGGGTTTTGCTCATCGAAGATGTGCAAGCATATATACACTGTAAGATTGCAGAGATTGGTGATCTGGAGGTTGAGAAAGCTTTCAAGAAGCTATGCAAAGATGATGGAACTATCAAAGAAGAACACAAACACATCGAAGTAAAAGGCTTACAAATGCCCTATGGTTCTTGAAGGAATTAAAGACTGAATGGATTTGGTTAGTACTAAGCAGGATACATGACTGAAAGCTATGGATGGATGAGCCTAAACTGATAACACGAGATGTTATACATATTGTCACCAATTATCCAATAACCGATAAGGTAAAGGCATTGAAGCACCCACCTAAAGCTAACATTGAGAAGAACACAAGAGCTAAATGTGATAGAAGCGGACTTAAGGTATCCACTATTACCGATGATGAACTGAAATTTGCAGCATATGTCTTAGGATACAATTTCTTTTAGGCAAGCAAGATGAACAACATTGCATCTAGAGTAGTGGATACAACCTACAAGATTGTCAAGAAGGGAATTCAGTTGGATCTGTCAGAACTTCTACTCAAGTAGTTAGAAGAAAAATTAAAGACAATAAGGAATGCAAAGTCAAATTCATGTAATTTTGGTTCACTTATCATGTGCATATTCTTCTGTTAGAAACATTGAGAGGGGGGGGGGGTGAATCAGTGTTTTTCTATTAATTAATTTTCAGAAACTTAAGCATAAATCAAACATACATAGAATGAAGCTTAACATAACAACTCATAACACATGATATGATTACGGGGAAACCTTGATCAGAGGAAAACCTCGGTGGGAATTAGTACCCACAAATATTGTACTAAGTATAATGAACTTGTGAGAGTTCCCTTGCCTTGTTAGAAGCAGTCTTTACAATATGAGTACAATGACCTGGTTAAAGGTCAGACCCTATTAGGAGTCTTTTATGAAACCCTGTAAAAGGTATATGGCTCACTACCTAGGCTCACTGCCCAATAAGATGAAGGCTACAACCTTCTGAAAGATGATATGCACTATATCAAAATGAACTTCTGTGATGACACTGTTGTCTGATCAGTTTCGTGTATGCGTGAATGTTCTTACTCTCTTAAAGAGCTATATCATATACTGACTTCATAGTACTATCCCTCTGTATCTTCCTCTTGCATAATCATCGACACTTGTTTCATATTTGTACATTACATACTTATATATGCAAATTCGAATAGGCGCGACCCAAAATAGAACACTAGTCGGCCCTAAAACAAAATATACAATGCTTCCAAACAAGTCAGCTTCAAGCGTGTTTACTACAATATTAATTACATCATTACAAACATATAACAAAAGGCTCTTAGCCATTACATCACAAGATAACACACGCTGATCAAATCACTTAGTCGGCTTCCATGCTCTGTCTTCTGGACTGCTGGTCTATTGATCTGCATGTAACTTTGTCGTACTGTAGTTCCATACTATGTGTGTCTGGATGTAGCATGTACACATATCATACAACTTATATCTAAACGCGCATAAGCTGAATCAATCTCTCGCACATGCGCTGATGTGCTGATCGCTGAGTATCTCTGTTCTACCCTATTTTTCTTACTCATTTTGTCTTTTAAGACAGAAAATAAACATGACTTTGTTGCCATGATGACAACTCAAAATGAGTCATGCATCCTTAGGTAGTCAACTTGCCAACATCTTCTACTTCTAAGAATATTTTCCATTAATAGGAAATGTGCAATGGGACACAATAAGACCAATGACCATTCAAATTAGTGAGTTTATAAAATCACTAGGAGATCATTTTGAGTCAGTAATGGATGAATACATTTTTGGATTCAAGGAGAGAATGTAGAAGAGAGTAAGGATCCCAGAACAGTTAATTGAAAAGTTCAAAATTGATATTTATTTCATGGTAGACACTGACTTCACATACATCAAGCCAACTGTACCGAGAATGACATGGCTATCTCCATTTGACTACGAGGTGAACATAGATCAAGAATCTAATGTAATTGATGCATTAATAAATGAGCCATTAGATAAAAAACAACCTAAGTTTGGCACGTATGAAGAAGCCAAAGAAAGAATCAAAACTTCCTTGGTTGTAAAGAAGATTGATAGAAAGAAAGACAAGATGGTCAAGAACTTAAAGAAAAGACTGTCGGTTACAGAAGAAGAAATTGAAAAGACAAAAGAAACTGAGGGACAGTCACCCGTCAGTGAAGTTGAGAAGGAGAGTGACTCAGAGTTAATAGAGTCAGATACACCATTACCTCCACCAGCTAAGAAGCTAGGGACTACAACTACTACAAGGACAAGGAGTCAAACAGCCAAGGACATGAGTCCTTCACCAATAAAGAAAGGTCAAGTAAGGACCTATAAGAGGAAACCTCAAACAAAGAAAAGAGGGGCAACAAAAAGAAGGAAGTTCCTGAGAACAAGGGAAGACATTGAGGACACCGAACAAGATGAATTTGTTCAAAAGGAGAAGAATAAGATTCCTAAAATAGTTGATGAAGTGTGTGCCTCAATTATCAAATCAGGTACAGTAAATGATAGAAAGATCAAGAAATGATTAACATCGGATCCAGTGGATCAAAATAAGATTGAGGAGGCAATCATCAAAATGATGTGCATATTCAAATATCTCCCAATAAAATTGGTAGATAATATGTGAAAAGAACTTCAAGATAGATTATCAGTAAGATGGACATTTTCCTTGCACTTTGAGAAGGAGATTAGGGAAAGAGCCCTAGTATCAGTCATGCATCCTGAATAAAAAATAGAGGAGATCAAAGAGATGATGAAGAATCACTTCAAAATTAAGGTTCTCACCGAAGTTGAGAGCTTACCAAGTGCTTCAAGGACATCTACTGGAGCTAGACAGAAAGAGTGAGGCCGAATAGAGAAAGATACTTGATATTCCTAAAAAGGATACAAGTCCCAAGCCCCAAATTTCTCTTACCAAAACTCAACAGACTAGGGATGACCAGGATACACAGAGAACCGAACCAATCACTATCACTGATGTAGAATTGGAAAAAGAGGAATTGGACACTACATGCAACAAGAATATGGATGTTGCAGATGAGACATGGCTGGACATACTGTGGACAATACGGTGATTGACATCACCAATGATCCTTCAAATGAATTTTAGAAAGAAAAAGATGTCACTGTTGTCAAAGACCAAACTGACAAACATGACACTACAGTTGATGTTGCACGTGAAGTACACATACTGGGCCAGATGCCATTATTGATTCAAGCAATCAATATTATCTCACAGAAGGAGAAGACCTGCAAGCCTGATGCAAGCATACCCGAGGACAAGGGTAATGATGACCAAAAATATACATCTAAATAAAATAAGGACACAACCGATGAAAATAATTTCATTGAGGGAGAACAAAAAGATGGAGATACCATCTAAAATGATGCACAATTAAAAGATAAAGAAGAAGTGCAAAAAGAGAAATATGAGCAAGAAAAGACAGTTGATACCGCACCAAAGGACACCAAAGGTGAAGTTGCAGAAATGCCAAAGATTGACAAGGAGAATTCCTTAGACAACTGACATGAAAACACCAAGTAGTAAGAGAAAGGTACAACACCTCAAAAGTCATCTAGTAGCACATCAGACCAAGTAGAGATGTTGGCTATGGTTCTGCATACAAGTGTATCAAAAAAGAAGAAGAAGAAAACAAAGAAGAACAAGTTGAAACACCGAAGTGTGACCCAACTACATTAGATTTTGAATCTCTCCAAGAATATGGATAAATTTGTCAAAGGAAAGTGTTGCAAGAAAAGCTAAAGAAGAAACACTGAGACTCCTTAGTATTGGAGAACACAAGGGACATCTTAAGTCAGATAGTTCCCAACATTGATGTTGATCACAATTCCCCCATTCTAGATCAACTTTCCATCCTCACTGAAGCCATCACAATACAAAATGTTGATGCAGAAAAGGCAATTAAGGAGCGAGTAGAACAAAATTTTAAATACAAATGGACAAAAAATATCAGCCAAGAAGTGGCAGAGAATAAGATGGAAATGCAATCAAATTGCATTATGAAAAGATCATAGAGATCAAATGGTTAAGACAAGAACATTGGGAAGCAGAGTCACAGTTTAGAGAAGAGGTTATCGAGATACAGTCTATACTATTACCGAACCTCACACTTTTGCAAACACACCTAAGTTCAGCAAGGCAACTTATTGCCACCCCTGAGATGTCTGTAGCAGACAACATCGATGACATGCATGCACAGATCACATTGGAGCATATGGCTCTTGAGCACCTCAAGGAGAAATAAGAGAAGATGATGGAGGAAATGAAGTCCTCTCACTCTCATATTTTAGATAAGCTATAGGTATACAACTTTTCCCTTACTATCAAAAAAGGGGGAAAAGGATAATGATGATATTTACAGAGCATATAGTATTGATAAAAGGGGAAAAGTAAATAGATATGTACAAAAATAAAAAAGGGGGACAAGGAAAAGGAAAAGGAAAATATAGCTCAAAGGAGAAAAGGAAAAGATAGTATAAATACATAGTGTACATAGACATATGCTATACTATACCGACATATGCATAGGGGGAGTCATGAAATGACTAAGGTATATACATGGTGTACATACTATAACTATTTAGTATTTTGCACATATCAGTTTTTGATACTAATGCCAAAGGGGGAGATTGATAAACATAAAGTTTTGTCACTAGTATGCAATGAGAAAACAAGTTTTTTAAACCATCAGTTATACTACACTGAAAGTCAGGTTTTTTGGTTCAAACCGAAAATGCTAAGAAAGGAGAAAACCGATGACATAGTTTTGTAGTGTAAACTAAAAGTGCAAACCGAAGATGATAATGTGGAACCCGACAGGAGTAAACTGACAGTGGAACTCGATGAAAAGAATATAGTGAAAACTGAGAAAACAGAAACAAAGAAACCCGACAGACAGTTCAACCAAGGAACACCGAAGGACAATGTAACTAATTTCAGAGAAAACCAAGCATCAGACATCAAAAGTCAGTTACATCCTGGAAAAAGTGGATCTGACTTCCACGTCAAATAAAATAGATATATTCTATTTATAGAGTCTTGATTTATTTTAAAACCATTACTTAAGGGACAAACAACATTATTGTAATTGTTTTAATTAGTCTAACTGATTAAAAGCATGCAGACTAGGAGATCAAGGTCAAGTTGTAAACCTTTAATCATAAAGTTAGTTTTGTTAGACGTGAAACTTAATTAGGTCAATCTATCTTATAAATAGATGTGTTAATCATTATTTATCATGGATAAGAGGATGAATGTATCCAATGAGCACATCTATGGATCACACTGAGAGTTCCAAGAAGTAGAACAACAAAAGATGAAATTGGTTATCAAGAACCAAGAACAAAGGCTATCGAGCAAAAAAGATATTAATCAATCACATTAGGTTATACATTTATACATGTGATTTGTAATGGATCTGTAATCGGAAATTGTTAGATTGCATACACTCAGGTTAATGAGTATTTTTTTCTGCATTCTAACAAGTGTAGCAAATAGAGGAAATCATTTGAAGGAAGGTGGATTTAACAATCCTATTGTAAATCTCTTAACCGAGTGCACACTAAACACTGTTGCTAAAGCTCTTAACAGAGTGCACACTAAACACTGTTGCTAAAGCTCTTAACAGAGTAGACCTTAACAAGTCTCCACATAATACACCTAACAAGGTAGATCATCAAAAGTTATCAAATTGTAAGCCTTAACCGGCCCCTACTAATATGTAGATAGTGAAGATTTTGTGGGTGCCATCCCCACAACAGTTTTTACCTTCTAACAGGGGTTTTCTGCGTTACCATATCTTGTGTTATGAGTGAATTAATTTTGTGAATTTTTCTATGAATGTTTACATGTTTGATTAAGTTGATGAATTGATATATCTTACACAAAGATAGTATAGAACAGATGGTTGGTTATACAATTAATTACACAATGGATAAAGGTTAAAAGAGATAAAAGTTTTAGAGGTACTGATTCACCTCTCCCCTCTCAGTACACACTTTCCATTATTTCCAACAAGAGGTATATCATAATTTTACCTTCTCTTGAAAATATCTCCTACTTAGCATATACAACTATCTAAAGAGACTTAAATTGAAAAATTAAAGATAAAAGACCATTTAAGAGTTAAAGAATGTAAATCTAAAATAATTAAAAACATAGTTAAAGAATCAATGATTTATAACTTGTAATTAAAAACGTAGTTAAAAATATTTATAATTTATTAATAATTAAAAATATAATTAACAACATTAAACAATGTAAATGTTAATTTTTTAATAAAAATTGTAAAGGCCTTAATTCGCATTTGGAGGGAATTCTAGCCAATTTGTTTTTAGCGTGAAAAGAGTTGGAGGGAACTATAATCATTTTCCTTCTGGTTAAGCTGATATGCACTTTCTCACTCGCTCTGGAAAGAGAGAACTTTAATCATTTTCCTTCTGGTTAACCCGATATGCACTTTCTCACTCGCTCTGGAAAGCCTATTTTGAAGCCTCCTATGTGCTTTATTATGGTAGCTTTGTTGCCTACATTCATCCTCCCTAGCTACTCTCATGACTGCACCATCTAACATTGACCCATAATCTCAATGGCTACGAAGATACTCAAGTTTGTTTCAGATTATTTTCTGCCTCACTCTCATTTTGTTTTGTTCTTGTTTGTCTTTAGGAACTACACATTTTCTGCTACATATTCATCTATATTAGCTCTACCAATGTTTTGTACAGTTCAATAGTGAGAAAGGCTACTGCCTGAGATTTGAAGGGATCTAATTTTGTTTAATCCAAGCCTCTATAGTTGGCACCTAAGCTTTGTTTCTAAACCTAGTAAAAATATCATACTTGATACCAATGATTGACTTCATGTTTAGATAGAATCCCATCATTCCTCTTCATTAACTAGTAGCAAGGTTTCAAAAGCATGGATGTTCTTGGTTTGCTTAAGGATTCTGGAATTTCTGTTCTAAAACCTTCAATGCAAACCTCATGCTTACGGTCTTGATATCTTTTGACCCCACATACACTTTGGGAATACATGATCAATTTTAACAATGCTATTATGGATTACCATTACTTGTTTAGGTAAGCCTGGATAGTAGGGAGATTATGGGAAAATTGGTTGAGTGTCAAGAATTTCATTGACAATGAAGTCAAAATGGTTTTTTAGGTTATCTCCATCCTGAAAGAGTACATTGTTTTTTCTATGTATAAATCTTATTCTCTCCTCGACCTTCTTTTTCACCCCTTGTCAATAATGGGTAGGCTGCTAGTATGGCCTTTGAGGATATTTTTGTCCGAAGAAAGAAGTAGAAAAACTCAAATAAATAGTCTCTTAATAGAAAGAACAAATTAGAGCTTTACCTTCTCAGCCTATAGGAAATAAGAAAGCTCCTATCTATGAGTTTGATACTCATAAATATATCACCGACTTTGATAACTGAAAACTAGATGTTTCTACTTCTGTGGCACGAAATTATTGTCTTGATGAGGATACATGTAGCCATGGTCCTCATGAGGATATATGTGCGACCATGCTTGTGATTGGTCACAAATCCATTTACAGAATAAGGTTTTCATTTGCAAAGGGGGTTGTTGACTGCTGGCTCAAGTTGGGGAGAAGTCTATGATGGGCATTAGCATGGTAGCAAAAATCTATTTGGGGAATAATTTAGAAAACCAAAAGATAAATATTTTCAATTAATTGGGGACAAATGGGCTAGGGCTAGGTGAAAAACTGCTACAAAATGAGAAAAAATACCCAAAAAAGAACCTAAACAAATTTTTTTAATTTGCTCTGAAAAATGTCAAAAATCAATTTGACCAATTAAATGCAAGAAAACTGTGTTTTTCTAGTAAAAAGTTGGTATTGAGGATAAGAAAAGATTAATTGGAATAAACTATGTTTTTTTAAAGATTTCTTCAACTATGCATTATAGAAGATTTTTTTTCGACATTTAGGTTATTTTGTTTCATTTGATCAATTGGATTTGTCACTTTACGATTTTCATGTTTTATGTTGTGGTGCAGTCCAATGTTGTGGTGTAGTCCATGTTTTATGTTTTATGTTTTATCTTGTGGTGCAGTCCAATTTTGTTAAACTTATCTTCAATTCTATTTGACACTAGTTTTGGGAGAAATGTATTGATTAGAGAGATGAATTAGGGACATGGTGGCATGTTGGGCTTCATTTGATGACTTCAATAATTGGACAGACAATTCTGACGCTGCCTTATGCCTTCCACAACATGGATTGGGCATTGGGTCTCTTCTCCCTCTCCACTACTACCGCGGTCACATTTTACACTTATTTTCTTATGTCTAAAGTTTATTGATAACTGAGAGAAGTAGGGGTGGCACCACATTCACTTCAGAGAGCTCGCCAGAGACATCCTTGGTAAAACTTATCTTCTATCTGCATAACCCACTTTCAAATTGCACGTTATTTTCTTATATGTGTGTGATTAATTGTGTGCAACTTTTAATGCAGGCTCTGGTTGCATGTTTTATCTAGTGGTGTCCATTTAGAACAAAATTAACATGGGAGTGGGCGTTGGATGTATCCTTCTTAGTGGTGAGCCAATTGTATGGAGGTAACGTAACCAAACTTATTCAAAATTAAAACCCATCATTGATCCCGAACTTCATAAATTTATAACAGATTCCTTTATGGATTTTGGAATGGATTCAAAGTAATTAGGATCTATCATTACTTTATTGGATTAACTTGATGAATGGGGTACACGATACCGGTACTCGGACCTTTTCATTTGCTGCATTGCATATAATAGAAAATTGTGTAATTTTCTACTAGTATCTTTTGTTCCATCTCCCCATTTTAATTTGTAAGATTTTCATTTGATCACTAAAATGAAAGCCAATGATACCATACATTATTTCTCATGATTTAGTAATTTTTAAACAATAGATTATAAGCAGAAAATCAAAGTTTTGGAAATGGAATCTAAACTTTAGTGAACATTGGAGTTCTTACAAAGAAGTGGATGAATATTCATAGTGAGAAGGCATAAATTTTATAATTTTCTTTGATATAGTTCTATTCATTTTCATGAGAATTTAAATTTTGGTTATGATATTAATTTTAGTTGTCCCTTATTCTATGTTTGTTTTGAAAAACCATTTCATCTGTTGTAAAGGTTAAGAATGTTGCAGGCACCAACACCAACCAAATTATTTCTAATTTCAAAGGTGAAAGTTACTCACCCCTATAACAAGTGATTTCAAATGTTGTGTACCTAAGTGCTAGTTGCATTCTATTACAAAGATATTTATGGTAAAGAGATTAGCGGGGTTTTAGGCCTAAGTTTATGTTTCACCCAATCACATGCCTTGCCTGTTAAATTGAATTTTAATGACTGGCTATATCTACGAAATGACCATTTAGCATGGAGGAACTATTTGAGCTTTACAAAGATAGACCTTACCAAAGGGATTTTTTGGTCCTTCAATTAATCAAAGGCTAGTGATGTTGAATCCCAAGGAAAAAAATGAAAACAAAGTTTGTGGAGATCAATTACTTTTTTTAATACCTGTTATAAGATTCTAGGCACAACTACAGTTAAAAGAATTAGAAACACGACACAAGAAATTGAAAGACCATAACAAATTATGAAGTGGAATTACATAATACATGCTGGTACTTGCTTGGGAAATGGCTAAGTGGGATAAACAAATAGGAGAACATATCATCTTGATTGAATTGCATTTTGACAAGGTGTATGATAAAAAGGATGGAAGCTATGCCCTTTTCCCAAGCTCATTTGTCATATTCAACCCCTCTTTGTTGATATTAATGGTTGTGTGGTTATTAATGAATCCATTTACTCTAACTTTTTTCTCTTCAAATGTCAATAAGATAATTCTATCCATTGGCCCCATTCCTTTATATTCTCACTGCCAATTCTCTTGAATATTTATTCAAACATGTTAAAAATTAGAATCTAATCTACAACATTTTACTTCTTATTAATGAAGTGGATCTTAATCCTCACTTTTTTCATGATAGTTTAGTTCTCATTTGGAACTACCAAGAAGAGCTAAACAACACTCTCGATGTCTTGAAATTATTTTTCCTAGCAACTGCTTGCCAACCCTCTTAATAATATTTATTTTATGCTAACTTCTACTGGCATACCTCCTCCATGTATACCCCCACAATAGTAATACATGAAACATGGTGAAATTTCATGATATATAGGCATCCCCTTTGGGATATGAGTTGTTGTCTGACTATGGAAGTGACATTTTCTAGTAAACATAAAGCCAAACTATAATTTTGTTCAGACAATTTTATTTTTACGATTGGATGTATTCAAATTGCCAACAATATCCTGACATTTCATCCTCTTTGTCTTATGTCAAAACTATAACTAGTTAAATATTCGCTAATAATTCCTTAGGGGAAAGGGGACAAGGACCTGCCACATTGAAAAATGGATAATAAGACTTCATTCTAGATATCTTGGAAGACAATAAGAACATAATTGCTATAGTCAAGGCCAACAGTGTTCGGAAAGAGTGGCTAGAAGGATAATATCCTTGTGCCACAATAATTCAGACTCCAAGTTTCCAAAAATTTCTTAAGTATATAGAAATCCTATCAAGAAGTCTCTTCTTCAATGGTAAGGACACTCATTTGGTAATGAATAAGTTTCTCTTTATCATCAATATGTTGGAGCATCTTGATATACTTAAATAATCAATCACTAGCACTTAGCAACAAATTTAAAGTAAGTAAAATTATGAATCATGATTTAGTAAGGTTTTAATTAGGTGATTTGGATTCTATTGGAAATATTTTGAGGTCATTTGGTCAAGTTTGGAAAAAGTTGTCAAAAAACGTTGTAATGTTGTCACAATGCAAAAATTGTATAAGTGCAAAAATTGTTGTCAAAAGGTAGTTTGGAGGTCTTGGGTTGGTTTTGATCTATTTAAAATGATCATAATGGTTTGTTATGTTTATTTAAACATAATTCCATCATGAAATAAGGGGGTTGGATTGTTTGGAGAATTTTTGGAGATGATTTTTTAATAAAAACTTAATTGCTTTCCTGTGATTTTTTTTGATTTTTTAATGTTGCAGATAATTATTCTTCTCCGTATAGTAACTTCATGATGTCTAATCCATATGGTTTCACAATGTTTTTAATCTATGTGTGTGATTTTATGCACTTGTTAAGAATGACACAACACTTCAATAGATCATTGCAATAGTGAAAATAAGGGATTAACAAGCATAACAATCATGAAAATTGACCTATTGCTTCCTATCTAGGAGTATGAAAAATGACATAATAGCCCTCAGATTATGCATATTTCAGTGACACATACAACCTATAATGAAAGATTCAAATGAAACTATAAAGCTTAAATATGATCAAAATCACAAGAAACATGCTCAAGAAATATGGGTTTAAGCTCTAAGAATGAAGATTATAACAATACAAGTGAGAAATAAGCTAAAAATCAATATGAAAGTCCCTAAAATGTGAGAAACATAAGTTTTCTTCTTCAATTCTCCAAATATGGGCAGCATAAGAATGCTTTCAACTCTTTAAAATTCAGGGTCATTTGAGCTCAAAATACAGCCAATTTATAGAAGAAATGGAGGAAGGGGAGAAGACTCTAGAAGGGATTCCATTAATGAGGATTAGTAAGACTCATTAATGAGGAGTGTGGAAGAGAATATGTAACAGCCATTAATGCTTCATTTATGAAAGCATTAATGAGGTATGGGTGAGGGTTTAAGAAGCATGGGTGAGGGTTTAAGGTCAAGCTTGAGAACTTTGACTTTTGAGGGAGGGTTAAATTCCTAATCATAGATTTAGGAATGTGACAATCTTAGGGGTAGCTTAGGATGAGGTTTAAGGATTAAGATGGGTGATTAAGGAGATATAGATGGGAGGAGAGAGAATGAGTGGAGGGGGGATTAGCTAATTAGGGTTAATTAGCTAATTAAGAAGAATTAGCATGTGAGAAGGGGTTGGGATGAGTTTGAACTCATGGCTGGGTAGTTGAGATTGGTTAGGTTAGAGGGAATATTAATGAAATGAATTGTTGTAATAACATATTCACTCAATAATAGGTATTTTAATTAATCACTTAAGCTTTTGATTTCTTTGTAATAATTAATTAAGACTATAGCCAAATTGAATTAATTAGGCTAGGGGATTGATTTTGCAAGTGATGAGGTATAATTAGGATTTCATTAATTCCTTTTAAATTAATTACCTTAGCCATGTTTTGATTTGAATTGATTGGATTGGCTAAAGCAATCAGTGTAAATTAGTGATTAAATCACTTAGGAAATTAAATTTGATTTGGATGAATTATGCCAGTTGATTGAAGAGTTGTCTTGACATAATTGGGGGTATGATCACACTTAGGGAAAATAGGGTCTATGGTCAGAGCAGACCAAATTAGGGTGGTTACATTTTCCCCTCTTTGAATTGATGTGCGAGCAGTGCATTGATTCAAAGAAAGTTTTTGATGTTGACTTCAGAAAGTTTGAGAATTTCACTCATGATTGAACGAAATGCCTGATGAGATCGGTCTCGCACTTGATTAAACTAAAATGATAGAATTGAATTTGAAATTGATTGTCCTATAAAGGTTAATAAGCAAATATCTTAAAGATACCAATTCTGAACTTTTTTGTCGTCCAAAGATTGATAATAATGATTCCGAACTTGGTTGTCGTCCAAAAGTCAGTATGAAGCTGCTAGGAGCTTAATAAGAATCTAAGAAAAATTAGACATAGGATATCCAGCTTGTGAGAACTGAAGCCTTCAATCCAACAGTTCTGACTTATTTAAGGAACTGTCATGCCTTTAGTTTTTTGATAATGAAGTCATTTTTAATGTTGTTTTGAGCAAGAATTTAATTGATGATAGTGTGATCATGCCCCCTCAGGAACAAAATTGAAGGAAAAATAAAATCCCTCTATTGAAATGATGTATCACTTGCATGGAGCAGGTAGGTTAAGAAATAATGGAGTAGAAGAAGTGAAGAAATGAAGGTGTTTTTTTAGAGAAAACACAAGAGTACCAAGTTAATCACGTTTAAAAGATGAGTTTGACTTTGTTCCCGATTGATCAAAGATTTTGGGAATCATGGATTATGTAATTAACTTGGTTTTTGAATGAATCAAGAATAGAAATGATTTTGAGCTCAAGTCCTTATGTTGTTCTTTTAAATGAATCATGCGATCTCTTAAATGCATCTATATGCAGACTCTTAGGACTGTCACTGATTTGTATACATTGTAGCATATTATCATCATTGGGTGCTTGTTGGAACGGATACCACCTGATAGTACAACAATCACTAATACCCACTGATATTATGAAAGTATGAATACTATGTTTAGTTGGATGCAATGTCAGAAATAGAATTAGGCATCAAGGCATAGAAGCCAGGATGACAAGTTAGTTATCTCCTTTTAATGAATTAGAGTTAGTTTCTATTCAAGTGTAATGTAAGATATGTGACCCGTAATGACCGTGAAAATTCATATCCTTAGGTACATCATGTAGCGTACACCGTAGTGAGAATCTGATTTAGAAAACAAAAAAGGAAATTGTTTCAACCTCACCATAGTTTACACATAACAAAGATTGAGATATATGCGGCTATCCACTCATGTTGGCAACTCTTACCATAAACATCCAAATTAGGTGAAATTTATAGGATCATTTAGAACAATCACCATATGCAGAAAACCAAGAAAATGTTATGCCCCATGTCCTTGCGACTCTTTGTCTTTGAATAGATGTCATGGAGTAACTCGGAAGACACAACAATCATCAACTGAGAATCATTCAAAGAAAACTTATAACTACTTATATGCCCCTAGTTAAAGCATCATCGAAACATAAAAGAGTCACAATCAAACCAAGATAAAACTGTGTGCTTAAGTAGTATTTAGACATACTGTTGATTCATTTTTCAAGCACAGTAGGGATTCACCAATCAAAATTTGGAATGTAAGCAATATGTTTCTGTCTGAGTGTATGCGAGAGTAACTGTGTCAGTAATTGCAATCCATGTAATGTCTTAGAAACATTGTGTAAAGTGTTGAAAAACACTAATTCATTTTAAGTTCCTAGATGTTAAGTGTTTGAGAAACACTAGTGTGATGTCGGTTACCATTTGGAGAGGTGAACCATCCTCAAAAAGATTCTTAGGACAACTTATCATGGTGCGAATTGATCAAGCTAGAAAATATGCCCTCAGTGCAGAATGACTACTCCTAAGATGCAGATGCAGACAAATCTCAAGCAAGGATAAGACACATGTAAGGAAACAAATTCAACCCATAGCACAGGTGTAATCATGAAGGCTTAGTATCAACAATGCATTGATAGATAGAGCATAGAATACAAGTGACATCTTTTTTCCAGGTTTTCACCACTCGGCAAAGCTTCTCCTTTTTGCTACCAAGATGCCTGTTTTACCAGGTTTTCATCAAGGCACTTGTTTTGTTTTTTGCAATTTTTTTGCTAGTTTTTCTTTTTTGAATGTTTTTGTAGTATCAAGGCGCTTGTTTACCAGGTTTTCACCAAGGATACCTTTCTTCAGGACTTTTTCCACTATTTTTGAATTTCTTCAGGATCAATTTTCTGATTTTTTTGGTATTTTCTGAGAGTTGCACTACATAGGCTCTGCTAGCCAGACATCAAGTGTAGAACTGCTTCAAATATAGAGTATTGATAGGATCTAGAAGGAAATCTCCCTCAGGTGTAGTGAGCTGATAGGCTCCAGTCCCAAAAGTTGCAGTAATGACATAGGGTCCCAGCCAGTTAGGTTCAAACTTTCCTTTCCGCTCTCTGTTAGGCTAGTTCTTAGGATTCTCTTTTAGAATGAGATCCCCCACTTGAAAGTGTCATGGTTTACATTTCTTGTTGTATCCTTTTGACATGCATGTTTGGTACACTATCAGATGATTGAATGCTTGTTGCCTATGCTCATCAAGTAATTCTAGTGGATTCACCCTATCGATGTGGTATTGTTCATCACTAACAAGACCTTGTAAAGATACCCGCAAAGATAAGATTTCAACCTCAATAGGTAGTATTGATTCTGTGCCATAGACTAGGGCAAATTGCGTGGCTCTTGTTGGTGTTCTGATGCTTCTTCTGTAGGCCCAAAGTGCCAGATTTAATTGTAAATGCCAGTCCCTGCCAGATTTACTCATAGTTTTTTGTAGGATCTTGAGAATATTCTTATTAGATGCCTCAGCCTATCCATTACCTTGAGGATAATAGATTGAGGAGCAATGTTGAGTAATGTGAAACTGTGTGCAAAGGTCTTCAATGTCTTGGTTTTTAAATTGGCCCCCATTGTCTATTACAATTGAAGAGTGTATCCCATATCTACAGATAATGTAGTTCAATATGAATATAGCCACCTCTTTGCCAGTGGCTTTGATTAGTGGCACAGCTTCGACCCACTTCATGAAATACTCAGTGGCCGTAATGATGTACTTGTGTCCACTTGAATAATTAAGATATAATTGTCCAACCAAGTCAAAGGCCCATTGCTGAATGGCCAATGTGTTATGAATAGGATGAGTTCTCTGGTAGGAGCATGGATGACATTTCCATGTGTTTGGCATTTATGACATGTCTTTGAAAATTGAATAGCATATTTTTCCATTGTAGGCCAGTAATAGCCTACTCTGAGCAGTTTCTTAGCTAATGAAAAGCCATTTGAATGTGATCCACATACACCTTCGTGCACTTCTTTTAATGCGCAATCTGACTCTTCGTGTTCTAAACATCTAAGAAGTGTACCGTTAAGACCTTATCTATATAAGTTATTAGTAATGAGGACATAATGTGATGATGTCCTAATCATGGCTCATTTTTCATTTCGGGATAGATCATTAGGTATAGTTTGGTCAGTTAGGTAAGCAATGATTTTAGCATATCAAGATTGGTCTTGGGTGTTCAAAGCACAAATTACTTGGTATTTAGGTGTATCAAAGGCGGGGTAGGATAATTCTTCCACCAAGAAGTCACAGCAGAATTGATGTTCTTTTAGTTGTAACATGGATGCCAGTGTAGCCATAGCATCTACAACTTTATTCTCTGTTTTGGGTACTTGCTGGAACATGACGAAGACAAAGTATTTCTTTAGGTCATCAACCATTTTCTTGTAGGACATCAACTTCTCATCTTTCATCTGATAGTCTCTGTTGAATTGATTGATAATGAGCTAGGAGTCACCATACACATGTAACTCTACAAATTTCCATTCCATAGCAAGTTTAAGACCATTTACCAATGCTTCATATTCAGAAATGTTATTTGTGCATGGAAATGTCAATTTATAAGACTTGGGTATTTTGTAGCCTTGAGGAGTTATGAATAGAACCCCTGCTCCAGAGCCTTGTTGTGTGAAAGAACCATCAAAGTACATCTTCCATGAATACTTAGTTAGATGCATAATTGTTTCATCAGGAAACTCAATTCTCAAAGGTTCATCATCTTGGATTGGTGAATCAGCTAATTGATCTGCGAGGACTTGTCCTTTAATAGCCCTCCTATCCACGTAGTCAATGTCAAATTCACTTAGAATGAGGACCCACTTTGCCAGACGTCTTGTTAATGCTGTCTTGTTTAGGAGGTACTTCAAAGGATCTATCTTTGCAATGAGCCTTACTTTATGTGATAGAATATAATGTCTTAATATTTGTGATGCAAAGACAACTACTAAGAAGGCTTTTTCAATAATGTTGTAATTGAGTTCATAGGATACTAGTGCTCTACTGATGTAGTAGATTGCTCTCTCTTTTTTAGTCTCATTCTCTTGTGCTAGAAATACCCCTAGTGATGTGGCTTTCACTGAAATATATAGGAGTAATGGCTTTCCATGGATGGGTGCCATAAGAATAGGAGGAGTAACCAGGTACTCTTTTAATTCTCTGAAGTTGGCTTCACAATTTTCATCCCATTTGAAGGTGACACCTTTATGTAGCAATTTGGTAAAGGGTTGTTCTTTGTCTGCAAGTTGTGACATAAACCTCCTGATTGACTGGAGTCTTCCTTGTAATGTCCTCATTTGACTAATGTTGTGTGGAGGATTCATCTCTAGTATAGCTTTGACTTTTTAGGATCTACCTCTATTCCTTTTGCTGAAACAATTAACCCTAAGATCTTTCCTGATTGGACACCAAAGGCACATTTCTTTGGATTGAGCCTGAGTTGAAATTACTCCATACGATCCAATATCTTTCTTAAGTCATTGATATGAGTAATCCCTTCTTTTGACTTAGCTAAGGTATCATCCACGTAATCCTCCATGTTTTTATGCATCATATCATGGAATATAATAGTCATAGCTCTTTGGTATGTAGCACTTGCATTCTTTAACCTAAATGGCATAACGTTCCAGAAAAAGGTTCCCCAAGTGCATGTAAAGGCGGCCTTCTCCTGATCTTCAGGGGCAATTTTAATCTGGTTATAGCCTGAGAAACCATCCATTAATGAGTACATTTGATAGCTTGCTATTAGATCTATGATCATATCAATATTTGGTAGTGGAAAATCATCTTTAGGACATGCCTTGTTTAATTCCCTGAAGTCTGTACAGATCCTCATAGATTTATCTGATTTAGATACTGGGACCACATTATAAATCCATCTTGTGTAAGTGATGACTCTAATGAATCCAACTTTCAATAATTGTTCTAGCTCCGCTTTTACCAATAATGCAACATGAGGATGCATCTTTCTTAGTTTTTGTTTCATGGGTTTGATCCCAGGAGCTATAGATAAATGGTGCATTATCAATTCAGGATCTAGCCTAGGCATATCTATGTAAGACCATGCAAAGTTGATATTTTTCTCTTTCAGGAACTCAGTGAATTGTGCCTTTTCTTCATCTGACAAAGATTGTGCTAGGTGAACAATTTGAGGGACTTCAGCTATGCCCAAGTTAATTGGTTGTGTTGGTTCTATCAAAACTAAAGATCTTTCTTGAAAGGGCTTGGGGAGGATATCAAGAATCTCATCTCTTGGTGCCTCTGAGAGGTTTTCACCATTAGATATGTCTTTTGTTTTTACTATTTTAGAATCTGACACTACCACAACGTGGTTTTCACTATCAGTTCTTTTCTTCTTTTTATTTTCAATTTGTGACTGAGAAACTTGATATCCTCTTGTGACATGTTCATGCTCCTTGCATTGGTGGAAGAAGGGTAAGGTTCACAAGAATTTAGATAGAAAGCCAAAGTGTAGTCATTAGGGAAGTCAAGGATAAGAGTAGGATATGTATTAGTCCAATCATTTAGGTCCAGGTTTATTAGAGACAAGGATTCATATTTTGGGAAGGATAGCATCCCATCAGTGTCAAGACTATTAACTGACATGACATGTTCTGTTAAGTCTATCTCGTCGATGTTTAGATCAATAAGAGTTAGATCGTCATTATCAAAGTCATCATTATTTATATGTGGACCAAACTCTAGTGACTCACCAGTGCAAATTTCATCTTCATCTCTCCGTAGAATGAGGCTCCTAGCTTGTAGCCTCTGAATTTCTTCTAGGTCTAGGAAAATACCAGTTTCTTCATCAATGAGTCAGGGAAGGGATACCTGCTCTGCCTCGGGAATATCAACATTGTTAGGAGTAGTGTTAGAATATTCTTTGTGTTCTGATGGAGCTACAAAAATGTGAATCACGTCTACTTCAATGTCCTCTATGGAAACAAATAGATTTTCCCACTCATAATCATGTGAGTCTATTATATTGTCATCAAACCCGTTCAAGAATTCATCAATAGTTACCTGATGTACTCTATTAGCCACTTGTAGATCAAAGTGTGGTAAATTGAGGATATGTGAAACTATGACTAACTGCCCCTAGTTAGGATGCGAATCCTATTGTTGGGGTATATCTTCAGTAGCTATTTCCATCAATGGCACCTCTGGAGTGTCTTCTATTGTTTCTTCTACCTCTTGAATAGTAGCTTGTGTTAACAAAGGGATATGAGTGTCTTGTGGTACCTGAAATCTTGGCACATATCTTTCTCCTTGATATTCGGGGTTTGCTGTACCAATATGTAATAACCTCTCATAGGACCATTGTTCTAGTTCTAATTCTTCTTCTTTATCACTTTCGTCGTCAAAGATCGGACTATTCCTTGAAGCAGGGTCTTCAGATTTATTATTGAAACCTAGCCCTGTTTTATCTTAGGTATACCTGAATTCCATGTGTATAGGTTCAATAAGTCCTTTTCCTTTGTCTCCTAAAGGTCCTTTTCCTTTATACCCCATTTGTTTGAGGAGATCATATCCTTTACCATACTTTTCCGGGGATATTTCCACATGTTTTACCTTACTTTATTTTGGTTCACCCTGGTAAAGCTAGGCCTAGACTGCTTGTTCTTCATTGTCATCCCCTTGAGAGATAGATGCTTTAACCATACCAGTTTCTTTGTGAATTTTTGGCTTTTTAGATGATGTGGGTGTGAAAGATGGGGAAGGCTTCCCATAGGATCTTGGTGACACTGGAAGTTCTGTTAATAATGGGGTCATGTCCAGCTTGTATTCTCCCGTACTAGTTTCTTCAAGTTTTAGGGTCTTTCCAAATATTTTCATAACCATGTCTTTTTTTAGTCTCAGGTACAATTTATTTTGGAGCTTCCTTGTTATGCGGGACCATACTACCTACTTTAACATTGTTGCAAGTATAACTGGCATCTGCAGGAATTGTCACTTCCACCTCATTATGTGGGAATTTGATACATTGGTGGTAAGTAGATGATACTGCTTGCATTTCATGGATCCAAGGTCTCCCTAACAGTATGTTGTAAGCCAAGGGTAGATCCAAAACTTGACATATGATATTTCTTTCAACCGGTCTGATTCTGATGGGTAGAACAATGAGACCTTTAGAGGATCTTTCTTCTTTATCATAAGCTTTGATAGTGATTTTTATTCTTGAATCAATGGTTTGTTATGAGAGACCCAGTTTCCTGATTAGATTAAGGGTACAAATGTTCAACCCTGCACCTCCATCTATCAATATACATCTAACACAAGATTTATGAGTTAGGACTTCAATATGAAGGGGTTGATTATGCGGATGTGCCAATGATTTATCATCTTCTTCTGAAAAAGAGAGGTAATGTGGCATTGAGATATGATTAACCATTGCTTGGAATTTGTCTATATCAAGGTCCTTTGGCACATTTGCGGCATGTAGGGCTTGTTCAAGAATTTCCCTATGGACCGAGGAGATTTTAAGTAACTCAAAAATAGAAATTTGAGCAGAGGTTCGTTGTAACTGATCCACCAAGTTATAGTTAGTTGTGGCAATGGTTACTGCATTTAATTGGGAAGATGTGTCTTGAACACCTTTGATAGTGACCACATTAATTGATTCAGTTTTAATATCTAGCATATTGATCACATTGTCATTTTTAGAGTAGGCGTAATTTACTTCATTTTCTTTGCCTTTAGATGCTTCCCCTTTCTCATAATTAGGGAATGGATTGTTAAATGTTATATGGTCTTCATTAGTGGTGTGTACTTCCACTTTGATCTTGCCTCCTTCAATAAGGTCTTGGATAACATGTTTGAGTTTAAGACAGCTATTATTCTTGTGTCCTTTGTTCTTGTGGAAGACACAATAAGAATTGTCATCCCACCACCTTGGTTTGACTTCTGGCTCCCATGGTTTTGAATCTGGGATCATGAGAACTTTGTTGTCCAAGAGTGTTTTTAAAATGGTTTCCAAAGGTTCTCCCAAAGGATTGAATATTCTTTGAGGTTTGGAAGTCCATGGTCGACCCTTGTAGTTCTCATTGTTTTCTTTAGGGATGGAGGTTGTCACCTTGGCATCTTTACTTGCTTGCATGTTATTCGTCAGAATGAACACTGCGGTTTTAGGATTAGCATTAGATGAATCTACCACTCCATCATTAACAAAATTCTTGTTTTGTTTCCACCATTTGGGCTTGCTGTTGGAGTTGGTAGACTTTTTATCACTTTGGAGAGTAATTTCTCCCTTTTTAACCATGAATTATTTGATACGGATGGCATTCTTGATCATTCTGTCAAAGCTAGGGGAATCTTGCATTTGCAATGCGCAGTTTAAATCAGGTATCAAGTTATTAACAAAGATCTCCATCTTTTTGGATTTAGGAATAGCTCTGGAATACCTTGCAAAGATCTTCCTCCACCTTTGTAGAAAGTGTGTAAAGGATTTTCCAGTTCTTTATTTAGTGTTGCACAAATCCATCATACTTACATCATGATGTATATTATAGGAGTAATGCTAGATAAATTGTTGAATTAACTCCTCAAAAGTTTTTACCTTAGGTGTAAGATTTGAGAAACACTCCATGGCATTTCCACCTAGGATTCCTAGAAATAGCTTCAGTAGGTAGGTAGGTTCATGCATGTACTCTATGCTTATAGCACAAAACTCTCTCACATGGTCATGTGGGTCGGTCTCTCCCGTATACTTGTCGTATTTTGGCCTTGCCATGTTGGGAGGAAAAAGAACCATATTAATACTCTTGTCAGAGGGAAATGGACAAATAGAGTCCAAAGAGTATTTTGTCTTGGATTTAGCCTTCTCCTATTTGAGATTTGCAAGCTCAGTTTGCATCAAGGTTAGTTGTTTGGCGAGAATAGAGATATGAGTTGATAGCTCTTTTTCCTTTAGTTGTTCGACATCATAATCTTTAGGAAACTTTACCCCAATGGATGTGTTAGTACTCTCAAATTTTGAGGAAATTTGGAGTGACTACACTTAAATTTTTCTAAATGCAGATTGTTGCCCTAAGAAACTCTTGGAAAGGACATATTGTGAATGCATGCAGAAAGAGGCTTCTTGATTTTTGTGAGAAACTTCTTGGGAGACATATTCCTCACCTTTCATTTGGCATATACAGTGGGTTCCAACTCTCAAATTTCAGTTCTGACTTGTTTTGGAAGTAGCCATTTGGAGGCGCTTATCATAAATCTGCATTTTAGCTAAGTGTCATTTTATTTTATAAGGCCTAGTTTGCTTCTGAATAACTTGCGCCCTATTAAATTTCATGGCCCGCCACTTTGGGATTATTTAGTATACATATCAGAGAACTTATGTTCCAAAGGTCAATCCATTTTGAGTC
>MU223470.1:1131182-1159617 GCA_018584345.1 Thuja plicata
TGCTATATTTAAGACTATGGTTTGTATGGTTAAATCTTGCATCTGGTTATGCTTGGTCATTTGCAAGGTGATTTATCAGTTGGTTTAACAAAGGTACATAGCAAATCAGTGTCCACACTATAACATATTGTGTAAACATCAATCATAAAAGGTAAAACCTGCCTGAGTATATGTGGAACTCAAAAATGAAGAAGGACCTTATCCAGTCCTTAGCAATTAGGCTTTTCTTGTCTCTGAATCAGTATTGGAAGGCATGGTGTTCAAGTAGTTATTTCAAGCACTGTGATTCATACAAGAAAAATCCCTAACGGAAGCAATTATTTATAGTGAGTTGGAAGGGTTGGTGTAAAATCCGTCCTCACTTGGGTCATTCCCGGGAGATTTTTTCCTCAACCAGTAGGCCCTCTACTTTTTAATAAGCATATAAAGGATTGGCGAGCGAAAGATTTCTAGATTTCTGATTCTTTGAAAGAAGAAGAGCATACTCTCCTAGTCCATGCCGTTTTCTCCCAAAACACTTCAAGAAAAGATCCTAAGTTAATGAAAGCATAAATAATTGAAAGAAAAGTTTGTTTTGTTCAGTCTCCCCAAAGTTAGGCTATTTTATTGTTCAATTACTATCCAAATATTTAGACAATGAAGTTTGCTTGTTCAATTAACCGCAATGTTAAATGATTTATGTTGTCCAATTTATGATCCAAAGGGAATTATACGATGTATCTTGTTCAATTATCCCACAAGATTAGTGATTTTCTTGTTTAATTACTATCCCAAAAGAATTAGACAATTGAACTTGTTCATTTACCACAAGATTTTAATGCTTTGATTATTCAGTTACTATCCAACTTTAGAAAAGTGAATTTGCTTTGTCAATTTACCCCAAATTCTTTTCAAGTTTTAAACCAACTTTTGATTTTCTAATTTTCCTTGGAGGAAAAGAGCATACTAATCTGATTGATTTAACAAGTGATTAATTAATCCATTCAAACAAATCAATCAAATAAATCAAGTTAATCCATTCAAACACCTGCCAAACATGTTAGGCTACTAAAAATATGATCAAAATCAGGAAAACAACCAAGTTAGCAAGTTAGCAATCATATTTATCAATGAAAGAACTCTATATTTTTTCTCTTTGGACTCCATATGATAATTCAGAGACCCAAAACAATAATCCTTGAAAATGATACAATTTTGACCCAAACGATAATCTTTACCCAAAATGATAAACTGTTTACGCGAAATGATAAAATGTACCAAAAATGAAAAAAGGGTTACCAAAGACGCTTTAAAGCCAAATTTTTACCTTCTAGGAATGATGTTATTGAGGTAGAATACGATATCAAAATTCCCAGAGACGATGAAAGATTTCCCGTAGACGATAGATCACTCCCGAAAATGATAGATAATTAATCAGAAACGATAAACTGCCTGCAAACTTTAAAAATGTCAAGTGAAGAGAGAAGGATTTTGTGAAAGTTTGAGCAATCTTGCCCCACAGTGGGCACCAGACATGTGTGTGTGATTTTATGCACCTGTTAAGAATGACACAACACTTCAATAGATCATTGTATTAGTGAAAACAAGGGATTAGCAAGCATAGCAATCACAAAAATCAACCTATTGCTTCCTATCTAGGAGGAGTATGAAAAATGACATAATAGCCCTCAGATTATGCATATTTTAGTGACATATACAACCTAAAATGAAGTATTCAAATGAAACTATAAAGCTTAAATATGATCAAAATGACAAGAAATATGCTCAAGAAATATGTGTTTAAGCTCTAAGAATGAAGATTATAACAATACAAGTGAGAAATAAGCTAAAAAGCAATATGAAAGTCCCTAAAATATGAGAAACATAAGTTTGCTTCTTCAATTCTCCAAATATGGGCAGCATAAGAATGCTTTCAACTCTTTAAAATCCAGGGCCATTTGAGCTCAAAATACAGCCAATTTATAGAAGAAATGGAGGAAGGGGAGACGACTCTAGAAGGGATGCCATTAACTAGGATGTAAGACTCATTAACTAGCATGGGTGAGGGTTTAAGGTCAAGCTTGAGAACTTTGACTTTTGAGGGATGGTTGAATTCCTAATCACGGATTTAGGAATGTAACAAGCTTAGGGGTAGCTTAGGATTAGGTTTAAGGCTTAAGATGGGTGATTAAGGAGATAGAGATGGGAGGAGAGAGAATGAGTGGAGGGGGGATTAGCTAATTAGGGTTAATTAGCTAATTAAGAAGAATTAGCATGTGAGAAGGGGTTGGGATGAGTTTGAACTCATGGTTGGGTAGTTGAGATTGGTTAGGTTAGAGGGGATATTAATGAAATGAATTGTTGTAATAACATATTAACTCAATAATAGGGATTTTAATTAATCACTTAAGCTTTTGATTTCTTTGTAATAATTAATTAGGACTATAACCAAATTGAATTAATTAGGCTAGGGGATTGATTTTGCAAGTTATTAGGTATAATTAGGATTTCATTAATTCCTTTTAAATTAATTACCTTAGCCATGTTTTGATTTGAATTTAAATTGAATTTATTGGATTGGCTAAAGCAATTAGTGTAAATTAGTGATTAAATCACTTAGGAAATTAAATTTGATTTGGATGAATCATGCTAGCTGATTGAAGAGTTGTCTTGACATAATTGGGGGTATGATCACACTTAGGGAAAATAGGGTCTATGGTCAGAGCAGACCAAATTAGGGTGGTTACAAAATCTAGTTTTTTAAATCTATCTCTCACACAATTTGATCCATTTTTGTGGAAGTTTTCATTATTTTTGTGGAAGTTTTCATTGTTTTTGTGGAAGTTTACTATTTTCTGCATCATTTTTTTTTTGCAACCTTATTGTTGCAGCACATGCTGTAATTTTATGTGAGATCATTTTGACACAAGACATATATGGTTGGAAATATGGCCGATTCTAGTTTCTAATTCATCTGGTTTGGGTATTTTTCGTTGAGTTTTGAAGGAGATGTCACTGTTTTTCTAAAAGTGAGTCTGAAACCCTCTATAACAAGGGTTTGGACAGAAAATTTTTCATATCTCTTAAATCCATCATTGAAAAATTACACAAATGGGGGAAATAATATTGCTTATTTATTATGACAACCTATCCATAAGGAAATACACTGGTGCTTGGCTATCATTGATATAAAGGCAAAGAAATTCCAATATCTGGACTCACTTAAAGGAACTGATGCATGTGTGTTGGAAGTTTTAACAAAATATATGTTGTAGATGAGGCAAAGGATAAATCAGACAAGGATCTAGATGTAAGTGATTTGGAGCAGGAATTTGTGGAACATCTTCCAAGGTAGGAAAATGGGTGGGATTGTGGTGTTTTTACGATCAAATATGTTGATTTTCATAGTCAAGATTTACCCCTTAGTTTTTCTTAGGAAAGCATGCCCTACTTTTGTAAGAGGACTGCAAAGGAGATATTGGGACTTAGGGAAGAATAAATAATCTATTTTCAAAGATTGGTTTATTGAAGTTGTTTTGCTACTAAGTGGTTATATATTCCTATAGCTACTTGGTAGTATGGTATTAATTTCCTTGTAGGTTGATCACATTTATGACATCAATTTAGCACCAGATTTTGGGAGATTCAAGACATATATCATAATCAGAATGTCAACATTACATTTCTCAGCACATGCAGCACATATCAATCTAAATTTAATGCCTGCAATATTACTGTTGTCTTCTAAATGGCATAGGGAAATTTAGTGCAGAGCTCAGGCATGTTATTTCTAGGATAACATAGAGCTAATAGTAAAGCTACCAATATAGAAATTTATTTTCTGTAATCAAGGCTCCATTTCTTGTAACAATTATTGTGGATTTGGTTTGTTTACGCTTGCAGCAGGATATCTGTTTGTTGTTTTGTCCTTTCAACAAATTATTGGATAGTTTGTTAGTTTTATGCTCAGAGAGAAGAACATATAGAGGTATTTTCACCTTGATGCCTAATTGGATGAAGGTATACAAATAAATAGTTATGTATATATGAGGAGCATTTCATGCATGGAGGAATGCAATATTTTGTATATGCGAGAGCATGCACCTAAAGAAATACTTTAAAAATTACTGTCAGTTGATAAAGCAACTTATTTGAGGGATTACATACTATATGAAACAAAATTATTGAATAGATTCATAATGCTAAGTATAAGCATCATCATAATGTTTTATGAGAAAACCATTTGATGTACAAGCTATGCAACTACATGCTTCTGCTTCTCCTTCAGGAACATGATTTGAGATTCAATTGTGTAGGGATCTTGAAGACCAATGAAGAAAGATTTTTCCTTAAAAAAAATTTATTGTTGAGATTTTTATAAAATGAGTGAGTTACCAAGATTGGAAGGAAAGATTTGATGCCCTAGGTCTGCAAGTATCAAGAAAATGTCTTGTTTTCCTTGACTGTGACTGAAAACTTCAATGCTGGGACACAATTTGGGAGGTTTAGGTGAAATGAATGGTGGAAAGGTTTTTTTGGATAGGAATGTCAACTGATGGTGGTCTTGGTTATGTAGAATAGAGAATATTTCAAGGAGGTCCTTTGTAAAAGAGGCCTAATTGAAGGGCTAAATTGGTGTGCAGTCCATTGTTGGTGCTACTGTCACAAAAAACCCCACATCCATATTGATATATGTTTCATGTCTTGACAAAAGATACATGAAAATGTATCTAGTTTATTCACTTGGTCAAGGTATAAGGAGTTTTGGTCAAGAAACCACAAAATAGGCTACTAGGCTTGTAGGCTTGACAATGCAAGTAATGGTGAATGGGGTGCCGAGTCTTTGTGGATAGTGAGCTTGTGTTGTAGGGAGTCTTTTCATGTTGAGAGCATCCAAAAATAACAAGTTACCAAGAACTACTTTTGTTTTGTGTCTTTTTGCCCTCCTTGGCTACAAGTGAAGTGACCCTCTAGTGAACCAATGGTGGTTTTTTGTAACCTCATCAATGCCCACTCTGTTTGATCAGTCCTTGGTGTTTTTCTGATTGTTGTGGTTGTCCTAGATCCTCTGCATCAACAATACACATTAACTACTTATGTATTTGGAATGAATCTATTTAGACTATACCCGAGGACCAATATCAATACACATTAAATATTTGGCAAGTTCTTATGTCTTTGGAGGGAATCTATGCCATGAGATGCAACCAAATTTGAAATTAATGGATGTAGTGGTTGATAGTTTGTTGTTGCTAGAGCAACTATAGTAATGATTTTGGTATAAGCACACTGGTATTTACATAAAATAATTTAAACAATCAAATACACTTCAAAGTTGGATATCAAATAATTTTGAATTATATCTTAAATGGGGACACCTGATAATCATTTAAACAAATATACACACTTTAAAAGACATCTGATCTCATTTTTATATTGATTTACTCTGTGTTGGTGGGATTTTCATTGTGAGAATGGATTGTCTTTTAAAATCTTTTGCATGCTCAGTTAGTGCTATAAGGTTGTAAGAATTGTTATTGTAAATGTTTATGGGAATTGGTCTTAATTTGCATGCTTAGGAAGATCTACTGGGCATCATTATTTAAATGGTTATTTTTCTTTTTCTAGATTTGTTGGATTGGAGTAATATCGGGAGTCTAAGGTGTTGTAAACTATACTCAATTTCAAACCAACTTAAACATATATTGTACATCTACAAAAGATCAATAGTGTACTCAATACTGAACACCAAACAAATAAACATCATTAATAAACAAATGAGGAATATACTTCACAAAATCAGCCACTCTTAACTAATTGCCTTGTTCCATTGCCATATTCATGTCATTATTTACCAGAAATACCACAATCACCCTAGTTGATATTAAGGGATAACTATACACATCCCTAGTAACACTTAGTTAATTGTTGAATACAATTTTTGAAAAATTCATGAAAAAGTAGCCAATATTTGGTGAGAAATAGTCCATGAAGATACCTGTTGGTAAATACTATTAAACTTTTGTATCAGTTTGGTTGAAAGTTTATATGTTTGTACAATCTATCTACCAGGAAGATATTAGTAATAATTTTATTATAATGATTTGCAGTTTGCTATGGTCTAGGGTACAATAGCTTTTTTCTTATTTGAGTTCTTGGATGAGCTTGAAAAAATAATGTTGTTGTTATAGATAGCAAGAAAAAAATCCTCAAACAAATTCAGAGTTGGTTTCAAATGTTAAATATCATGTCAGAGTATCATTAGATATTTAGACTTAAAGAATGGGAATTCCTACTTCGATAACAATTGTATATGCTAGCATGTCACTTTCATGGATAGCAATACTTTAAGTTTATACTATGGAGCAAGTCAAGTTCAATTTCTGACACTTAGATTTTTTTGCAGGTTATAAATGACCTGTTAGACATTGCAGGGAAAAACCTAAAATCAAGGGAAGACGCTCAAGCATAAATTTAAGCACGCACTTTGTTTCCTCAACAATTTATCTCCAACATGTTAGTTGCGTGACCATTTCTTATTTCATATGTGCACCATCCTTATAGTACCTAGGATTATTTCTATGCTCTAATTGAAGGTTGATTGTTGCTTAGTTTAAAGAAACAACAATACATTATATATTTTTGTTTTCTAGGGGATTCCATTGATACCTCATCTGTTTTGAATTTCTTTCCTGGATGGCATGTCTTAGTTCTAAAATTTTAGTATTTAGGCTATAGAAGTTTTAGAAATTAGGACGATAATGAGAGATGTATTAGTGCACAATGATGACCTATTTCAAATAGTTCTTGTTACTAGACTGGATTTGAAAATCTATTTGAAATAAAATAGGAAACTGAGATTTTTTTATAATAATAGAATTGATGAAATTTATGTCTAATGTATCAAATGTATTTAAATTGAAAACTAGTTTATTTCATATCGATTTTTCAAATCCAATCTAGTAATAAGTCCAGATTGTTTGAAACAGTTCATAACAATTGATAACTTATTTCTTTATTTAATATTTTTCAATTTTATCTGATTACTGCATGATAACCTATTTTGTTATTTTTTCAATTTCAATTTCATCTGATTTCAAGTTTCTATTTTGGTGGACAATATTCATAATGTTTATGTGGCTGAAGTTTCTCTTAAAGCTAAATTATTTTAGCCTGTTTGTTGTGGGTGATGAATTTTTACTCTGCTCATAGTTTTTTGGAGAGGTTTCTCTCATCCATTTTCAGTAGGTTGTAATCATATATTGCAAGCTTAGACTTGTTACTTTACAAATCAGACAATGCCCCATTTACAGTCCCTGTGATAGTCATTCCCAACCTCTAAGATAGTCACCTTTAGACACCTTAAATGAGTTCCCTATCTTCCCCAATCCTCTTGGACACATCATAGAATGTTACTACATGTTCCAAATCCCCTAACTCATGTTCCGACATGATTGGATGAACCCAACATAACCAAATACATCTGTCATGGGCATGTCCTAGTTTAGACAATTTTTCCTAGCCTTCCTTGGATTAAATCATTATACAATTGAGTGCATGGATAAAAGGAAGTTATCCTTGACTGATGACATGAAACTGATTGAATTTTTGAAGATGTTAAGTTGATCACCAAAATGCAGAAAGATAATGCAAGACATTAAATCAGTTAATGGATTGTATTGTCATTGATGTCAACTTGATATAATCTAATCGGTTATAATCAAAGTGTCAAAAACTTTAGAGAATCAAAGAGATAAAGATTATGCTTTCAGTATTGCATAAAAGACAAGCATTTACTATGTGACTTCAAACACCGATGGCTAGTGGAAACTGACAGATAGAGATCAATGAAAGTCAAGTCACAGTGACGCCCGAGCAAGAACACCGACGAGCATTATCAACGAGAAAAATCACAAGCATACTCGACGGCCAGAATCATAGTGTAAACCAACAGAGAAGCCCGAGGATAAATAGAGTGTTGTACAAAGCTATCGAAGTGTTAAAACACCAAAATTTAACTTGAGTTCATAAACGAAAAAATATCTAGCTAGCAGAGCTAAATATAGACTTAACTGGTAGTTATCATTGTTTTCATCAATGAGATAAAGCCAGAGATAAGTAAAGGAGTTAAAGATGTTTTGTCCAGTTGGCAAGAAGATCTCTATGAGATAAAACATGAGTTTTTATTTAAATCAGATTGGTTAAGATTGCGGATCATGCCAAGATCAAGAAAATCAAGAACCTAACAATGGTGATATCATGTCTATAAAGAGACAACTTAATTCATTATGAATTAAGGGGATTCAATGAAAAAGAGGATGTTGAAGAGAAACTGATGAAGAACAACTTCATCCAGTCCTGATCAATAAAGACAAGGAAAGACCTAAAGATTTCTGCAGACACCGAGCAACAGAGCATAGCATCACTGAGTAGAACAAAAGTGAAGCGAAGGTATTAAAAAAGACATATTGATCAGATTAGTTTTATGAGCTTACAATATTGTTGGTAAACAGATTTTTGTTTTATGCTTTAACTCTAGAATGCCCAAATATTTAAGAACAATTGAATACAACAGTTGGGAAATTGAAGCTAAAAAACTAATCTCCCTCTGAATTTGAAGGTACATCTCCCTTAAGTAAATGATCTTCAATGAATATTGATCTTTCCTATTCTAACAGGGGTATGTTCTTGACCTGAGAATAGAAGAGGTAAACCAAGCTAAACCTAGATTGGAAATAGCTCAGGTAGGATAAATCCAATTCTAACTTTAACCAATTCCAAGACTTCATCAATCATATGGCTCCTTAAAACTGGTAATGCAATAACCGATAATGAGAATGCAAATGCAAGACTTAAGGATTTAATGCTAAAATGACAATGAATCCATCTATTTCACATGGACATCTCCCAGATTCAGAAAAATGCCAGATTTCCCCCTAATTAACTATATCAAATAATAATACAGAATTCTGGTTCAACCACAAACTGTAAATCTAATTCCAAAGAAATATTTGAATTCAATAGATAGATAAATACAATGTAGTGGAGAAGTTAAAGAAATGGTATTCAGACATACAAATTTGACTCAACAAAATGCTATCTTTCACACCAAAATTTAGCTGACCCTTGTATTGATTTTGGAAATAATACATATAGAGTTCCAGAGTTGGACCGTTATAAAAAGGGGAATCAAAACGGTTCAGCTTCCTCAACCATAAATGATAAACAAAAGTTTATCCGTTACAAAACTATCAAAATTTAGCACAAGAGGGAATCTATTTAGGCTTCGATTTACTTCCCCTTGTCTAACTTAGCCCTATAGGTGGTGATATTCATAATGAATTGGATGAGCTCTTCATGTCTATTAACATGGACATTGGAATATCTGATAAGCCACCTGGAATGTTCTTTGGCCAGGCTCTTAATTGCATCCGTCCGATCCTTCAGCTCTTCCATGGCTTTAAAGATCCATCCACTCAATTGCTGGAGCTCTGGCACCTTGTCCAAATGAGTGGAAGACTGCTTTGACAGCTTATGCACATAATCATAAAATGACTTCTGCATATTAGCCAATCTGATCATTTCTTTACCCTGACTGCATGTCTGTGATTCTGTGTGCAGACCTTGAAGGAGTTTAAAATATTTGCTCTGCTCCTCTTTGATCTTGACATCTATTTTTTGCAACCCTGTTTCAACTTGGATGATCATCTCGATCTTAAATTCAAATCTTTGAAGAAATTCGATCAAGGGTTCATCTCCTTTCTATAATATCTTGGCCTTTAAAGCCTCTTTAGTCTTCATCTTTACTGCCACATGAAGCATTACTATGCATTCTTGGCATCTCACCCTCTCGGATGTGAGAGTTTGCAAAATCTTATCAATATTACTCCTCTCTATTTCCAGCCTTAAGAGAGCATTACCCAGTTGCTCCACAACTACTAGCCCTTCAGACTCGAGCCTTTTGATCCATCGCTTGCCAATTTTCCCAAAATGTCTATCCTCTTGCAACTTGGCTATAATAGCTTGGTTTTCTGCAACACTAGGATCAAAAGTAGTTTGGGTACTGGGAACACTTGCTATCAGAGTGATGAGTTGTCTAATGAAGCTAGTGAGCTTAGCCACTTCTACCTCGAGTTGAAATTTAGCAGTTTTGAGCTCCTTGAGCTCGTCCTCTATTACCACATTGGTGGACTTCCACCAGTCTACTTTGGTGTCATGCCAAGCGAGCCCCATGTCAAACAACTATAATTGAAATTTAGAGGCAGTCTCATCTTCAATTTTGACTTCATTTGTAGGCTTGGCTACCTCCATAGTGAAATGCCCTAATTTAGGGTCTGAACCTAGTGTAGACATTGTCTTCACTTTCTTTTCTTTACCCACTGTGGTGTTGGCTTGCAAGGCCCATGACAGAGCATCTTTGCTAGAAGTTCCTTCCTCTTCTCTCTTCCTTTTCCACTCTAAAGTATGTTCTATCCATGATTAAGCACTGGTAACTTTGGAAGCAGAAACCAACTCTTCTATGAATAGCTTCCTTATGATTGGAGGAGTAGCTTTTGGCCTGGAAGAAAATGGATTCACTAATGTTGGAGAAGAGGAGACCAATCTGATGACTTGAGAAACCTCTTGCTACTTCTCAACCCTCTCATCTAATTCTATGGCTGAGGTGTTGGATGTATCCTCACCCACCTCTACTACAATAGGGGACCCTCATCTTGGAGTATCTTGGGTCGTAGTGCCAACTTGCATGTCAACAACAATTGCTTAGCTGATTGCTCAGGTCCTGCACCTTTAGTGGGCTCTACTGTTGGCTTGGCCAAGTCTATAGAGACTTCTTCTTCTATCAACTTGATGTCTAGAAGTGGGCCTTTGCCACATGTCTTCTTTGGTTGTATCTCTTTCTCAAGAGGTTCATCACCTCCACTGGCTGGCTGAGATGAATCTTTGGCCACAGTTGAGAGTATTACTAAAGAAGTTGTTGCAATGTTTGAAGTATCTTTTGTCACGGTCCTTTGAGTAGGAGGCTTCCTTTCTGACCTCTTCCTTCTACCTGCGGTCCATTTGACCACTGCTTTGTTCTCTTGTAAATCCAACCCATCAAGGCTTCCAGGTCGTTAATGGCCTACCCTAGCAATGGCTCAGAGCTTATAGCGAGTGGATTTATTTTCTCCAAATATATATTATCATACATTATGTTGACCATCATCTTCCAATCCCTCTACTTTGATGTTTACTTTTAACTTCTTGATTTGTTCAATGGTTAACCTGGCGTAGAATCTCTCTTGGCTTTCATTATTTATCTTTGCAATTAGCCCAGTAGTCTTCAATATCGTCAACATGATGAATTGTATGAATCATTTGTAAGATATCTCAGGCATAATTTACAGGGTCATACTGCGGCCTCAAGACATCATATGTCTCCAACTGAAACCTCTTTGAGAATGTCTTCAAAATATTCTTTGCCTCGGATCGGGATGCGCAACTATAGGCTCCAATGGTCATCAGAAAATTGTAGCCCTTCTTCCTAGCATTAGCATAGATTAGGTTCACTTGGAGTGCCTGCCTCATCACCTTGACCAAAATGATCATATCATCAGGATATCTAGGCAACTTTAAAGGGAAGTCAACAAATCCTGCAAGATGAATATATGAGAAATCTGCAAATTGAATGAAAAAGCACCCATATTGGCTAATAAAAGTCATGGCTTCAGGAGAAAATATCCTTTCTGGAAAACCCTATAGCTCCCTACACAGTCTCATTGTGAATGAATCATTAACTCTGAGGTATTCAACATAACTGTTATGTAATTATAAACACGGGAAAAATTCATAGCTTTTAACATCATCCAGGAACTCTTCTAATCTAGGAAGCCCTGGCCAAATTTGAATTGTGGCTAATATATATATATATATATATATATATAAGGACCGAAGACATGTAGAACTCATTCTGAAGTTTAGGTCTACTTAGGGCACTGGAGAGATTTTCACTTACCATGAGGGCCCAATCAATAAAGTGGTGCTGAGAACAAATCACCTGAACCAAGAAAAAATGGTGCTCAGTGAAATTCAGCATGTCACTCTCACCTTAGATTCTATGGAGCAACACCAAGATGTCTACAATCCCTGGCTTCACATTCGTGTCATATAATGTTTTGGGCAACTTTCCTTTGGTGCTCCTCGGCTCTTGAAACCATGAATTCATTATTTCTTTCTTCCATACTACCTTCTTTTCTACATATTTGATAACGGTCTGACTATATGTCATCTCTGAAGATTCATCTTGCTCTAGAATATGCAGGGAGTTCTAGACAAAATCCCGATCAATGGATAGAAGCACCGTGTCGTTGGGTAGGAGGATTTGCTTGGTATCTGGGTTGTATTGGGATATGCACTCTCAAACAAGCTCAGGGGATTGAATAAAAATAGGAAAACTGACAGCTTCTACCAACCCACTCTCCTTTAACTTCTCATTAATATGGTGCATCTGGTCTGCCTTCAATCTATTCTGGAAGTTCTGCATATCGAAGAACTTCAAAGAAGTGTCTATAATCTTATGCCAATCAGATGTGATGCCATTCATCCCATCGAATCCCATAAATATCATATCCATACTTCAACTAATTCTGACTTGGGATAACTCTCAAGAACACAAGAGCAGGGAATGACTATTGCTAAGAATTTCAAATTTGGACAATTTCAACAAAGAGATGGTAGCTCCTATTTGGAAAACTTTGCTAACTTTATAACTTTGAATTCTTACCATTTAATGACCGACTTCCCATGCCACAAAAATGAAAAGACTAAGACATTAATGAAAAATTCTGTTAGAGAGTAAAATGGCTTTATTTGAATTAATTAATTTTACTCCAATGGGCAGTTAAGAAACATCCTTTCACTTTAGTAACCGTAACGGTGACTATCTGGAGGTAGCAAAAAATCACTTTTCCACTTCCCTTTCAGTGGAGAAATGCCTCTGGAGTGCTCTCTACTCGAAATTCCACTGAGGGAGAAATTTAGCTCATTGAGATGCTAAAATGGAATGTCTTGATTTCATCCACTTTCTTTATGCCTTGGATGACTCATGAGATTGATTCTTCTTCAAAAATCCTTCATTTTAACAGTTTGGCAGAAAACATACCTCACGGGTTGAAACCCACTTGTTGAAGTAGCAGAGAAGCCATTTTCTATTTTTTCACTAGTAAGCTCGCATCTTGAACTCTTCCTCGTTCAATAATTCCTATTTATTGGAATAGATTTAATCTGAATTCCCAAAGCTTTCTTATTCCCAAATCTCTCGTTTCCAACTTCCACTGACCTCTGATACTCTAAGTTATGTCTGTTGTGAAAAATGCACTCTGTAGGTGATTTTCCACTGAGGAGAAGCTCATAACCAATTTTCCACCATGTTTCCAAAGGGAATACTTTAAGGAAAAAACTTCAAGTGCATATAAAATCAATGTTAGAATCTTTCGAAACATGACATTTATCAGATTTGGGAACTTAACCTACCCAAAGAAACACGATCTTAGAGACTAATTCCTCCTAGCTCATAGAAGAGAAGGAAATTTAGGGAAATCTGATAAAGGCCTCCTATCCTAAGAGGATAGCTAGAATTAGACTCAGGACTTACATGAAGTTTTCAACACTACTACTACACATCAAACATCCACTTTGTCACATAGCTATGCAGACCAAAAGTGGGGCAATAGTTGGCTCTGTTTGGGGACTTGGACATTCGCATGTCCAAGCAAGGAACTCAAATCTCTAGTTTTGCAAAGCTCAACAAAAAGGTGGCTCACAACAAAAATAAAGAAAGACAGGGAAAGGAAAGTAGAAAGGAAACCTAACTAAAGAAAAGAAAAGCAAGAACTAAATGTAACTATGATACAATACAGGGGTTATCTATTTTAAATTCAGATCTGATACAGCTTCAAGTCCTGACCATTATATGTCAGGGGTAATGCTTCACCATCTGGATAAGTCAGCTTAAAATAACTCCTCTTGAATGCTTGATGGATCTTAAAGGGTCCTTTCCATAATGTTTTAAATTTCCCATGCATACCTTTGGGTGCCTTGCGCTTGTCCCATAACAACACCATATCTCCTTCCATAAATTTTTGAGGTCTTCTCTTTTTATCAAAAAAGTTCTTCACATGCATTTGATGCTGTGTGATATGGTCTACCATTTTCTCTCTTTCTTCTTCAAGTTTTTTCAAGTAAAGAATCCTCTTTTCTAAACCATCTTCATATATGCCATCTTCTACTGTTGTTCTCAGTTTGCAAGTCATCAATCCTAATGGTAACAGAAGACTGGCTTCAATTTTGTAGACAAGTTCAAAGGGGGATACACCGATGCTTCTTTTAGGATTCGCTCTGTCTGCCCAGAGATCCTCATAGATTTTCTTGTGCCAAGTTCTCTAGTTGTTTGCTACAATCATTTTCATGATGCTCACCAAATTTTTATTACTAGACTCAGCTTGACCATTTCCTTAAGGGAAATAGTCAAATGAATGACTAATCATAATTCCATACTCAAAACAAAACTCGGTAATTTCTTGGGAAGAAAAGTGTGTGGCATTATCCATAACTAGCTTAATAGCCACACCAAACCTTACCAGGATGTTCTCTTTGATAAAATCATATACTACCTCTGAAGTAGTTTTGTTGGTTGCCTTTGCCTCCACCCATTTTGTAAAGTAGTCAGTCACAGTTATTATTTAGGTATGGCCTGCACTAGACATGCAATTTATAGGACCAATAAAATCAAGACCCCACTGTTGAAAAGGACCTTCAATTATCACTGGTCTAAGGGGTAGTGCCACTAACTGTGGTTTTCCAGTAAACATTTTACATTTTTCACATCTTGCTACCCAATGATATGCATCTCTAAACATTCCTTGCCAGTAATAGCACTGCCTCAATATCTTGAACGTGGTGACTGATGAGGAGTAGTGTCCCCCACAAGCTTCATTGTGAAACACCCTTAACAACTTCTCTTGCTGTTGTTTGTCAATGCACTGGAGGAAAGTCCCATCTATAGATCTCTTATACAATCTATCTTCCCAAATTATATATTTAGAAGCTTTCAGTTTTTGATCTCTTCTTTGCTTCAAATTCAACCCTTCAGGGCATTCACCGTATATCAAGAAATACACAATATTCTCAAACCAGGGATCTTGCATACTTACAGCTAGGACCAATTGTGTATTTTCAAGGTCTTCATCCTCTATGCTTTCCGCCATTGCCTTGCACAATGCATTTCCTCTCACTAATTTGGTGGGCTTGATTTCTATAACATATTCTTGAGTCTTAGCTACCCAAGCTCCTCTGTTATTACATCCCACGTCTTGCTGAGTCAATATGATTTTTACTGCAATGTCAGGCACATATACAAGAGAATGAGAGTGTAAAATGTAGAATATGAAATTCTTTAAAGCTTTTACTACTGTGAAAGCATGTTTTTCAGTCTGAGATTATCTCAGCTCATGATTTTTTAGAGGTGTTCTCATAAAAGTGATAGTAGCTTGAACTCCTTCCTTGTTCTCCTACATGAGGATGACTGACAGAGTGTGTTCAGAAGAATAATAATAAATTATGAAATCCATCTTGTAATTTGGATGACATAACACTGGGGCATTGGCTATGGCATTCTTGATGCTTTTGAAATCTTGTTTACTAGAGTCATTCCACTTGAAATTTACATTCCCTTTCATCATGTCCAATATGCACTTGGTAATCTTAGAAAAATAAGGAACGAAACACCTGAGAAAGTTTACCAGAACAAAAAATGATTTCACTCCAGTTTTGTTCACCTGTAAGCTCAATTGCTGGATTTCTCTCACCCTTTCTGGATCAATTCTTATGGCTTCCTGGGAAACAATGTGACCTAGCAATTTCCCTTCGGTCACATAGAAAATTGACTTTTTGGGATTCAGTGAAATCTCGTCCTGTCTACACCTTTGCAATACTCTCCTTAAATCATTTATATGATCTACTCTTTTTCTAGAAAACATAGTAAGATCATCTAGATACATACCAATTGTTTTTTTCTTCATATTTCTTAAAGAAAGATCCATGCCTCTCTGAAAGGTAGCCCCAACATTGATCAACCCAAATGGCATTTTGTGGTACGTGAAAGTGCCCCATGGAGTAGTGAAAGCTGTTTTGTGTTGATATGCTTTCTCCACTTCTATCTGGTTGTACCCCGAGAAGCCATCTAACATGGACATCATCTCAGCTTCGGCTATGGTCTGCAATAAGTGATCCATGTTGGGGAGGGCATAGTTGTCTTTCAAGGAGGATTGGTTAATATTTTTGAAGTCTACACAAATCCTTATTTCTCCGTTCTTCTTCCTCACGGGTACTATATTTTCCACCCAGGTAGAGTGATGGATAGGGTAGATAATCCTTTCTTTAAGCATTTTATCCACTTCCCTAAATATTGCATCTGCAAATTTGGGATTGTAATTCCTCTATTTTTGTCTGAACGGGGTAGCCTCATGTTTTAAGGGAATCTGGTGTTTGAATTTACCATTCATAAAGCTTTTCAGATCTTCATAACTTCAAGCAAAAACGTCTTGGTATTCAAGGAAGAGTTTCTTGGCTTCTTTCCTTTCCTCTTCAATGCAACATTTCCTAATATTGATCATCTTGGGATCCTTTTCACTTCTGATATTAATTTCTTCATACTCGCCAGTGGTTTGACCTCTTTCAATTATCTTCTTCTTAACGAAAGTATCATGTCTGTTGAAGAGTTTTTCAAGTGTAACTAGGTGGGGAGGGATGATATTCCCTTGTAGCTGGATGATATCTGACTTATCTTTCTTCTCCTTTCCATGACAGTCTCCTTTATGACTATTAGGGGCATCTTTATGGAAGTCACCACCACTTTCCAAGAACAGAAGGAGGTTCTTTTCATCCTCAAACACTTTCCAATATTCCACATTGTCAAGTATAGATGGTCGATACATAACCTCTACTTGGTACTTCTTATCTTTGAACTCTGGGTGAGGGAGGAGTAATGAAGCTGACGCAGCTAAAGAGTCAGCCTTGGAATTCAATTCTCTTGGTACAGATTCAATAAAGAATGCATCAAATGCTTCTATTTCATCCCATACTCTGCTTCTATAGTTCTTCAATCTATGATTCTTTACGGAGTATTGGTTTTTAACTTGGTGTATAATTAGCTCAGCATCATTTCAAGATCTCAAAATTGTCATGCCCTTTTATTTTGCAGCAATGATTACCAACAATAGGGCTTCATACTCAGCTGTATTCTTGGTGTTTCCAAACTCCAATTTGTACGCCATGGGCTCACATATGCCATCCGACGATATCAGGACTATGCCTGCACCAGATCCCGATGATGCACAACTACCATCAAATTCGAGGGTCTAGATATCTGATGGTGTTTCTTTAGCAGAAGATTAACCTTCTTCTTCCCCTAGTTCATTTTCCTCATCATGACCATCTATAAACAACATATAATTGCCAAATTCTAGTTCCTGATATAGAATCTGGGCTTTTGGATCATCAAACTTCAGCACTGTGAATTTTTCTTTATCTTCAGGGACTAGTTTTATCTTTTTGCCGCCCACTGGGATCAGAGCCTGAGACCAATCTAGCTTTATTTCCCCTCCTAGGTCCCTGCAGAAACTCCTGCTTAGCAACAAACCGTAACTAACAGGTATATTAGCAGCAAGTATCATTAACAACATTTTCTTCTTAGCGTGTGCTGCTAGAGCCACTTGGGCATCTTTGATTTGCCCAACCAGGGGTACTTGTTTGGAATCCATAGAGTAACACCTACCATGGGATTTAGTGAGGGTAAGTCCCAAGGCTTTAGCTACAGTCGATGGCATTACATTGTCTGAGGCTCCAGAGTCTATTATGCAATTGCTTAGCTTGCAACCATTAATATACAATGACACATAAAATGGGTTAGGCTTTTGTCCTGGGAAATTAGCCAGCACAGATGGCTCACCTTGCTCAATTTGGTCTGCAAATATAGATTCATTTTCTATGGTGGTCATGGCATTTTGATTTACATTCTGAATCCCCTCTTTACAATAATCTACAAGCTTTTGCAGCTCTATAGGATTGGACTTAAGATAGTCTATGGGGGAAATCTGAATTCTCAAATCTCTATAGAACTAAATAATATCAAAAGAGCTTTTCTCCTTACCTGGCTGTAGAATCCTCACTCCTTGATTGGCTTCCTTAGAATTGGAAGTAGATCCTTCATTATTCTTTAGTGAAGATATGGAAGTGGGGACTTTATCTTTCTGGCTCCGGGTTAAGACTGTATAGGAGGTCCCATATATGGTAGCATAACATGTTGCTCCTTGTTCTGAATCTAATTCATACTCTAAATATAAATTTTTAGAGTCACCGTGTGAATATGAATCTGGTTCATCTCCAGACACTCCAGAATTCCATTCGTCAGTCTGATGCATTTGCAAAGCACGAGCTACACTAGGATAGCTTTCTCCATAATGATCTATAGTTAAATGGAATGCACACATGTTTCCCCTTTTAGGAGGAGCTTCTATAGCTAACCTTTGTGGTGGAGAAGTCAAATTTAATGTCTTTCCATTGGCATTCCTCCCTTCATTGTTTCTTCCAGGCTATTCCTGAAAGTTTCGCTGATAGGGATTATTAAATCTAGGAAGCTGCCTTTTGAAGGTGATCAATTCATTTGATAATTTTTGAATCATCTCATCTTATGATATGGTATTACTAGTACTGGTTCTAGATTGTATCTCTCTTTTCCATTTTCCCATCGATATCATGTGGTCTTCTAATTCCACCGTGGTTCTTTGAATAAGGTCCAAAGTGGCTAGATTTGTTCTCCTCAGATCATAACTGATGTCGGGAGGCATAAAAATTATAAAAAATGTTTTCAAATTCTTGGCAATAGGCCTGTCAGCTATTGGGATATGATTCAGAAGCTTTTTGAATTTAGCCACAAAATCTCTCATACTAATAGAAGGCTCTTTCTTGATGGAGGTCAATTGTGTCAGCAGTGCATGTTCATCCTTGGCAGTTTTAAATCTTTGTTCAAAAGAAGCTCTCATAGAAGCCCAATCTGTGATAGAGGAATTGGGTAAGTGGTGAAAGCAATCAGCAACACCTTCAACTAGGGTTTCAACGAATAATCTGATGGCCACATCTTCTTCTCGCACTGCTAAGATATTCACTGAAGCAAAGAATACAACAATGTGTTCGTCTATAGATACTTTCCATCTCTAGAGAATTTGGGGAAATTAATTCTTAAGCCTAGGGGAAGGGGATTGTATGCTACTAATTGCAATGGTCCAACTGCAGCAACCCAAGGGAGTGCCATAACTACAGGAGGTAGATATGGTGTTAGATTGACAATAGGAGGAGCAACTACTCCGTGCAAAGTTAACACTTGAAAAGTGGTAGACAAAAGAGTTGATTGTTTGGGAGGTGAAGGAGGTCTACTTTTTCTCTTAGTGTTTCTATTCTTTCGACGAGGTACTTCATGTAGAGAAAAATCAAGGTTTGTAAGTCTCTCAAACACTGGGTCTATGTCACCTTCCTTCTTTGCACTCCTGAGAAACCTCTTGGGCTCCGGGGTTCCAACTAGTCTTCTAGTTTGGCTTCACACTTGGCTTGGCATTGTACCCTTCTTATGTTTCTCCTTTGGATGGCTCTTTCAAGTGCTTCTTCTCTAGCTTCTTCTTGTTCAAGCACTTGACTAGCATCTCTATAATGCTCTATATTTCTTTTGTATCTCCAGGAAAATTGTTCAATGAGGAGATGAGGTCCTCTTGATCATCTTGGAATCGAAGGTTCGGTTGGAGCACATGAATTATGTTTTCATGGGGAAGCACTATATTTCCTCATGATATTACTTCTAGTATAATGAGCATTTGTCTCCCTAGTAGAGTCACCAAAAATTTGTTGGTAAACAGATTGTTGTTTTATGCTTTAACTCTAGAATGCCTAAATATTTAAGAAAAATTGAATACAACAGTTGGGAAATTGAAGCTAAAGAACTAATCTCCCTCTAAATTTGAAGGTATAGCTCCCTTAAGTAAATGATTTTCAATGAATATTGATCTTTCCTATTCTAACAGGGGTATGTTCTTGACCCGAGAATAGAAGAGGTAAACCAAGCTAAACCTAGATAGGAAATAGCTCAAAAAGGATAAATCCAATTCTAACTTTAACCAATTCCAAGACTTCATCAATCATATGACTCCTTAAAACTGGTAATGCAATAACCTATAATGAAAATGCAAATGTAAGACTTAGGGATTTAATGATAAAACGACAATGAATCCATCTATTTCACATGGACAACTCCCAGATTCAGAAAAATGCCAGATTTCCCCCTAATTAACTGTATCAAATGATAATACAGAATTTTGGTTCAACCACAAACTATAAATCTAATTCCAAAGAAATATTTGAATTCAATAGATAGATAAATGCAATGCAGTGGAGTAGTTAAAGAAAGGGTATTCAGACATACAAATTTGACTCAGCAAAATGCTATCTTTCACACCAAAATTTAGCCAACCTTTGTATTGATTTTGGAAATAATACATATAGAGTTCCAGAGTTGGACCGTTAGAAAAAGGGGAACCGAAATGGTTCAACTTCCTCAACCAAAAATGATAAACAAAAGTTTATCCGTTACAAAACTATCAAAATTTAGCACAAGAGGGAATCTATTTAGGCTTCAGTTTACTTCCCCTTGTCCAACTTAGCCCTATAGGCGGTGACAACTGTAATGACTTGGATGAGCTCTTCATGTCTATTAACATGGACACTGGTATATATGATAAGGCACCTGGAATGTTCTTTGGCCAGACTCTTAATTGCATCCGTCTAATCCTTCAACTCTTCCATGGCTTTAAAGATAAATCCACTCAACTATTGAAGCTCTGGCACCTTGTCCAAATGAGTGGAAGACTGCTCTAATAGCCTATGAACATAATCAGAAAATGATTTATGCATATTATCCAATCCGATCATTTCGTTTCCCTGACCGCTTGTCTGTGATTCTGCGTGCAGACCTTGAAGGGGTTTAAAATCTTTGCTCTGCTCCTCTTTGATCTTGATATCTATTTTCTACAACCCTATTTCAGCTTAGATGATCATCTCAATCTTAAATTCCAATCTTTGAAGCCATTCGATCAAGGGCTCATCTCCTTTCTATAATATCTTGGCCTTTAAAGCCTCTTTAGTCTTCATCTTTACTGCCACATGAAGCATTACTATTCATTCTTGGCATGTCACCCTCTCATATACGAGAGTTTGCAAATTATTATCAATATCACTCCTCTCTGTTTCCAGCCTTAAGAGAGCATTACCCAATTGCTCAAAAACTACTATCCCTTCAGACTCGATCCTTTCGATCCATTGCTTGCCAATTTACCCAAAACGTTTGTCCTTTTGCAATTTGGCTATAATAGCTTGGTTTTCTGCAGCACTGGGATCAAAAGTGGTCTAGGTACTAGGAACACTTGCTATTGGAGTGATGATCTATCTAATGAAGCTAGTGAACTTAGCCACTTCTTTCGTGAGTTGAAATTTAGCAGTTTTGAGCTCCTTGAGCTCTTCCTCTATTACCACATTGGTGGACTTCCACCTGTCTACTTTGGTGTCATGTCGAGTGAGCCCCATGTCAAACAACTGTAACTAAAAGTTGGAGATAGTCATATCTTCAATTCTACCTTCGTTTGTAGCCTTGGCTACCTCCATAGTGAAATGCCCTGTTTCATGGTCTCGGCCTAGTGTAGACATTGTCTTCACTTTCTTTTCTTTACCCACTATGGTGTTGGGTTGCAAGGTCTGTGAGAGAGTATCTTTGCTAGAAGTTCCTTCCTCTTCTCTCTTCCTTTTTCACTCTAAAGTATGTTCTATCCATGATTCAACACTGGTAACTTTGGAAGCAGAAACTAACTCTTCTATGAACAGCTTCCTTATGACCGAAGGAGTAGCTTTTGGTCTGGAAGAAAATGGATTCACTGATGTTGGAGAAGAGGAGACCAATCTGATGACTTGAGAAGCCTCTTGTTACTTCTCAACCCTCTCATCCAATTTTGTGGCTAAGGTGTTGGATGTATCCTCACCCACCTATACTACAATAGGGGACCCTAGTCTTGGAGCATCTTGGGTTGAAGTGCCGACTTGCGTGTCAAAAAAAATTTATTTAGCTGATTGCTCAGGCCCTGCACCTTTAGTGGGCTCTTTTTTTGGCTTGGCCAAGTCTGTAGAGACTTCTTCTTCTATCGACCCGATGTCTAGAAGTGGGCCTTCTCCACATGTCTTCTTTGGTTGTATCTATTTCTCAGGAGGTTCATCACCTCCACCGGCTGGCTGAGATGAATCTTTGGCCACAGTCAGGAGTATTATTAAAGAAGTTGTTGCAATGTTTGAAGTATCTTTTGCAAGGGTCCTTTGAGTAGGAGGCTTCTTTTCTAACCTCTTCCTTCTGCCTGCGGTCCAATTGACCCACTGCACTATTCTTTTGTAAATCCCACCCATCAAGGCTTCCAGGTCTTTAATGGCTTTCCCTAGCATGGGCTTGGAGCTTATAGGGAGTGGCTTTATTTTATCCAAAAATATATTATCAACATATGTTGACCATCATCTTCCAATCCCTCCACTTTGATGTTAACTTTGAACTTTTTGATTTGTTCAATGGTTAACCGGGCGTAGAATCTCTCTCGGCTTTCTAAATCATTTTTGCAATTAGCCTAGTAGTCTTCAATATCGTCAACATGATGAATTGCATGACTCATTTGCAATATTTCTCGGGCATAATTTATGGGGTCATACTGCGGCCTCAAGACATCATATGTCTCCAATTGAAACCTCTTTGAGAATGTCTTCAAAACATTCTTTTCCTCAGACTAGGATGTGCAACTGTAGGCTCCAATGGTCATTGGAAAATCATATCCCTTCTTCCTAGCATCAGCATAGATGAGGTAAACTTGGAGTTCCTACCTCATCACCTCGACTAGCACGATCATATCATCAGAATATATAGGCAACTTTAAAGGGAAGTCATCAAATCCTGCAAGACGAATATATGAGAAATCTGCAAATTGAATGAAAAAGAACCCAAATTGGCTGATAAAAGCCACGGATTCAAGAGATAATCCCATTTCTGGACAACCCTATAGCTCCCTGCACAGTCTCATTATGAATGAATCATTAACTCTAAGGTATTCAACATAAATGTTATGTAATTATAGACATGGGAAAAATTCATATCTTTTAACATCATCTAGGAACTCTTCTAATCTAGGAAGCCCTGACCAAATTTGAATTGTGGCTAATATATATATAAGGACCGAAGACATGTAGAACTCATTCTGAATTTTATCTCTACTTAGGGCACTGGATATATTTTTCTCTTACCATGAGGGCCCAATCAATAAAGTGGCACTGAGAACAAATCACCTGAACCAAGAAGAAATGGTGCTCAATGAAATTCAGTGCATCACTCTCACCTCAGATTCTATGGAGTAACAACAAGATGTCTACAATCTCTGGCTTCAGATTCATGTCGTATAATGTTTTTGGAAACTTTCCTTTGGCGCTCCTTGGCTCTTGAAACCATGACTTCATTATTTCTTTCTTCCATATTGCCTTCTATGCTACATATTTGGTAACAACCTAACTATATGTCATCTCTGAATATTCAGCTTGCTTTGGAATACACTGGGAGTTCTGGACAAAATCCCAATTAATGGATAGAATCACCGTGTCGTTGGGTAGGAGTATTTTCTTGGTATCTGGGTTGTATCGGGCTATGCACTCTCGAACAAGCTTATGGGCTTGAACAAAAATAGGAAAACTGGCAGCTTCTACCAACCCACTCTCCTTTAACTTCTCAGTAATAGGGTGCATCTGGTCTGCCTTCAATCTATTCTGGAAGTTCTACATATCAAAGAACTTCAAAGAAGTGTCTGTAATCTTATGCAAATTAGATGTGATGCCATTCATCCCATCAAATCCCATAAATCTCCTAGCCATACTTCAACTGATTCTGACTTGAGATAACTCTCAAGAACACAAGAGTAGGGAATGATTATTGCTAAGAATTTCAAATTCGGACAATTTCAACAAAGAGATGGTAGCTCCTGTTTGGAAAACTTTGCTGACTTTATAACTTTGAATTCTTACCATTTAACAACCAACTTCCCGCGTCACAAGATTGAAAATACTAAGACATTAATGAAAAAGTACGTTATAGAGTAAAACAAATTTATTTAAATTAATTACTTTTACTCCAATGACCCATTAAGAAACATCCTTTCACTTTAGTAACCGTAACAGTAACTTTCTGGAAGTAGCTGAAAATCACTTTTTCACTTACCTTTCGTCAGAGAAATGCCTCTGGATTGCTCTCTACTCAAAAATCCACTGAGGGAGAAATTTAGCTTGTTGAGATGTTAAAATGGAATGTCTTGATTTCATCCACTTTCTTTATGCCTTGGATCACTCATGAGATTGATTCTTCAAAAATCCTTCATTTTAATAGTTTGGTGGAAAACATACCTCATGGGTTGAAACCCGCCTGTTGAAGTAGCGGAGAAGCCATTTTCCACTTTTCTGCCAGTAAGCTTGCATCTTGAACTCTTCCTCGTTCAATACTTCCTTTTGCTTGGAATAGATGAACAAACAAGATGTGCCCAAGTTTAATAAAGACAAATTTACATCATGGCAAAGCAGAATAAGACTCCACCTATCAGGTATTGGAAATGATGTTACTCAATACCTTGATACTAGATATGTGTTGCCTACAAGACCTCACAGTATTGAGAAATTAAGAGTAAAGCATGAGCATAATTGCATGATGATAGAACTTTCCTCATCACTCTCTGATGTTGAGTTTGAAGATGTCAAAACCTGCACCTCTACAAAGAAAAAGCAGGATAAGTTAAAGCTGGTACATGGAGGAGATGCCAATGTACTAAGAGCCAAGGTAGAAATCCTAAGAGGGAGGTTTGATGACCTAATGATGAAAGAAGGAGAAAATATCACTGAGTATGGCTGCGGAATCAAAGAGGTAGTCAATGCTATCTGAGGAGTTGGAGGTGTACTTGAAGAGGAGACAGTGGTAAGTAAAATCTTAAGAACCTTACTGCCTATATATTCTATTAGAGTTTCTACTATTCAAGAAATGAGAGAAGTTGCAAACAATACAGTTACTCTAGATAGTCTGATTGGTAGACTGATTTCATTTGAGATGAATAACTTTGATAATAGTGTCTTACCATCTATAGAATCTGTATTCAAATATTCTTTAAAGATAAGTAATTAAAGTCATATACATGCTATTAGAAATGATAGTGAAAGTGATAATGAGGATTAAGGACTTAATGAGATTGAAGCACTAATGACAAGAAGATTGCAGAGAGGCAAAGGTAGATACAAAGGTAAATTACCACTTGTATGTTTCAATTGTAAAGAGGTTGGACACTTTGTTGTAAGATGTCCAAAAAAAAGAAAAGATGATAGAGGTAATGACATATGATATGAGAAGAAGTTTGATAGAGGTGATAACATAGATTATCGAAGAAACCAAAAATCTGAAAAAAGAGATACCCAAGACTACAAGGACAAAGGGAAGAAAGCTTGTTACCTAGCTGAGAATAGAGATGATGACACTGACACCGAATCAGAAGAAGAGATTTAGATGGTGTTTGTAGCCATGAAGGATGATTCAAAATAAGAAGAAGAAAGGTATGTAGAAACTGCACTCATATCTAAAGTTAGTAAGAATGATGTCTGGATCATAGATAGTGGCTGCACTCACCATATGACTGGTGATAAAAAAAAGTTTGAGACTTTTGAATACTATAATGGTGGTTGAGTAAGAATGGGAAATGATACACCTTTTCCAGTTGAAGGTAAAGGAACTATAATGTTGAATAACCTGATCAAATGTGAAAATGCTTATTGGGTAAAAGGACTAAATTATAATCTGTTAAGTGTTTCATAGCTGAATAATATAGGTCACCGAGTAGCATTTGAAAATAACAAGGAAATGATCTTCAATGAATCAGGAAAGTTGATTGGAACCGGTGAGCAGACAAAAGGTAACCTTTTCTATCTTGATGACACTAACACCAATTATTTAATAGATAGAAACGAAGACATATGGTTGTGGCACAAAAGATTGCGTCATGTGTGTTAGGAATAGTCCCAAGAGATAACTAAGAGGGGGGAGGGGGGTGAATCAGTTATCTACAAGATTCAATTCTTTTTCAATTAAGTACAAAATAACTTTAAACATAATCTCAACAAGATAGCACATAGTTGAACAACACAATTTTGGTAACGGGGAAAACCAAATTAGGTAAAAACCCTGGTGGGAATTAGCACCCACAAATAAATGTACTAGTTTATAATAATCCTTGTTAGAAGATATTGCAACCCTGTTAGGAGTTGATCTTTATAATGCAATAAGTACAAAGACCTAGTCAAAGGTCGGACCCTCTTAGGAGTCTTTTACAAATAACCCTGTTAGGGGTGACGACACACTGTCCAAGAGCTCACTGCTCAAATGGTGAAGGCTGCAACCTTTTGTAAGGAAGATATACACTATATATTAAAATTAATTGTTTGAGTAGACCTGTTGTCTTGATTAGTTCCAGTGAATTATAATCTTCTTCTGATTCTTCACATAGATCTTTAACTGATGAATGATGTAGCTTTACTGTCTAACTTTTTGCTCTGCTCTTGTCTTATTCTTTTTTTCCCTTCATTCACACTTTGCAATCACAATTGAACTACTATATGTATCTTCCCCAAGGATAAGGTCACGATGACTGTAGGAAAAACTTCAATAACTTCCTTGTTGGCTTAACTAAGCACGCAATCAAAGTTAAGACCGCGTAACTCAAAATGAGTGGACGCGCCGCTTCACATAGTCGGCTCTACCAAATTAACTCAAACATCACACATCTGTTAAAACATGTTTAGCACCTTTGGATAATAATCATTAACTCATAACTAAACATGAAAACAAACACGCATATCTTGAAGATAGGCGCAACTCAAGAAATAATGTAAATATGTCGGCTCTTAACAGATAATCTCCAGAAACTGTAACTACCAAAATAGATTAACATAACTCAACTAAAATTGCATATCTGAATCTGTGTGTATGAACATTGCATCTAAAACATGTCTACAACATAGATGTAAACACACAAGGCTCTAGAATATCTTTACTGATAATTTCTTACAAGACATTGTTGTATATTATATGTTGTCATCAATGACAAACAATCAATCAACTATTTGCACCGAAGCAAATCTCCAACAATCTCCCCCTTTGACATTGATGGAAACATATGATATGAAAAACACCATCAACCCAAAGTATCCTCCTTCTTTTTACAATCTTCTCAATATACTCATCAAAAGCTCCTCTTAACTGTTGCATCTCTTTTTACCATATTTTTCATTATTGTATACTCCCCCAGAGTATATGCTCCCCCTAACTATATAATCCCCCTTTGACATCAATGGAAAAGGGTGCCAAAAACAATTAAGCACAGGTACTACTCTAGAAGTAGAGTAGTCAACCATTCATCGGTCACCAAGGATTGATGTTCTTGCTGCAAATTCTAATCCGACTCAAGAAAGGGAATTACTCCTAGCTTCTCCCTGAGATACTCAAAAGTATCTTTTGATAAAGGCTTTGTAAAAATATCTGCTAATTGTTCTTTAGTGCTCACATAATCCAACTTTACTTCTTAGTCTGTAACATTTTCTCTTAAAAAATGATATTTGATCTCAATGTGTTTTTTCTTTGCGTGCATCACAGGGTTCTTTGACATATTGATAGTTCTAGTGTTATCACAGTGAATAAAAATAGAATAATCAATCTGAATACCAAAGTCTTTAATCATCTATTTGATCGAAACCATTGTTGAAAAATTCAATGCTGCTGCAACATACTCAGCTTTTGTGGTTGACTGAGAGATACAATTATGTTTCTTGCTTGTCCAAGTAACCAACCTGTCTCCAAGAAATACTACACCTCCTAAGGTACTCTTCCTATCATCAACACAACCTTCCCAATCTGCATCTTTATACTAATGAAGTTGTATATTCTCTAAGTTAGGATACCATAAACCATATTCTATAGTCCCCTTTAAGTATCTGAATATTCTTTTTATTTACATTAGGTGATTTTGTTTAGGCTCAGCTGCAAATCTTCCAACAATTCCAACTGCATTAGAAATATCTAGTCTAGATTGAGTAAGATATATGAGTTTTCCAATCATAGACTTGTATAGTGTCTTTTCAACTGCTATGGAATCATCATCTTTAGAAAGCTTGCTTCCTGTTATCATGGGGGTGCTTACTAGTTTGCAATCTTCCATTTTGAAAGTCTTCAATATCTCCTTCACATACTTAGATTGATTTATGAATATGCCTTTGTCTATTTGTT
>MU223471.1:0-24901 GCA_018584345.1 Thuja plicata
AAAAAGAAGTTGGAATCTGAATTAACAGAAGCAAAGGATAAGATTGATAAACTCCACACAAGTTCTGATTCACTTCAATCTCAGCTTAATGCACAAAAGCAAAAAGGTGACACTACTGGTCTTGGATCCAGTGTAGCACAAATTGAAGTCAATTAATTGCAAGAAAGAAAGAAACCTCATGAAGCATCTTTAGAAGCAAAGAAAGTTAAAAGTATTGAAGAGATTAATGCAGATCAACCTAAAGGGGAAATAAAGCAAATTAACAGAACTTGTTATGCATGTAACAAACATGGTCATTTGGTAAGATATTGCAAAGAGGTAAGACCTTTTAATGGTTATTGTTTCTCCTGTAATAAATTTGGTCACAGGGCTATACATTACAGAACAAATCAAAGAAATCAGTCACAACAGAATCAAAGAAGAATGAATCAAAACAATCAGAGAAATCAACCTCAAAGAAACTTACAGAACACTACATGTCAGATATTTAACTACAATGGACACAGTGCAAAGCAATGTAGCAGGATGAACAAGAGAATTAGACCTCCTATCATTTGTCACACATGTGGAAAGGCTGGACACATCTCAAAGTTTTGTAGAACAAAAACTCAAAAGAAAGAGGATCGTAAGAAATCACTATTTGAAGAAAAAGGAGAAGCCAAGTTTGTTCAAGAAAATGAAGATTCAAGGAAAATTTGGGTTGAAGTAAAGAAGGACAATGATGTTTACAAAGTATTTGATGCATCCATAGTGGGCGCACCCTCTACTTCTGCTTGAATAAACCTTCTTGGTCTTAGGGGGAGCTATTCTAGCTCAGGACCCCTGCACGGTTGGTATACTCACCTCTGAGTATGCACCTATGAATTCATGGTTATAAGCACATAATATTGCTATATGCATTCACGCATTGTCTAAAATGCATCAGGATCAAAGTTTCAAAATCTTTGAGTAATTTGCGTACGGTTGCAAACATTAAATGCGGTAGATTGTATAAAAGAAAGTAAGTGTTCAATCTTCTTCACACTTGCATTCTAGAGCACAGAAGTTGGAGAGCATTGGAGCACTAGGCATCAAGGCACGGAAGCATAACAGATTTGGCAGTTAAGCGAACAGATAAGAATTTTGGAATGGAACCCTAGCAATCACGCCATTTTAGAATTTCATGAAACCCTACTTAATCAAGTTCCAAGTAAGTATGGTGACTCCAGTAGTATTTGATATTGTAGAGAGGAAGAGATTTGTATTCAAGAAACATCCATTAAAATCCATACTAGATGATGTGGAAGGGGCTTTCTCCAAAACCCCGCTAGGTGTTGTTCACGTGGAAGATATCCACGCGTATATTTACTGTAAGAAGGAAACAATAGGAGATGTCAGCATATCCACTCATATGGGATCTATGATGAAACCTGATTACACATTCAAGGATGAGTTTGTGCACTTGATTGATAACTCTATTTTTGAATACTCGAATGCGCATGAGTTTGATGAGCCAGAATGGGTGAAGATTTTGTTAAGAAGAATACATGATGATCTTTATTGGATTGGTGAGGTCCCTACACGCATCACTACAGACCTAATCCATGAATTAACCAGACTTCCCAAGACTGGACCCATTTTTCCTACTAGCAAGGATGTCAAGAAGAAAATTGAACAAGTTTGCCTATCTAGAAGTGATAAGCGTCGAATGACAGTTGACCCTATCAAAGAAGATGACATAAAACTTCTAACTATGATACTTGGGTATAAGTTTCAGCAAGCAAGCAGGTTGAACAGTGTCTCTGCAACAACAGTCCTAGCAGCTATCAGAATGGTGAAGGATAACACTGAATACAACCTATGTGAGATCTTGCGCAATCAATTGATTGACAACATTTGAATCATCAAGCATGACAAGAGCAAGACATTCAGGTTTGGATCTCTGATCATCTATTTGTACTTCCATATTGTTGGAAAGGTTGCAAACCTTTACCTAGATAGGAGCAAACCCACAATGTCTCAAATTTCTCTTAAGGCCACTTTAGAGAGCAGTGCAAGGGACGCCATGGATATGGATATTAAGACATTCAGAATCAAAATGTAGAATAGGTTCAGATTATCTGAGAAGATAGTTGACAAATATAAGGATACCATATGTTTCATGGTAGAAACATATTGCACTTGCATGGAGGCAGTTGAACCTAGAACCAAATGGATTCATCCTCTTGGTTATGAAGTGGAAGAACATGTGTTAGAAGGATATGCACAAGTTCTATTGTTTGCACCCAAAGATCCTAATGAGCCTAGGTGGGGCACTTACAGAGAGAAGACCAATGAAGTAGATACTATCTTACACAGTGTTGATAATAAAAGGAAAGCATCCAGAATTACATCTAACATACTAAAAGTTCATGGAGTCACTCAAGAAGATCTTGACAAAGCTAGAGAAGCCAAAATAGATAAAGAACTTGAGAAGACTGAAGAGATCCATATGAAGAAGAAAGTAGAGAGCACCTCTACGCCCTCTACCACCATTGACTTAGATTCATCTCCACTGTCTACACCAAGCAAGAAGACTAGAGGAAGAAAATAGGCGCCCACAAATCACCCATCCTCAAGGAACACTCGGAGCAAAGCAAAGAATACTCAAGCTCCTCCTGAGGTAGGATTTAGACCTAGTCTAAATGTTTTGAAGAACAAGATTGTAAATGAAGGGAGATTAGATACACTTTCTAAAGTCTATGACAAGTATCAAGAAATTGATAAGACCGAGATACACTCTATGATCATATCTCATATGATCAAGTTTAAGAAGATACTTCTTGAACTCAAGATAGTGATACCGGATCAGTTATGGAACTTATTGGAGATCATGAAAAGACATGCAATAGAGGAAGACATGAAGATTAGAGAAGAAACATTGGATACTCTTCTCCCTGTATGCTCGCATGATGAGAAGGTTATATTATTAGATCTGGTGAAGCCTCATCTCCGAACTAAGACAAGGACCCTACAAATTATGAACAAAGAGTATGAGAAGATAGGTAAGGAGACTGAAAAGGCATTTGCACAAGTGTTTATGGATAGACACATGTATCCACCAATGACGCCTACTACAAAAGTAACTCTAGCTCCTCCTAAATAAGCTACAGAACCAGTGATTCAGATAGCACCTACAACAGGTCCACAGGTTTCAGCGCCCACAGTGACAATAACTTCTAATACAGATAAAGACTCAGAAGACACTATAGTAGTTGATAATATAAATATATCCATGACAACATCTGAAAAAGATATGGACAAAGTTAATAAGGCATTTGTAAGCACTGAAGAAATGTGCACTGATGACACATCTGCACAACAGGATGAAGTTCCCATCAATGATCAAATTGACATAAATGAAGAAAAAGATACTCAAGGTGATAAGACACCAATAAAAGATATACCAGTAAAGGTTGAATGGATGGATACCAATCAGAACACTATATTCTCACCATCCACTCAACCATCTACCTCATTGTTGTCAAGGTTAACTCCTGATTCAACAAGTCTAGATGCATGGGGAGAAGAAGACCTAATTAAGATCAATGTTATTGCTTTGGAAAAGGCAAAAGATAAACAAGTGATGAGGAACCCTTTCTTTTTGGAAACAGTGAACATATTGAATGACTTAGTGCCTGCTAATCAGAAAGTAGCCAAAGTCCAATTAGTTGAAGATGTGGACAACATTTTGACAAACTTCAAATCACACTTTACAAGTTTAGTAGACTCTACTACTAAGATTGTTGAAGATGAATATAAGAAGGAGAGACTGAATGATCTGGTAAAGAACTTTACCTTAGACTTGAACTCCTTAAAGATTGGGCAATCCATACTGAAAGAATTGGCAGCTAAAGGCAAGAAAGTTATATCTAACTGCATGGACAGAGTGAAGTTCACCTCTTAGCACACTAAAAAGGTAGAAGAGGCCAAGTTAATGGTGGATAGCATCAAAAAATCAGTTGAAACATCCACGCAAGACATGAACATTTGCAGTAATGTCTATCAAGGACAGTTGGATAAAATTGAGAAGGCAAAATTGGAAATCAGCAAGATAAGAATAAGACAAACCCAGTTGAGAAATTCACTTGCACCATCTCTAGCAGTCCTTAATGAGAACATCAAAAAAATTGATGACACCATGGTGACATATGATCAAGGTCCTTTCATGGATCTGATGAAAATGGAGAAACTGACATATGCCCTATGCACGCATCTTCAGACAGTTGATGCTATGAAAGTATTTTGGTAGAAGAGATCCAATCTCTTCAAATTGTGTACCCTGAAGTTTACATGGAGTAAGTATGCAGAAGACTTACAAGTTTTTGTACACCTTTGTCATTAATGTTAAATGGGGAGTAATATAGAATGCGTATATGTGGAGAAGTATATGTATATATCAATAAGATGTTATGATATACAACCATTTTTTGTGATAAGTAATTTTGAGTAACTTGGCCACATTCCTTTGTTGCCATAAATGAAAAAGGGGGAGATTGTTGGCAAGTTGACTTCCTAAGGATGCATGACTCATTTTTTGTTTTCATCATGGCAACAAAGTCATGTTTAGTTTCTGTCTTAAAAGACAAAATGACTAAGTAAAGAAAACAGAGCAGACAGATATACTCAACGATCAACACATCAGCGCACATGTGAGAGATCAATTGAGCTTATGCGCATTCAAATATATGTTGTATGACACATGTACATGCTACATCTTGACAAGCATAGTATGGAACAACAATACGAAAAAGTTACAGGCAGATCAGTAGACCAGCAGTCTAAAAGATAGAGCATGGAAGTCGACTACTATTTTGATCAGCGTGAATTATTTTGTATTGTAATGGCTAAGCGCCTTTGGTTATATGTTTGTAATAATGTAATTAGCATTGTAGTAAACATGCTTGAGCCGACTTGTTCGGAAGCATTGTATATTTTGTTTTAGGGCTGACTAGAGTTTTGTTTTGGAAGTAAGATATATGATATATGATATATCATGAAGTCAGTATATGATATATCTCTTTAAGAAAGTAAGAGCATTCATGCATACATGGAACTGATCAGACAACAGTGTCATCATAGAAGTTCACTTTTGATATAGTGTATATCAACTTTCAAAAGGTTGTAGCCTTCATCCTATTGGGCAGTGAGCCATATACCTTTAACAGGGTTTTATAAAAGACTCCTAATAGGGTCAGACCTTTAACCAGGTCATTGTACTCATATTGTAAAGACTGCTTCTAACAGGGCAAAGGAACTTTAACAGGTTCATTATACTTAGTACAATATTTGTGGGTACTAATTCCCACCAGAGTTTTCCTCTGATCAAGGTTTCCCCGTAATCATATCATGTGTTATGAGTTCTTATGTTAAGCTTCATTCTATGTATGTTTGATTTATGTTTAAGCTGTTGAAAAGTAATTAATAGACAAACACTGATTCACCCCCCCTCTCAGTGTTTCCAACAATATATATATATATATATTAGGGATCATTTAAAAGGGTTATTTTCCCCAATTTATATGGTATTGTACGCCTCTTTCATGATTCGTGGTTCCCAAGCTTTCCAATGATCAGGGTTAGTAGCACCGGTTTGCAATTAGAAATCAAATACACAAAACTACTAATAACAAATACTTAAACGTAACCAATAAAATATACAAGCAAAGAAAGGAAAACAAATGAATGCAAACCCCAAAGTGCTTGAAACTTCTATTGTTTCTCTCTACTCCTTCTGAAATGCTATTTTTGATGCTCAGTATTGGTGTGGGTAGCGTCTATGACTTGAGAAGTGTCGAGAATTTGATAATTAAACGACTTTGTGATCGCAAGATAGCTTGAATGCTAGAACCAAACTAATAGAGTAATGGCGCACGAGAGCTTGAAATCCAGGATCCTTCAAATGGGTATGAAGGGTTTATTATATAGGAATGGAGGATGCTATGAACGGTTGAGATCAATCTGAGAGATAGGGAGATGAATGGTTGAGATTAAAAGGAACCGGAGAAGCCATCATTAAATTCCACCTCTTCAACTTGAAAAGAGGAGATAGAGTTTGGTTGACTGAAGAGCTAATTGTGAGTAACCTTTTAGAACTAAAGAGGTGGGTGGAGTAACCCATGTGAACTGGAGAGATGGGTGGAGTAACCCATGTGATCTAATTAAGGATTATCTCTATGAAAATAAATAAATATTTAATTCATGTATGTAATTAAAGTTTTCAACATGTGAGATAATTGAATTCTTTTTGATTTAGAATTGCTTTATTGAATGAAATTGAATTAATTTAATTGGAAGAATTTAATTAGTAAGTTTAAATCTTTCAATTTAAACTATAGGAAATTGAATTGAATTTATTAATTAGTGGTAATTAATCAATTAATGTTAATTAATTAAATAAAATTAATTATTTAATTAATTTTGGAAATTTGATTACATATTTTAGGGATTGAATTTAGAGGAAAATATATGATTAATTAACAATTAAAAAACCATTAATTAATAGATGAAAATTAGTGTTTTAATGTAAAGTCGCAAGCCTGTCCATTTTATGGTGTTTACATTTTTCCCTCTTTGATGTAATGTGGCTTGTCGCAGCGTGTCAAAGATTCTCTGTTTTGTTCTTACCCCAACTTGCCCCGATGATAGTAGGTGTATTTATGCCCCCTCAACAAATTTGAGTGAAAAGTCGCGACATAAGCGTTAATTTGTTGAAACTGCAAATTGTGAATCTCGGTAGCTGACTAATCTTGAAAATGTTACATTATGCCCCTGATATTGACTGTCAAAGTTTTTGGGAACCAAAAATAAATTTTTGAAGTCCTTGAGGAATTAGGGTTTTTGGAAATCCCTATAAGTAGCCGAGAGAGTCCTTCATTTCTCATTTTGCATTCTTGGAGCTTTGGAAATCTTGGTGAGTTTGCTCTTTGTTTTCTTTGTTTTTCTTCATGTTTTTGTGCGATGGCGGGCTTACCTGGAGTCACCCACATTTTCGACTGAGTTTGGACATATCAGAGGCCAGCTGGCGTAGGACATCCGGTGAGTATCCTTGCCTCGCTTGTCATTAATGCATTTATTTCTTGCTTTTAAAATTTTTTGTTTTCTGTCGAATTGCAAACGTTGCCGCAATTGCTTACAGTTTTTCCACAATTGCGGTTCTAATGCCACAATTGCCAGCTGTTAACCACAATTGATAAGTGGTCCACAATTGTCGGCTTGAATGCCACAATTTCTATTTGATTACCGCATTTGCATGTTATCTTCCGCAATCAGTTAAAAGTTCCGCAATGGAACTATTTTTTACCGCAATTGCCTGCATTGTTTCACAATTGATTTGTATGGTCTCATTTCTACTTTTGATGACTTCTGACACTTGTATATTTGATCTGGTACTGATAAAAATCTGATTTTTCCTATTTGCAGTTCACTGGGAGGATTCTCCATTGTCGAGAGTCTAGACCGTTGGGACTGGTTTATAGATTCCAGTTGTGTAAGGACAAGAGGTCAATGCTTAGGGAGTTAGGATTATACTGGGTATGCTATATGCCAGAGATTACGACCAATAGGGGTCTGATCTCGGCTCTTGTAGAGCGATGGAATTATGAGAAATGCACTTTCTGGTTACCCACTGGAGAGTGTACTGTCACATTGGAGGATGTTTACCGCATTCTTCAGCTTCCCATTCAGGGTGTGCTTGTCGAGTATGCCACCCTATCTGGCATTGTAGCTTTGACTGAGTTATCTGGATTGCCCCATGATCAGCTGGGTATGTCTGGCCCGTATGATATCCCATGGTCCCGATTTGGAATGGGCCTTGTTAGACTGTCTACTTTATTAGGTAGCTTGATATGTGGCATCTTATACCCTGATCGACGACAACGTGAGTTCTCTGTTGGCTTCAGTGTTGTGTTGCAGAGTATGGTCTATGATCATACCGTATTTGCATGTTAGCCCACATGCACTTTTATATGTTTTACTTATCCTACCTTAATGTTAAGTCGCTTGGTTGCGATGCTACCCTTCTTCAGATATGGGTGTGGGAGCACATTATTGTGTGTCAACCTATGGGTACTCATGATCTATATGCGGATAGGACCTATCTCTTTATGTATGATGGAGCCATTGTTTAGACTCACATAGGTCATTTGATGTACTGGCATCAACAGTTATATATGATGCCATATTTTATTTGGAGACCATATAGAGAGTGCCCCATGTGGGCTGGAGAGGATGTCCATCTCCCATTCTATCATCAGTGAAGATTTTTGATTGGGCGTGTCACACGCCATGTTCACATGATTGATTTTCACAACACCGTTAGGGTGTTGTGGAAGTTTGGAGAGCGATAAGATGTGTCTGACTCTTATGCCTATTTTGCACACACATCGAGGGACGTGGGGATATGGGGTGTTATTGTTTCACTTGATGTTGCACGGACCAAGTTTGTAGGATTACTTCTTGGTCCTTGGACATGGCGATCAACCACTGTAGATGCAGGTATATGTTTGCATACTTTTGTAGTGTCATTAATGCTTCTCTTAGGCTATTTTCTCTATGATACTTGTTGCTTTATCTGATGTGGTGTTGATATTTGAATTTGATCATTTTGCAGGCACATCTCCACAGTATGATGCTTGGTGGACATAGACTCGTCCTGTTTCTCTTATTGATGTTTCACGACCCATTTCTAGCACTATTATGAGGAGGCGTTGACAGTTACGATGGGGTAGGGGTGGGTGAGACGGAGGGAGAGATGGGGGCCGAGGTGGGGGTGATGACGGAGATGATCCTAGGCCTGGGGGAGATGGGAGGAGGGTGAGGACTAGGGGAGGTCATGGGATTGGGGGTCTGATAGGGCTGAGTGTTGTAGTTCAGGAGGAGGATGTGTTGGAGGAGGATGCCCCTCAGTTGGTTAGGAGGGTGAGGCCACAGAAAATCGTTGTTCTATAGTCAAGGGCGGAGGAGAGAGTGGCACATGAGCCAAAGATGGAGGACTTGGATATAGAGGTGGATGTGAGAAGCACAGGCTCAAAGAGTGATAGTGACAACACTGGTAGCAGTACCAATGAGAGTGAGAGTAGTGATGATTGTGAGACTGTGTGGGATGCTGGAGAGTAGGGCTTGGGTAGCAGAGATATGGAGGGTTTGATGGATGTGGCATAATAGTTGTATACATGATAAATCATATCATATGCATCCATAAGCATCCCTCAGATTTTTCATTTTTGAGATATGGAGGGTTTGATGGAGGGTTTGATGGATGGATGAGGATCCCTCAGATTTAGAGTGACTTACTCAGTAGGTATAGGACCTACAGGGTAGACTTGCTTCTTTGGATGTGCATGCCACTGCTTTGGAGGTTAGGGTCTTAGCAGCTGAGGAGAGAGAGTGATAGGCTCATTTGGAGGTCAGATCCTTTATTGACAGTGTACAAGATGCTTCTCATCAGGATGTACTAGACCAATATTATAGATCTAGGCGTGATGCCCAGAGAGAGATTGATTACTGGAAGCGCCACTATGAGGGTGTTGTTCCTTCAGATCAATGGGTTCCTAGATACACAACTTCCTAGAGATCCAATAGATTGTAGAGATCATAGCGCAGTTGGGTTGGTGCTCCAGATCCACCACATAGGAGTGCCCCTGATTTGCCTCCCCCTCGTCCCCCTGGTGGCGAGGGTGGGGGTAGCACATGTTGATTTGATTATATCTGTTATACTCTGATTCACCATTTTTGTAGCGATGTAGCATTGATGTTTCTGATATTATATTGATCATTGTATCTTGGCACACTGATATTTATTGGATACATATATTTATCACTTTCTTGTGTTCAGACTTGCGATCATTCATTGTACTCAGATATTTTGATTTATATGAGATGCATCTATTGATTTACTTGTTATATGTATGGTTCTACATGATTGTGTTTAGATGTTGAAATGCGTATGCAATGTGATTCTATTATGCAGACTCTTAGATGGATGATTTACTTTTCCTATGATACTAACATGTGTATGCAGGATAATGGAAATGAAATGCATGTTTATATGAGATGCTTATGGATGCATATGATATTATTTATCATGTATGCAACTGTTATATTTTTCATTTTTTTAGATGCACTTAAATAGAATGAATGCAATATATTATGTACAAAATATCTGATTAATGCATGTGTTAGGTAGAAGACAGTTAGTGGAAATGTATTCTCTGGGATGTGATTTGATAGATATGGACTGACATAATTTTTTTTTTGATGGATATGATCCAAATCGCTGACAATTTCCAATTTTTGTCATCATTGCATCTTTTTTTTTTTGAAATTCCGAAGAGTGTCCAATGCATCCAGATCACATACCATCTGGATATTGCCATGACCTCTTGATAATTGGAAGGAGTAGAGAGATTGAATAGAAAGAGAACTTAGTGCACCAAAATATTGACCATCTGGGTTCAGCTTTGTTCCCTATTTGAAAATAAAGAGAGCCAAAAGCACCCAGATATTGACCATCTGGATACCGCTTTACTCTCTAGATAAAATGAACAACAGAAAAAAATAAAACTAAGATAGAACTCCAACGCACCCAGAGTCCATCTGGATAGCACCGTGAGCCCTTGATTTTGAAATGAAAGACCAAAAAACCAAGATAGAATTCCAATGTACCTAGAGTCCATCTGAATAGCACTGTGAACTCTTGATTTTAAGAAGAAAGGCCATAAAAATTGAGATAGAAATCTAATGCACCCAGAGTCCATCTAGATACTGCTATGATTCTATTGGTAAATAAACAAGTATATAACAGAGAAGGAATGTCCAATTCTTTCCCAAGGTTAAGTTCACATTGTGGAACTGCGTGGCTACCAGATAAGTGACAGTGCCTACCGCATTTATCCTAAATCATCATGGCCCTAGAATTGATGTGAACATTCAACAAAAAACAATCAAAGAAAATAAGACATGATCCATCATAACTACTCTCCTCACTTGGTGGATCCTGGAGTAGCGTAAGAACATAACTGTGAAATATAGACTGACATCTAACTGACTGACTGACCTAGTCAACATTTTGATTGTTCCTTGATTCAGTTTTATTCTCTTGATTGGCTTGACTCCCTTGATAGGCTTGATTGGCTCGATTGCTTTGATTGTGTTTGGTTTTAGTTAATAGATGACTCATATAAGACCGACCTGTCTGGTTTTGAGCGTATTCATCACTGTGTAAGATGATTGATATGATTGATTGGTTTTGATCATTTTTGGTGGTTGATCAAGCTGTGTCAGATGGGCCCAATGCTGATTCACAAAGCTCACGGTTGTGACATTTGATAGATTGGCTTGGCCGCTAGTTTGCTTGATGATAGATTTGATAGATTGATAAAGTTGTGTCATATGTGCCCAATGCTGATTCACAAAGCTCATAGTTGTGACATTGATTGACTTGGCGTGATCGCCTTTTGCTTTGTTGATAACCGAGTTGGTTTTATTGCTTAGGATTTTGTAATTTTTTTATTATTTTTTATGAAGATTGATTTTTTTAGGACATTTTGATCTTTTCAAGATTTTTTGATGAGTTTTCTGATTTTTAGGTATTTTTTCAGGATATTTAGAATCACCACCTAGTCTGGTGGACTAGTACTAACCATGGATAAGTTTGGTGCTCAGAGGGGATTATTCTTCTGGATACATCTTGGGTAGTTAGTCTTGCATTGAAGTTTGCTCAAGCTTTTGATCTTGGAGTTCATTGATGGTGAAGCTAGATTTGAACACTTGGCGCCTGTTTGCCAGGTTTTCACAAAGGTACCTACTCAATAGTGCTTGTTTGCTAGGTTTTCACTAAGAGCGCAATGTTTTTTCTTTTTTTTTTTGTCGCCAAGGCGCTTGTTTGCTAGGTTTTCATCAAGGTAAAATTTTTGTATTTTATTTTTTGATTTTTTTGGTATTTTCTAGATATGTAGATAGTTACCTTAACCATTGAGACCTCAAGTGTAGAATCTCTTGAGGTGCATGTTGTTTATGTATCTAGGGAGCTGATCTCCTTCTGGTGCTGCCAGTTGGTATGCCCCACTTTGGGTAGAGTTGACAATGAAATATGGTTCTAGCCACTTAGGCTCAAACTTTCCTAGTTTCACTCTTTCTGCTTGGTTCTTTTGATTTTCCATGAGGACAAGGTCTCCTACCTCAAATTTTTGTGGCCTCACCTTCTTGTGATAATTCCTTCTAAGGTGATTCTGATAGCCTTGTAAGTGGTTGAATGCATTTTGTCTTCTTTTGTGTATTAGTTCTAGTTCATTAAGCCTTGCTACTATGTAGTCTTCATCTGAAATCGGGTTCTTTAATGATATCCGCACGGAAGGGATTTTCACTTCAAGGGGTAAAACTGCCTCTGAACCATATACTAGGGAGAAATGAGTGGCTCATGTAGGTGTTCTTATGCTAGTTCTATATGCCCATAATGCAGGACTAAGATATAAATGCCAATCTCACCCTGATTCGTTAACTATTTTATTGAAGATTTTCAGAATGGTTTTGTTTGTCGCTTCAGCTTGGCCATTCCCTTGAGGATAATAGAATGAAGAGAAACCTTGTTTGATTTGTAACTGTTCACATAGCTCTTCAACATATTTGTTTTGGAAAGGTGTACCATGATCTGTCAGGATGGTTTGAGGAATTCCATACCTACAGATGATATGATTGAGTATGAACATTGAGATCTACTTTCCCGTTATGTAAGTGAGGGGAATTTCTTCCACCCACTTAGTGAAGTACTTTGTTGTTGTTATAATGTATTTATGTCCTTTAGCTAAAGATGTTGTAACCTTGCCCACTAGGTCAAATCCCCACATAGAAAATGGTAATGGTGATGAAGTGATAGGATTTAGTTCTTGGGCGGGTGCATGGATGAGGTCTCCATGAATCTGACATTTCCTACACCTTTGTACATACTTGTTTGCATCTATCTATATTGTTGGCCAGTAGTATCCCATGTAGATAATCTTTTTAGCTAAGTTGTTTCCACCTTTGTGGGTTCCACAAATTACTTCATGTACCTTGTACATAGCTCTCTGGGATTCTGTGGAAGTGAGACATCATAATAGTGTTCCATCTAGACTTCATCTATATAGAGTAGTTGCGAGAATGGTGTACCTAGATGCTTGGCGAATGAGGGACTTTTTCTGGTTCCTAGACAAGTCGGGAGGTAAAACACTAGTTTGGAGGTAATTATACACATCATGATACCATGGGGTTTCAGGACCAACAAGGACACACACCAATTCTATGATTGGTCCCTAATGTGATGGCATCATGAGTTACTCCACTAGAAACTGGAATCTAGTTTCATTGCCTGGCATAACGATTAGTGATGCTATGATAGCCATCACATCTGCAGCCTTGTTTTGAGTCCTTGGTATTTGCTCAAAAAAGATGTATTGGAACTTAGTGCATAACATATCGACCTGTTCTTTGTATGTTATGAGCTTCTCATCTTTTGTCATATAGTCATTGTTGACTTGGCTAATGACCAAATGTGAATCTCCGTAGGCCTTAAGGTTCTTGATTCTCCATTGAATTGTTGTCTTTATTTTGATGATGAGAGCTTCATATTCGGCTATGTTTTTGGTGCACGGGAAGTTGAGTCTAAAATATTTGGGTATTGCATCATTGTTTGGAGTGATGAGTACTATCCATGCTCCTGCACCATGGTTCGTGCATGACCCATCAAATTATAGTTGCTATATCTCTATAGCCAGTTGTAGTGTAAGATTAGACTCATCTGGAAAGTCAGATAGGATAGGCTGATGATCCTGTATAGGTGCCTCAGTTAATTGATCCACCATCACTTTCCCATTGATGGATTTTCTGTCTACATACTCAATGTAAAACTTGCTTAAGATCATTACCCACTTTGCAAGTCGTCCAGTGAGTGCTACTTTGCTTAGTAAATACTTTAAAGGATTAATGTGCGCTATGAGCTTAGTTTGATGGCTCAACATGTAATGTCTTAGCTTCTGAGAAGCGAAGACTACCACTAAGCATGACTTCTCAATCAGTGTATAGTTGAGCTCATATCCTACCAATGTTCGGCTGAGATAGTAAACGACTCTCTCCTTACCTTGGTCATCATGTTGTGCTAGGAGCACTCCTAAGGTTGTTTCAGTTGCTGAGATGTATAGAAGTAGTGGCCGACCTTGAACTGGTGGCACCAATATGGGAGACTTGAGTAGATAGTCCTTGAATATTTGGAACACTTCTTCGCACTGTTCTATCCACATAAACTTTACGTCCTTGTATAGTAGATGCTAAAATGGTTGACACTTGTCTGCTAGTTGAGCTATGAATCGCCTAATTGATTGGAGCCTACCCTATAAACCCCTTAGTTTCCTTAGGTTGGTTGGTGGTGGCATGTCCAGTATTGCTTTGACTTTCCCTGGGTGGACCTCTATGCCTCGATGGGACACAATGAATCCCAAGAGCTTCCCTGTTGTGACCCCGAATGCACATTTCTTTAGATTTAAATGGACCTTGTATTCCTACATTCTGTCGAATATGTGTCCAAGTACTTGTAGATGATCTTTTCTAAGTGGTGAATTTGCAAGTATATCATCAACATAGTCCTCCATTATTTTGTGGATGAGGTCATGGAAGATGGTTGTCATGGCCCTTTGATATGTTGCTCCTACATTTTTTAGACCAAATGGCATAATATTCCAACAATATGTGCCCCAAGGACATGTGAAAGCCATTTATGTTGGTCCTCTGGCACAATCCTTATCGTATTATACCCTAAAAAGCCATTCATGAGTGATAGCATCTGATGTCCTGCTATTAGATCTACTATCATATCAATGTTAGGCAAAGGAAAGTCGTCCTTGGGATAAGCTATGTTAAGATCTCTAAAGTCTGTGAAAATTCAAATCTTACCATTGTGCTTTGTAACAGGTACTAGATTGGATATCCATTCTGAGTATGGGATTGGTCTTATGAACTTAGCATCTAGAAGCTTTTTCAATTCTGCCTTGACTAGCAATGCAACATGGGTATGCATCTTTCTCATCTTCTGTTTGAAAGGTTTGGCATTGGGTAGCAACAGGAGATGATGTAGCACATGCTCTGGGTCCAATCTTGGCATGTTAGAGTAGGACCATGCAAAATTGATCTTCCTTTCCTTGAAGAAACTGATGAACTGTTCTCTCTCCTTTGGGGTGAGTGATTTTGCTAAGTAAATGTTCTGTGGTTTTTTTTATCACCCAAGTTGACTTCTTTTGTTTCTTCTGCTAATAATATTGAATTTTCCTCTATCAAGGGGAGGAGTTCCTTCTTTCCATCTTCTAGCACCTCAGTGAGGTTTTCACTAGAAGATACGTCTTGTTTTGTCTTTTTATCATTTTTTGTGCCAGTAAGCGCCTTTCGGTTTTCACTTACTGATGATTCTTTTTTCTTTTTCAATTGTTTTTGATGACTGGAAAGAGGAGATTCTTCCCAAAAGTATGTTGATCTATTGAGGTTGAAAGCCAAAAACTGCTTTATGGTCTCTTGATGGCATTCCCTCTCTAAGTCCCATGAAATTTGTGATAGCCTCATTATTCTCAAAGATATCCATATCAGGCGGTCCTTGTTGATCCCACTCTATTAGTTTTGGGTGTACAAGACACAGGTCCTCATGTTGGGTTGACTCTATTTGGTTGAAGGGGACTACGGAGATGGTTTTGACAAACCTAGACTATGATGTGGATGCACCACCTATTGAATTACTATTGATATGTTTATCAATATAGGGTTGGTCATCTATGGTTAATTGGTTGAACAGATCATCAAGGTGTATGGTGGTGGCTGACCGAGGGGAATAGGCTGGGATTGAAGATTTGGAGTTGTGAAGGGATCTCCACTCATACTCATGGGAGTAAATTTCACTAGAATGCTCATCAGATGTCTCACTTCCCTCATTATTGTTGATTTCTTGGTTGAGGTTTACTCGGGATTGAGAGGTCCCCACTTCGGTGGGAAACAACTATTATAGTATGTTTCTTATCAAGATGTGTTCCAGGTTTTGTCCTTGGTATAACTTTGCTATTTGTTCTTGATCAACTTGTATGTCTTGGGTGATAGGACTGGTTCTTTGTTTCCCATAGCCTAACCCTGTCTTGTTTCTTTGGGTTGGCGGGAGAGACAATTTCATTAAGCCTTGTTGTCTTTCCCCCAAACTAGTTGTACCATCATACCCAAATTTTTGTAGCATTGTATAGCCAGTTCCATAGTTTGATATGGGTAGGGGTTGTTGAAGTGTCTTATGTGGATCTTGGTACAACCATGTGTTGATATCTGGATCAAATGGGTTCTCTTATGCAATGTCTCCCCATCTGACAAAGGTTGTGGGTGGACACATGAATATAACAAGCTCTGGGGTTTTCATTGTAATAACTGGTTGTGGCATCCCATATGTTCTTGGGATCCAAGGCATGTTTGTGATAGTGAAAGCTTCCTTGTAGCTATATTCACCATATCCCTTGTCAGAAATGGATATTTTTCCCACTTTTCTTATGATATCTTTGGGAATTGAGTTTGATGCGGACAGGATGCTTGCCTCTTGGTTCAAGGGAGCCTGGTTGTCAGTGCTGATTTGGACCGCATTACAACATTGGAAAGGATTTGGATCTCCCTCAATGATGATTTATTCTCCCTGGTGTGGGAAATTGATGCACTGATGGTATGTTGAAGGTACGACTTGCATCTCATGTATCTATGGTCTCCCTAGTAACATGTTGTATCCCAACTCAAGAACTAGGATCTGGAAGGGAGTATTCTTGACAACTGGACCAATCCGGACAGGTAGAATGATAATACCTTTAGAGGATCTTTCCTCTTCATCGTAAGCTTTGATATTGATCCTCCTTGTTACATAAATACTGGAATCTAAGTATCCTAGTTGCTTGATTAGATTTAAAGTAAAAATATTTAATCCTGCCCCACCATCAACAAGGACTCTACGGATTGCACTTTTATGGACTTGGACAAGCAAGTGTAAGGGATCATTATGAAAGGGTTTGTGCGGTGGCACATCATGGTCTATGAATGTCGCATGTTTGTTGGTTGTTATATGGTTAACCATAATTTGGAAGCTCTCAGGTGTTATGTCCCTTGGGACAACTTCTTTCTGAAGGGCTTGGTCAAGTGCTTGTTTATGCTGTGGAGATATGCGCAGGAGGTCAAACATGGAGATTTGGGTAGGCGTGTGCTTTAGCTGATCCACTAGGCTTGTCTATGGATATGAGATTGCTTGAGGGTGTGCTGGTGTAGCAGACGAGGAAGGTTCTCCTTGAAATACAACTCTTGTATGACGCGTGGTTACAACACATTTATTACCTTGGTCTCTGATAGTGATCGTAGCCACATGGCTATCTGAAGGATTTAGGCAATTGATAGTGTTATCACTATTGGCATAAGTATAGTTGACTTGTTTTGACTATCCACCAGACCCAGAGGTTTCCCTTTATTTTGATCATGAAATGTGTCATTGAATATTGTATGATTAGTTGTTCCTTTTGTTTGGGTATTTTTCACATTGATGACCCATGTGTCAATCAGGTCTTGGATAGCATGTTTCAATCGATAACAGTTGGTTGTTTTGTGTCCCTTCACCTGATGAAACTCACATAAATCATTATCATTGTACCACCTTGGCTTGATTGCACCATATTCATATTCCCTGATTTCTGGGAGAGTGATATTGTTAGATTGTATCATCTTTCGGTAAGTTGATTCTATCGACTCTCCTAACAGTGTGAAGTCTCGTTGTTGGACTTGAAAGCGTGGATTGCATTGAGCCTATTGTTGACTATTTAACAAAGCGGCCGCTTGGATAGGGGGAGGTTGGGTTTGAGTGTATGTTTGTGGAGTGGGCACTGTAGGTTGTTGGTTTGCCATAGGTGCACCTTGATGTGACACTTTGGGTTATACGTAGTTGACTGTCTTCACATCAATGACACCATCGTTGGTGACATTTTTGTTTTTATTCCACCACTTAGCTTTTTCCGTTGCAGTCTTGTTGGTATTTGTTTGGGTAGGATCTACAAGGACTCCTTGTTTGACTAAGTTCTGCTCACAACAAACTCCTCATTCGATGAGTTGTGTAAAGTTTGGAGCTAACTGCAATTCTGTTGTGAATGACATGTCTAGAATTAGATTGTCAATGAACATGACTATTAGATCTTTCTTGGGTACATCATACATTATTCTATTTGCAATATTCCTCCATCTCTGTAGGAGTTTCACAAAAGAATCTCCATCTTTTTGTTTGATATCACAAAGGTCCTTGATGTTGACCTTGCGATCGATGTTATGATGGAAGTGAACGATGAAATTTTCAGCCAACTCACCCCAAGACAAAATTCCATGAGGTAGATGTGAGAACCATTCCATTGCTGGTCCAGCTAAGCTTTGTGGGAATAGTCGCATTAAGTATGTCTCATCATGTACGACATCGACGCAACTAGCAAAGAACTCTTAGATATGCTCAATAGGGTTGGTATTACCCCTATATTTTTCAAATTTTGGTACCAAGAAGTGAGTTGGGAATGGAGACATGTGAAGAGAGTGATCAAAGGGGTATGGGTATAAATCCTCTGTGGTATAGGATTTAGTTTGCCCCTGATTTTGTGTATCAATCATTTGGGTTTGAAGGTTCTGCACTTGTTGGATCAACATGTCTATTTGATACTAAGGATGATGTGTGACATTATACCCTTGTGCTGTAGTAGGTATGAGGTTGCGCCTCTGCGTCCCTTCAGTAGGAGTATAAGACCTCGTCCTTGGGACTTGATATTGATTTCCCAACACATGATTCTAAAATAAGGGCACATGAGTGGCCCAAGGTTGGTTCTGTTGTGTTTTCTGTTGGGGTTGGGGATAATGTGGTTGCTAAAGCTGGGGTTGATATTGCTGGGGTTGAGGTTGTTGCTACTGAAGCTGGGGTTGTTTCTGCTGGGGTTGGGGTTGTTGTAGCTGAAGCTAGGTTTGTTGCTACTGGGGTTGAAATTGTTGCTAGGTGAGAAAAGGTGTAACCCTGGGTGGGCATTGACTGAAAGTCAAACCTGCAGAGATAGATCCCTGTGGGAATGATGTGTTGACCCCAAGGCTAGTAAGGATTGACTGCGGTAGTGGCATGGTGGCAAAAAGGTTACTGCTTGTTGGTGGGATTGAAGGCATAGCATGAGATCTTGATTAGCTAGGCCATAAGACTGCACATGGAGGCATACTAGTGACCATGGGTACACTTAGTTAGGAGCCTGTTATGCTCTGTGTGGAAGATGTGCTTGCCTGGTTTGTGCAGTTGGTTTGATTGGGTATCGTCTATGCCAATGTTGGTGTTGTCAAAGGTGGGAATATTTGAGAAACCACAGGTAGTATCTAAGAGGGTTGAGTAGTGTTTTGACCTACGAGAGGGTTTTCAGGCCATATGGTCAACACACTAAATTTAGTGGGGAGTTTGACTCCCTTCTTTATCAACACGGCTAAGAAATGTTCGAGTTCCTCTCTATAATAGCGTCAACTAATTGCACGGAATAAGCATCTTGCTCTATATCTTCAAGCTCCTCTTTTGTGACATTTTGAGAAAAAGCTGACCCACGGGGCTGTTCTATTGTAGAGCAGAATTGGTATTTATGAAAGGATCATCCTCTTGCTCTGTTTCCCAAGTGGGGAATCTGTTGATATATGACTCATCAGGTTGTGATCTAGCCTTCAACCTTGTGTAAGGCCCTCCATGAGGTGTTTGAGACATAGTGTGGTCTAGATTTTGTAACTGAAACAAGTGATATAAAGCAAACAGAAAAGGATAAACTTTCTAGGAAAGTCTGAGTTATGTTTTGGACAAGGGTAATCCTAAGGACAAATGTTGATTTATCTTGATCTCAAAGTTTTTGATGATGTAAGATTTTCCAACCTTTGCTTGGGACAAAGTCACTGATAGAGATAATGATGATGTTTGAGATGATGAGATCAAGATATTTTGAGTCTTAACTTTTGAACTAACAATGTTTTAGACAATAATCGTGCTTTTCAAAGAAGGGATGATCTTTAATATTTAGAGATTCACACAATGTTCTTCACTTTTTTCTGGGATAGACACTGGTCTTTGACACAAAATGGAGAGCATTTTCAAGGTTTTAGGTCAAAATAGGTGTAAAAATGTTTCTGGTCAATTGTGACAAAACTCCACCGATTGCGGTAAAGTGACTATAGATTGCAGTAATCTATCACTGATTATGGTAATAAATAGGTTAATTGTGACAATAAAGAGGACGATTGTGGCAAACTTCCATCAATTGTGGCAAAATGTAGGCAATTGTGGTAAAGGGGAAATAGTCTAAAAAAGACTCAAAATATAGGTCCCATTGTCTGACAATTTTTGATTTTTTGGAACAAAGTTTATGATTTGCAAGATAGTTTGATGTTGACAACCCTAGAATTTAACAAGTTTGACTCATTTTGATAGTTTTGATGTTTGTTTTTCATTTTGGAAACTAATCAAAGAATAAGAACAAAAGACAATGTGTTTTTAAGAATGCAGACTGAAACGTGTATTTTCTACAACTTTTTCAAGTTGCAATGTTATCACAAGGTCTCAACAATGAACAAACAGATTTAATCTAAGTCAATGGCTTCAAAATACAATATTATAGGCCCAATGCTTGAATGTTCATTAGCTCACACAATAATTGTTACACTACTAGGACACAAATTTCCATGATGTAGGTGCCCATGTTTTTGTCGTTGCCATATATTGTTGTCGTGGAGTGAAGATCTCTTTCACTACACAAATACCTTGCAACACATATGTTGGGAATCTTGGAGGGAAATTCTGCAACCCCTTGCACTATAATAAGGTATATGTTCGGAGGTAGATCGGGTTGGCCTCTAATTAACAAGGTTGTAGTAAGGGTCAGTGGTGCCTATCCAATCGGTTTGTACGTGTGTGACTCACTTAAGAGCCTAGTTGACCATGTTGGCTCCTTAGGGATATTCACCCGATCCAGACTATCATCAACATACCTCGCTCGCGCTTGGCTAGATAAGATGGAACTTTGGTTTGTGAGTTGTTTATATCCAATCAGAAGGATTACCGGTTTAAGTTCACTCTCTGAGGAAGAAGGTCACTCTCCAAGGAAGAAGTGCATTCCCCAGACAAGCCTTTCTAAAAAGTATAAAGGTGTTTGATCTAACAGATTGTGCAAGTGCACCCAAAACTGAAGACACATGGTAAATCATTTAAGCTCTAAAATTTTGAAATGTGAACTAAGCTACACCACCATACAAGCACAAGTGTTCAGTTTTAAGCCCAAAAGTAGGTGTTGATTGCTTGTTCAATTTTAATGCACCAAATCGAAAGATTCTTTGCCTTTGTTCAATTTTAATCTCCACATCAATTTTAAGCACCAAATTACGAAATGTGAAGTGTGAGATGTGTGACAAACATTATTCTTTTTAAACCCAAATCGACAAGTGAATGAATTTTTATGTTGTATTGTTATCTTGTCTCCTTGATTTGAACCTATCAAAGAAAGTGTTTAGTATCCCAAGAAATGAAAGCTTTTCAATCCAATACAGCAAAATATCCAAAAACTTTAGGATTATTGAGATTGATGAAATTAATGGTGACTTTATACTTACTTGCAAATCTCTTGATTGAATAAATGTACCTTGTGTATGCTTCACTTTGATTTTCAGCTGCGATTGCGAGAATAGCCCTTTTTGTGATCGATAGTTGGTGATTCTCCTTATTGCAGCTCTTAATGATCTAGCACCTGATTACCTTCTTTGTCATTCACCATCAGTCAACCCTGTACAGAAACCAAGAAAATAGCTAGAAAATGTGCCTTTTATGTCAATTGTGGCACGATTTGTTCAATTGCGACAATCTCCTGTCACTTGCGGCAAAAAACTCTGATTTGCGGCAGAATGTTTTCATTTACGACATGGATCAGTCAATTGTGGTAAAGCATAGGCAATTGCGTTAAAGCACAGCTAATTGCAGTGAAATCTAGGTGATTGTGACACAGTGTTAAAAGATAGAAAGACAAAAGATGACAGAATAGCAATATGAAAGCCTGTAATCAATTGCGGTATTAAACCAGTCAACTGCGACACTATTTCATCAATTGCGTAAAAATACAAGCAATTGCAAAATTACATAGATATCGAGAAAATAATTAAAATTGAGGTTTGCGACCATACGATCGTGGCTGATTGATTCTCTTTGTCATCTACAAGAGATATTCAGGTTGTTTGATTCACATCGTGTTCACCAAAATGTACGTCTCTTTTTTGATTCATGGTTCCCAAGCTTTCCAATGACGAGGGTTAGTAGCACCGGTTTGCAATGATAGTAATCAAATACATAAAACTACTAATAAAAAATATTTAAATGTAACCAATAAAATATACAAGCAAAGGAAGGAAAACAAATGAATGCAAACCCGAAAGTGCTTGAAGCTTCTATTGTTTCTCTCTACTCCTTTTGAAATGTTGTTTTTGATGCTCAGTATTGGTGTGGGCAGCATCTATGACTTGAGAAGTGTTGAGAATTTGATAATTGAATGGCTTTGTGATCAGAAGATGGCTTGAATGCTAGAACCAAACTGATGGAGTAATGGCGCATGAGAGCTTGAAATCCTGAAGCCTTCAAATGGGTATGAAGGGTTTATTATATAGGAATGGAGAATGATATGAACGGTTGAGATCAATCCCACAGATAGGGAGATGAATGGTTGAGATTAAAAGGAATCGAAGAAGCCATCAGTAAACTCCACCTCTTCAACTAGAAAAGAGGAGATAGAGTTTGGTTGACTGAAGAGCTAATTGTGAGTTACCTTTTAGAACTGAAGAGGTGGGTGGAGTTACCCATGTGAACTGGAGAGATAGGTGGAGTTACCCATGTGAACTGGAGAGATGGGTGGAGTAACCTATGTGATATAATTAAGGATTATCTCTTTGAAAATAAATGAATATTTAATTGATTTATGTAATTAAAGTTTTCAACATGTGAGATAATTGAATTCTTTTTTATTTAGAATTGTTTTATTGAATGAAATTAAATTAATTTAATTAAAATTAATTTAATTGGAAGAATTTAATTAGTAAGTTTAAATCTTTCAATTTAAACTATAGGAAACTTAATTTAATTAATTAATTATTGGTAATTAATCAATTAATGTTAATTAATTAAATAAAATTAATTATTTAATTAATTTGGGGAATTTGATTAGATGTTTTGGGGAATGAATTTAGAGGAAAATAGATGATTAATTAACAATTAAAAAACCATTAATTAATAGATGAAAATTAGTGTTTTTAATGTAAAGTCGCAAGCCTGTCCATTTTAGGGTGTCTATAGGTACATTTGAATACAAAACCACCTCAAGAAAAGTATGATTAACACCACTTGGAAGATGCCAATGCAATATCTATGCTTGAAGGGTTTTTATTCCTTTGTTGCTTATGATTGAGACAAAGAGGGATAATATTGACTTGCAAAATATTAAATATGTAAAAATATGATCTAAACAAAATGAGAAAACTGATGTAAAAGAGAATGGATATGAATTTGAATGCACTCAGAAATGAAATAGGAAAAGTGAGTTTCAGACAGAATTCCCAACTATCAAAGTGTCAAAATGACCTATAACTGCAGATCTGAGACCTGAAGGTTGTAAACTGACTCCCTACCAAATGTGAGCTGAAAATGTAGGGCATTGGTTGAAACTCGTTTTGTACCTAGGTATAGCCTCCAATGGCATCCTATACCAGGAAAAATTGACTGAAACTTTTTGAGTCTGTCCAATTGTGTCTAATCTTCTCGATTCTGATCTAGTGGCTTTGTAACCTGTTCCTACACATAGAAAATGGGGGAAAAGATTTTTCCTTGGTCAAACCCCTATTTAGGAATCAACCTTGAAAATGAATGAAAATGCATAAGGATGAAATAGAAAACAAATCTAAATTGTAAATCACCTTATACCTTGATGATGTGATGCTTCTTTGGATGTGATCACAAATGTTGATGCAATAGCTTGATCCAAAGGAAATCATGAAAGAAATGCCTTGAATGATGGATATTGTAGTTTGTCAACAATGTTTGATAAAGACGTAAGAATGATTGGAAGGTTTGAAGACTTGGATGCTCAATTGTAGAAGAGATCCTGAACTTTGATTGCTTGATTGATCATGAATGCTTAAAAACTTGATAGTGAATGCTTGCATATGATAATAGATCATCGTAGCTGTTAAAATGAGGAGATATAGGGGTTTTATATACTCAACTAATCATTCTTGGGGTTAAAACTCAAGCAGGCCGACCACAGAGCTAGATCTCTTGCTAATACCCTGATATCACACCCAAGGCCAAATTACAACCCTGTTTGCCTAAGATAAGCCACCATTGGCGTCCTATACACTAGAAAATGAGCCAAAATTTGGATCGACGCCAAGTAAATAGGATAGGTGCAGGTTCTCATGGTACAACTCATTCTAAGGTCAGGAGAGCATGTAAAGGCAAAAAATAGCATGATATGTCCTAGGAGATGAAATGAATTATTTTATTGGAGGAAAAATAACATAGAATACTTAGAAATAAGGGTCAACCTTGAGTTTTGAACAAATTTAACCAATGTAGGATTCATAATGTTAATTTGAAGGTCCAATAAGTGTTATAAGAGCGTGAAATCAATGTGGGAACCCATACATACTAAAATGGGGCTAAAATGAGCACCCAATATATATATATATATGTGTGTGTGTGTGTGTGTGTGTGTATCTATATAGATGTACATTAATATATATATATGTATATGTACATATATATATATGTATATGTACATATATATATATG
>MU223471.1:26044-43840 GCA_018584345.1 Thuja plicata
TCTCTCATTTTATCTCTCTATATCTACGTTACTCTCTTTGTATCTAGATATGTCTCTATTTCTTCATTCTCCCTCTCTCTTCCTAGACCTTAATATCTACATCTATATTTGTCTTTATGCATTTTCTGGTTATTTCAATCTCTTCCTATTTATCCTTCTTTCTTTCACTCATATTTATCCTTCTTTATCTCCCTCTCTTTATCTCCATCTCTCTTTACCCTTATATAGATCTTCTTATCTTTATCTTTCTATATTTCTATTTATTCCTCTCCCATTATTTCCCTCTCTATATATCCATCTCCCCTCTATTTATCTATTTCTCTTCTCTCTATATCTAACATCCTCTACATCTCTCCTTTCATCTATATATATCTCTCCCTATTAGTAGTGATTCTTGATTATCATCCCAATTTAAATGCTTCCATGTTACCTATATTCATATATTCATTATTGATTAGGTGTGTGGGGTATCTTTCCACTCTGACTTCTATTTATAGGGAGGGGGGGAGAAATAGGGAGTAGGTGTGTGTACATGAGTAAGAGAGATATATGGAGATAAAAAACACAAAGGGTGAGAGATATATTTAAATAAAGAGAGAGGGAGGGAGAGATATCTAAATATGCAGAGGAGTGGTCCCATAATACTGTGTGACACTTTTTTTCACATCTTGATTTTTCTATGAAATCATACAGTTTTAAGAAAATGTGATTATTTAAGCCTTGATAGGTCTCATTGGAAGGAATTAATAGAATATGGTTAATTCAAAGCTTCTTAGATCAAACTCTCTTCTATAGAACCTCTCTACTCTTAAATCATACTTGTAATGGGGTCTCTTTCGCACCTATCAAAATGCTGAAAAAAATCACTTTGACATTAGCTTTTTGGGGATCAAATGAATTCATTTAGAAGTTTTGTTTTTTAATTATTTAATCCTTATTATTAGCTTTCCTAAAAATATATATTTTAATATATTTAATTTTATTACTATATTTATTTTTTATTTCTTATGAATGTAGGTTTTCCATCAAACATTTAGATTTTTTTACACGTGGAAATTTTGAAAAATAGAAGAAAAAATTTAAAATCTATATTTTCTCTAAGTATTCACATCCTCACTTCAACACAAAAGAAATAAGTTAATTCAAATGCATAAAGAAAAATTTATGCATTACAAAATATACCTTTGTCTGAATTACAAACACTCTGACTTCAAAAATTAACTAAAAAAATACTTGCAACAAAAAAATATGAAAAAAGTATCCATACTCTAGATATTGATTTGACAAATCTATATTTTAAAATTAGAAATTTAATCTTTCTATAAAGAAATGTTATGTATTTCAAAGTAAACGTCACTTTTCAAAAATGATAATTTCTGTAAAAGTTAAGTTATTAAAAGTTATGTTAAAAACATGCACAATTTATTTTAAATATATTTATAAGCTACACAAAAATCCCACAAATCATTAGTTTACTTTATTTTCAAATTCTTAATGGTTTAGTTGTTATATATGTTAGAAAGTGAAGATTTAGTGCAAAATGTTGATTTTAATGCCAAAGTTGGTCAAAAAGTGTAAGCCAATATTGTAGGATCACCAGAAGATAGAGATAGGGGGTTGGGGGGTGGGTGGGGGGGGAGGGGATATGGTCTTTGTATGTATGAGTGATAGAGATATAGAACAATAAAGACGCACAGAGAGAGAGAGAGAGAGAGAGAGAGAGAGAGAGAGAGAGAGAGAGAGAGAGAGTAAATAAAAAAGATATGTGCTTTCATATTGAAAAATTATAAATATAAACGATGAATCAAATATTAAAATAATACCCTAATGTGGAAGTCAATAATGGGTAGGCTAAGTAAAAGGAATTTTGCCTTTAAGATAATAAAAAATATGTAACAATATAAAATAAATGAAGAATTGTTCATGTAAATAATTTCAAATATAAAATTTTGTTGCGGATACCAGCAAAGTATAGATCTAAGAAACCCTAGAAGAAGGCTAGGTTGTATAGGATTGATTTGGTTCACTAAAATAAAATAAAAAAGTTCTAAGGGTCTAGAAAAATAAAGACGAAAGGAGAGAGAAAGAGAGAGAGAGAGAGAGAGAGAGAGAGAGAGAGAGAGATGATTTATCAAAAAATTTACTCTCCTTAGTAAAATGACCAAATCTTTTATTAGTGAAAATGTTTCCTATTTCATTACGTAGAGCTCTAAATCAATTGTCCAATACCTATGAAAATATCAAAATTTTGATTAAAAAAAATGTAAAAGTTATGTCCATTTCACTAAAAAGTGTTTTTAGACCTTTCCAAATGGATATCCATTTTGGAAACCAAAACAAATATCTGTTTTGGAATTAGATATTCATTTTAAAAAAATATATAAAAAAACAACTTGAGGAAACGAATATCCAACTTTGAGTTTAAAAAATGAATATCCATTTCTAATGGATAATTGATAATAAAAAATATGATTTTTTCTAGCATACCCTCGCCCCTCCCCACCTCCCTTCATTGGGTTGCTTTGAGATTTGGCTCGGGGTCACCATACCTAGAAAGTCAACACAAAAAATGTGTTTTCAATATCTCCTTGGTTTTCCAAACTTTGCCCATGTGGCTAACAACTTTTTTTACCTGAAATTAATGAAACAAAAAGGGTTCATCAAGGAAATTATTAGTTTTTAAATAATATTGATTATGCCTATTTTGAATTTAATGAATAATTATAATTGATTATCGACATGCATTATGACTAAAGTCCTGATTGATACACTCATTGAAAATCATCTATAACTTTCAAATGATTTTACATTTTTTGAATCCAAAAGGTGCACCACATTCTATGCTTTTCATACGATAGGATTAAAAATTATTGAATTTCATAAACTTTTGACCAAGTTGTAGTGGTCAGACATGTGATCTTTTCATTTTTTTTAAATTTCTAGTAAAACATTTATAACAAATTATTTACTTGGAAAAAAAATTGGCACATCTGGACAGGTGTCCTCTACTTATATCTAAAATTTCAGAATTTTTTTTTATCTTCTAATTGTACTTAGATCAATCATACATACACTTCATATCTTTTTCCTTAAAATTTAATAATACTACATTGAAATTTCAAAATTTCACCATGATCCTACACATACCACAATTGTTGTCAAACAACTACTATCAACCATATTAAAAAAGCTAATTTCTACAAACCAACATCCAACTAAGCACAAATGTGGGTTTTGAAGGGTGCCCAAAATTTATACAAACAATTAATGAAAAAAGTGTTGCCCCTCTTTTCAACTAGCCAAAATTTGAACTTTTATATTAAACTTGTTATTTGGCTAGTCTAAGTACATATACAATTCTCAATGCCTTTTAGAGCTATCAACCATGTATTTTTTTAATCGATTCACGTCACTCTTTGTACTCCAACTTTACTCCAAATTGACCATATATGTTGATGTGAAATGCAAAAATAGTTTAAAGTTGAGAAATATGAAGGTGTGGAAGATTTGAATTAAGGTTATCTACTCCATGCAATTGATGAAATACAACTGATTGTGTGTTTGAAGTCATTTTTTGATAGTCACCCAAGTTACAGATGTGATGATAAACATTATTAGTTAATGTATTGTCATTGATGTCAACTTATTTGAGTATCATTATGGTGACAAACATCTATTATGGATTGAAGAAGTGGAACAAACAAAGTTCATGTGGTCAGTAAATAAAGAGTTTTGTATACACCAAGAGACAGTGAACACCAATTAAAACACAGTGTATACCGAGCACAATGATAACCGAGCTAGGGATTGCCGATACAACATGATATTGACCGAGCAGTTAATTCAAACTGAGACCGACTAGAATGTTGAGCTTGGAATTGATGATTTTGAGGTAAAAGATAAATTTTGTTATGTTAATCAAACGGTTATGAAAATTCAAGGAAGATCGGACGACAAAGATTGAAACGTGTTTTTAACACAACTGTTGAAGATGGTTTAAGAGGAAAAATCAACGATGGAGATTAAGCAGAAAAATCTAAAGGATGAAAATTAAATGAGTTATGATGTCTCTATAAGAGACAAGAGATTCATTATGAATCAACTTGATGATGCTATGATGTGCACATGCAAAGTTTATGCATGATTGATCAAACTGGTTAAAGATAGAACCGAGCATTTCTGCAGACATTACTGAGCGATAGAGGAAAGAGCATTACCGAGTAGAACAGAGTATGGTGAATCAGATGAGCTAAAGTGAACAAATTGATTAGAGGTATTATTTACTTAGCATAGATCTGAAAATCTGCAAAATAGAGTTGTATTTGAATCAGATCATTATTGTATCAGTTTAACCATTGTTACAAATAAATATCTTAACTGAGTAGCACATGAAAGTATTTATTATGACATTCTAATGAATGTTGAGTGTTTTCTTGTTGACCCCATAGTGAATGCATGGTCAAGAGAGAACTGTTAGTTTTAAATCCTCTAACTAGGTCACATTTAACAATGTGCATTGTAACCTTTAACAAGGTTGGCTCTTCACCGAGCTCACTTTAGAAGAGTGAAATATTTTGGGTTACTGGTCCCACGTGGTTTTACCCTTAGCAGGGTTTCCATGTTAAAATTCTATGTGTCAATGTGCATGAATTTTTTGGATTGTTATTTGCTTTACACTTAACTTTATTGACATTGATTAGTAATCACAGTATTAATTTATTGATACTTGGTAAACACTATATGACTAAAGTTTGAGATTATAGAATATATTTCACCAAGTTGAATTATATGTTTGCAATTGTTTTTATATACATCTGGAGAAATTTGGGACTGTAGGATAATTGGGAGCTAACTTATTCACCCCCCCTCTTAGTTATTCTACCCATTGGTATCAGAGCATACAATGCTTAGAAGAAAGTTTTGAAGGACTTAAGCTAAAGATCACAAGATGTATAAGAGAGACGCATCGAAGCTGAACAAGGAGAACTTCTCGACATGGAAAAGTAGGATGATACTATACTTATCAAGGATTGGAGATAAGATTGTAGATTACCTGGATAATGAATTCATTCTACCTACTGGACCTTTGATTGTTAATCAGATGAAAGAGAAACATGAACACAACCTTATAATGGTGGAGATTGCTTCTTCACTTATTGATGCATAATTTGAGGATATCAAGACATATACAACAACCAAATATATGTGGGACAAGCTTACACTAGTTTATGGAGGAGATGCAAATGTACTGAGAGCTAATGTTGAAAGTCTCTGAGGAAAATTTGATGACATGAGAATGAAAGAAGGAGAGAACATAACACAGTACAGTACCCGACTTAAGGAAGTTGTGAATGCTTTTCAAGGAGCTGGTGAAACTATTGATGAAGACACTATTGTGAGTAAGATTCTTAAAAATTTATTGCCTATTTATTCTATATGAGTCTCTGCAATACATGAAATGAGAGCTACACCTGGAAATAATATTACTGTTGATAGTCTTGTTGGAAGAATGATTTCTTTTGAGCTTAATAAATTTGACAATAGTGTTGTACCTACTATGGAATCTGTATTTATGTCTACTTTGAAAATTGGTAAATATAATAGCAAACACATAATCTAAAATAATAGTGACAATGATAGTGATGATAAGGAACTTGATGAGCTTGAGGCTTTAATGGTTAGAATATTGCACAAAGGTAAAGGAAGATATAAAGGTTAACTACCTTTGATATGTTTTAACTGTAAAGAGATTGGCCATTTTGTTGCAAGATGCCCTAACAGAAAGAATGATGAAAGAAATGATAGATCTAATGATAGAAAGAATGATCGAGACTACAGAAGCAATTGACAGTATGACAGAAGAGATAACCAAGATTATAAAGATAAAGGCAAGAAGGCTTGTTACATTGCTGAAGATAAAGATAATGATAATGGTTCTATAGCCAAGAGAATAATCCTACTTTTGAAAGAAAAACTTTACTCTAGCATAATTGGTTATAGAACTGAGAATGGTTTTGAGTAGAAACACCTGTTAAGATACCATATCCATCCTTCACATTGTAAACCCCTAATTTAGAACCATTCCAAATGATTCCATCTTGACCCAGTTTGATTAGGAAGAATCTGACTTCGAGGAGCTTCCTCAATTGCTCTAATTCCAAAGGATCTAAACTAAGTTATGAAAATTGCCTCCAATGCCAAGAGCCATCTATCATATTCAATGGGACAGGTATACTATAATCTTTAACCTAAGGACCCCACTTATCAGAGCAATATTTTTTGATTCTATTTGGCCCCAGCAATTGATTAATACTAGGGAAGCCTCCCCATGAATCTTCCCAAAAATGAGCTTTGCTCCCATCTTTAATATTCCAAGTAATGTTATCATCAATAATGTCCCTTGATTTAGATATAAAATTTTAAATTATGGACCCTTTGGAAAGTTCCTTAACTCAAACGACCTCTGCTTCATCTATGTTATGAAGATATTTACCTCTGATGATTCTCACCCATTTGAGATTTTGATCCTTAAGAATGTTCCAATAGAGTTTCACCCCAAGGGCCTGGTTTTGCCAAATTTGATTCTTGATTCCAGTTCCCCTGCCTCCACTGGTCTACTAATGTTGTCCCATGAAATAAGGGCAAATTTTATTTTAGTGTATATTCCCCGCCAAAATAATTTCCTAAGTTTTTTAACCATATCCATGTAACATCCCATGGGTAATGCAATGCAAGACATTAAATAGATGGGAATTGCTGCCAATGTGGCTTTGATCATGACAACTCTGCTTGCCTAGTATAACCACTTAGATTCCATGAATCCATTCTTCTCTCCATTCTTTCACCAATAGGTTTCCAAGCTGAAGTTGTTCTCAAAGCTTTGTCGACTAGAATACCAAGGTACGAGCATGGGAGGGAACCAATCTTGAATGTCAACACCTTTTCAAATTTTTCTTGAATTTTCTTTTTAGTGTGAAAAAAGAAGATCAAAGAATCTTTGTTAGCCACTTGTCCAGAAGCTAGGGCATAATTGTGTAAAAGTTTTTTAATATGTAAATCCTCCCTGATAATGCATTTCCCAAAAAGAAGGATATCATCATCAAATTGTTGGTGAGTGACTGCCCTAACAGAAGAAGTAATTTCCACTCCCTTAATAATTCTCTGATTCTGAAGACTGATAAATCTGCACCCCAAAGCTTCTACCATGATGATGAATAAAAAGGGAGATAAGGGATCTCCTTGCCTAATTACATTAGAGCCTTCAAAATATCCGTGAGGGGAGCCACTGATAAGGATGGAAAATTTTGGAGTAGAAATACAATAATAAATTAGATTACTCTAAGCTTTATAAAAACCAAATCTCTCCATGCATTTGGCTAAGAACCGCCAGTCCACCCTGTCATAAGCCTTCTTAATATCTAATTTAATTATCATACTTGGTTGTTTGTTACATTGAATGGAATGAATATCTTCCTGCGCTATAATAATGCCATCTAGAATTGATCTCCCACGCACGAACCCAGTTTGCTCTTCCCCAATAATCTTACCCAAAACTAGTTTTAATCTATTGGCTAAAGCTTTGGATAACAGTTTATAAATGGTGTTACACAAATCTATCAGTCTAAATTCATCCATACAATTAGCTTGATCCTTCTTGGGAATGAGAGCAATAAAATGATTATTAATTTCAGTTAAAAATCTACCTAAGGAGCGAGCATCCTCCAATGCTTATGTGAGTTCTTTCCCTAATATATGCCAGTAATGCAACAAAAAGAAGGGAGGAAATACATCAAGCCCTAGAGCTTTGTCTGGAGCCATGTGTGTGAGTGTTTGTGAAATTTCATTCTCTGAAAATTTGGCTGACAAAATTTTATTTCCTCATTGGAAATAATCTTTGGGATGTCAGCAAGCAAATCATCTTGAGCATTGAGATGAGAACTCTCTGAATGATTTAACAAATTTGTATAAAAAATAACTATTTCTTTTTTAATATCTTTCTGATCTTGGAGTAGGACCCCCTCAGCATTAAAAATATGATGAATTTTGTTAACACTCCTGCGTTGTTTAGTACTTGTATGAAAGAACTTGGTATTTTTATCTCCTCCTTCCAACCAATTTTCTCTTGATTTTTGTCTCCAAAAGATTTCTTCTTTAGCTAAAATGTCCTCATGATCCCTTAACAATTCTTTTTCCAAGTCAAAAATCTCCTTGTTCATTCCTTGCTACATAATGATTTCATTCAAGTCCTTAAGCTTTTTCTCAACATCAACTTTCGAAGAGAAGATATTATTGAAGTGAGTTCTATTCCAAATAAGCATATTTTTTTTGATATGTTTTAGTTTTGACACAAAACAAAAAACATCTTTGATCCCTTAATTTTTTATTCTGACTACCAATCTGAGACCAGGTTAATGAAATTTCCATCCTTAAGCCACATATTCTCAAATTTAAGTGGACATAGAGGAGGCTTATCTTCCCCTAAAATTTCCAGTTGGATGGGGTAATGGTGTGATCCTGAAGTTGGAGAAATGGATGCTTTGAAATCAAATGAAAAGATTTTTAGATCACCTTTAAAGAAAAATCTGTTTAATTTTTCTGAAATGTTGCTAGGCCCAAGTCTCCTATCTAACCAAGTGTACAAACCATTGTTAAGTTCTATTTCCATTAAATTCTCTGATTGTAGCCAATCCTTAAAATTAGTTTGGGATTGGGATTCCCTTGAGAACCTCCCAATTTATAGATGGATGAACTATGACATTAAAGTCTCCCCCTAAAAAGATGTTACCATCTGTCCATGATAAAAGACATCTGCTAATCTCTTCCCAAACTTCCATTTTCCTCCTTCTGAGAATTGGGCCATATACATTTAAGATGTAGAAATTTAAGTTGGATACTAAACTTCTAATTTCACCTCCTATCCAGTTTGAGCTCTTCTCCAATTTCAAGCAAGACAAATGTATTGGATTCCAAATGATTTTGATTCCTCCCAAAGAACCATGACATCAACCTCTTCCACTAAGTAGTCCCCGAGTGATTTGGTGAAATTGGATAATTGTTCCCAACTCATTTTTGTTTCTTGTAGGAGTACAATATCAACTTTGGAAGATAAAATGCAAGGTTTTACTAATCGCTTCTTGTTAGGGGCGTTGAGACCCCTAACATTCCATGGTAAGACTTTCATTGTAACTTTGGAATGAACTTCCCCTTCCCTACTTTTAAGTATGTTGTGATTTTGGTTTGGTCATAGTCTTCCCCATCTTCAGATCTTAAAACAACATGAGATTTTCTACCTTTACCTTTTTTTTAACACCCCCACAGTCAGGAAGAGAGTTATTTGACAGGGATTTCTGAATGTCTAAGTTATTTAACTGGTTTGGAGATAAAGAAGCCAGGGGAAATTCAATTGGCTTTCTTTCCGTGGGAGTATCTGAGAGCTGCTCTTCCATGTTATCATTGAAAAAGGCAAGACCTTCAATATCATTCAACCTCTCTTCCTCCTCTACATAGTCTACTTCTAAAATTCTTTCAACAAATGAGAGTGATTTAGCCTCATTATCCATACATTTATTTCCCGAACATCCAAAAAGATCATAAACCACCTGAAGCCTGGGAGATATAGGAGATTCTGAAGGTCGGTCCACTGTTTGAACTTTTAAAAACTTCTCCATGCCTAACCCCTGACATTGCTAACTATTTGCTACTGGTTTTAGCGGAATGATACCCCCTTGGATTTTATTTTTAGGCCTAGACTTCTTTGCTTTATCTCCTGATTCCATCTTGTTTTCTTTTTTTTCTTTCTCCAACAATTTGGAGGATTTTCTGCATCCCGAGCTATTGTTGAATGAATTAAATTCTGAAGTTCCTGCAAAATGTAGAGTTGGTGAAACATTCCCAAATGTAGGATTTTTGGTCACTTGTTCCTTATCCTTGTTGAATTCATAATTTGCATCAGCCCTTGCTAAATCACACAAATCACTGATCCTGGTTTGTAGAATGTCATCTTCTTGATCTTTAGCTGTAGGAAAATTTAACTAATGTTCTGGAGTAGGACTACCAAAAATAGACATAGGTTCCTCTAATTTGATCTCGTCGAATTCTTCCACAATATCCTTTTGGTTAGCTTTACCTCCATAACTAACTTCTTCTACTAGAACTTGATCTGCCATCTGTGCTATCATATCCAATTGCACCTCTATGAACCATTGAGTTAAAAGTTGCTCGTCTATCTTATGATTAAATCTTAGGATATAGTTAATATGAGTACCTCTAGAGGAAAAGGTGTTGGTATGCTTCCCCAACAACACCTTATTTGTTGAGAACTTAGGTTTTTGTAGAATTATCGTATCTCTTCCCCACTAGGATTAAACCTCTGAAACATCCTCCCATTTACTATTTGCCTGGAACTTCCCTCCATAGCCATATTTTTTGGCCAATCCAAATTCCGGTCAACCTGAGAATCTTCTTCCAAATTTGAACTTGGAGCTAGTAAAAATAATCTTGGTGTACGACAATGGCTAGACAAGCTTTTGAATTTCCAATAGAAAATCCATAGAAATATATTCATGTTTTCTTTATATTTGTCAACAGTCATATATGTCTTAGATGTGTCTGGATCTTCATGAACTCCCACCTCCAGAAATAAATCCCAAACCAAATTTTTTTGATAGTGAATCTCCCTCCTATTCCAGTCTTACCTATCCTGGACCATGCTCCCTTTAGGGTCTCTATCTAGATCTGCAATTTCTTGATTTGCATCTAAGACTTGGGATTCAATTAGGATACTCTGCATATAGTCATAAGAGATAATATGAACCCATGTTCAAAATGTTGAAATGATCTTAAGAGATCTTGGGAGTTCTTTCTCCAGATTCATAAGTAAACATAGCTTCAATGAAGCCGAGTTCTGTATTTGATGATGCTTGAGGTAAATACCCAACTTATTGGTGAAAATTTGTAATATTTATGCATCTCTATATTCCATACGGAAGTTATTGAGAGTAATCCAGATCGGAATAAACTTGATGACATTATTTGTGCTATCAAAGTTTGGGGACCATTGTTGCATGTGAAGCCCAAAGTTGTTGTGGAACCACGCCTTAAATTTGAAGATTTTATCTCTACTGGTTTTGTCTTTGAAAATAACAAGAAAGTATCCTAACTCGTTATCTAGAGAATCTATCTGAGAGATATTTTGGTAATTTGAGTGTGCCCATAGATTGAACTGGAGATAAGATGAGTTTGTGTTCTAGAACTTACAAATCAAAGCCTATTGCAGTAGGAAGTGACTCCATTGATTTAAAGTTTACGCAGAAAGTGACTCATAACTATAGTTATATTTTGAGCTTTATTTCTATAAAAGTTAAGGAAATCGTAATTTGTTTTTTGAATGTAATTATTAGAAGTAATCACCCAGATAGTTACTAGAAGTGATCACTTAAGTAGTTATGCTAAGCAGTTATCTTAAGTAACCATCCTAAGTAATTAGCTGAGTATTTATGCTAGCTAGTTACAAGGAAGTTATTCTATGAACCTATATATATACAAGGCTAATTCAAACTAAATGGGGGATGCTTACAAAGGGGAATTTTTAGAGAAATATTCAAAGAGACATTATAATTTTTGTATTCATGCTTTATTCCTAAGGGTTTTTGAACAAGTATATATTCCTAAGGAACTTGATGAACTTGAAGCTTTAATGGTTAGAAGATTACACAAAGGTAAATGAAGATATAAAGGTAAACTACCTTTGATATGTTTTAACTGTAAAGAGATTGGTCATTTTGCTGCAAGATTCCCTAACCGAAAGAATGATGAAAGAAATGATAGATCTAATGACAGAAAGGATGATCGAGACTACAGAAGCAACTGACAGTATGACAGAAGAGATAACCGAGATTATAAAGACAAAGATAAGAAGGCTTGTTACATTGTTGAAGATAAAGATAATGACAGTGGTTCTGATAGTGATGAAGATATTGAAACAATATTTGTAGCATTGAAAGATGATTCAGATGAAGATAAAAGGTATGTTGAAATAACACTTATTTCTAAAGTTAGTAAGCATGACATTTGGGTTATTGATAGTGGTTTTACACATCACATGACTGGAGATAAAGGAAAATTTGAATTTCTTGAACATTATGATGGTGGATTTGTTAGAATGGGAAATGATACACCTTGTCAAGTGAAAGGGAAAGGTACTATTATTTTGAACAATCAAATCAAATGTGAGAATGCATATTGGCTTAAAGGACCTAATTATAATCTGTTGAGTGTTTCACGGTTGAATAACACAGGTCACCGAGTTGCATTTGAAAATAGAAAAGATAGAATCTATGATGGAACATGAAAGTTGATCGGCACTGGTGAACAATCAAAATGTAACATATTCTACCTTGACAGTGTTGAAACTACTTGCTTATTGGCAAAGAATGAAGATATATGATTATGGCATAAAAGACTTTGTCATGTAAATTTTGGCAACATGGTTAAGATTAGTAAGAAAAGAAAAGTTAGAGGCTTACCGAGCTTATTTAACCAGACCATGTAATGTACAAAAATTGTCAAATGGGAAAGATGTCAAAATCTAGTTTTTAGAGCAAGAATTTTTCATCTAATGATATTTTTGAGTTAGTTCATACAAACCTATGTGGACCAATGAGAACATAGAGTTATTATGGGGACAAATACTTTATTTTATTTGTTGATGACTACTCTCGAATGATGACTATCATGTTCCTAAAAGAAAAATCTGAAGCATTTAAGAAGTTTAAATGGTACAAAACTAAAGTTGAAAAAGAAACTGGTAGAGAATTGAAGTGTTTGAGATCTGATAGAGGTGAATTTATTTCTAATGAGTTCACTAACTTTTTTAATGAGTATGGAATCAAAAGACAAGTTTCTGCACCAAGGACACCACAACATAACAGAATTGCTAAAAGAAGAAATAGATCAATTGTTGATTGTGCTAGAACACTGATGATTGAAAATAATGTTGCACAAACATACTGGAGAGAAGTAGTTAGCACTATTGTTTAAACACTGAACCGAGTACAACTGAAGAAAGATTCAAACAAAACACCTTATGAGCTAGGGTATGGTTATACACCTAATGTGAGCTATTTTAGAATATTTGGTAGTCGGTGTTATATTCTGAAAGATTATCGAAATGATAATTTTGATTCAAAAAGTCATGAAGGAATATTTCTTGGATATTCTACTAAGAGTAAAGCTTATAAATATTTGAACAAGGCATCTAACAAAATCATTGAAAGTGAAAATGTGAAAGTTGATGAGTTTGCTGAGAATAATGATGAGGATAACATGAAAGAACTGAAAGATTACAGTAGATTTGTCTACATGGAAGAACGTGATACTATATCGACGCAGATCCCTAACGTTACCGTGCAACAGGGTAATGTTATCGGGCAACAGGTAACACAGACCGAGAATCGGGAAAATGTTGAAGCTGAAGATCATGAACAAGAACACAATGAACCTATAGGACAAGACAATGAAGAACAGAGAACTAAACCTATACTTGCCAAATATGTGAGGAAACATCATCCACATAATCAAATTATTGGAGATAAAAGAGCTGGTATGATGACAAGAAGTAAGTTGAAAGAATTTACTTGTTTGATTTGTGAATTTGAGCCTATGAATGTTAGAGATGCATTAGAAAATGAAGAATGGATTAATGCAATGAATGAGGAAATTGAGTAGATACAGAAAAACTAGACATGGACATTAGTACCGAGACCAAGTGATAAGAATGTCATTGGTACCAAATGGATATTCAGAAACAAACTGAATGAGAATGAGGATGTAACCAGAAATAAAACAAGATTAGTTTGCAAAGGGTATGCACAAGAAGAAGAGATTGACTATGGAGAAACTTTTGCACCCATTGCTAGACTTGAAGGAGTAAGAATATTACTTGCATACGCAACATATAAAGGATTCAAAGTATATCAGATGGATGTTAAGTTTGCATTTTTGAATGGAATACTGGAAGAAGAGGTATACATTGAACAACCTGAAGGATTTTTTGATCCTAATAAGACAAACATGGTATGTAAGTTACAAAAAGCTTTATATGAATTAAAACAAGCACCGAGAGCATGGTATGAAAAACTACACTCATATCTTATAAGTATTGGATTTATTAGAACAAGTGACAACAACAATTTGTATTTGAAAGGAGGAAATGATGATAAGACCCTTATTGCTGAAATTTTTGTTGATGATACTATATTTGGAGGTAATGATAACATATGCACTTCATTTGCTAATGAAATGAGGAAGGAATTTGAAATGTCAATGTTTGGAGAGATTATATTTTTTCTTAGATCACAAATTTTACAACAGACTGCAGGTATCTACATTACTCAATCAAAATACATCAAGGAAGTACTGAAGACATTCAGAATGGAAGAATCAAAACCAGTCAGAACACCTATGGTGACAGGATGCAAATTGACAAAAGAAGATGAGACACCTGAGGTAAATGAAGCTTTGTATAGATCTATGATTGGAAAGTTGATGTATGTTGTACACACAAGACCAGACATATCACACATAGTTGGAATTGTTACAAGATTTTATGCTAATCCCAGAGAATCACATATGACTATTGTAAAGAGATTTTTTATATATCTGAAGCATACTGAAAACTATGGATTATGGTACAAGAGAGATGGAAAATTTGAACTAAAATTTTATACTGATGTTGATTGGGCTGGAAACATAGATGATAGAAAAAGAACTACTGGTGGAGCATTCTTTATTGGAGAAAGATTAGTTACTTGGATAAGTAAAAAGCAAGGATGCATATCTCACTCAATTGCAGAAGCAGAATGCATTGGTGTTGTTGCAAACTGTTCAAACATAGCATGGATCAAACAACTTTTGAAAGGCATGAATGAAGACATCACTGACCCAATGATAATTTACTATGATAATACAAGTGTAATAATATTTCAAAGAACCTTGTGATGCATGCAAAAACAAAGCATATATCTATCAAATATCACTACTTGAGGGAACAAGTACAAGATAAACAAGTGATACTGGAATATGTACAATCAAAAGAAAAACTTGCAGACATATTCACCAAACCCTTACCAAAGGATACATTTGAGTACTTGAGAGGTAGACTAGGGGTTCGTCCCTTGTCTATTGGTCACTAAGCTGACTAGGTGATTGCATTAACCTACATGAAATCAAAATATCAATCATGTTGATGCAAAGCTGAACTGAACTGACAAAGACATATCAATACATTGAAAGGTACTTGTTGCACCAAACATTAGGGATATTTTTGGCTATTGAAGAGTTGTATATTTCTTTTTGGCATTGTTATCAAAGGGAGAGTGATTCGATGAAATATCTAAAGGGAGAGAATGATCAATGAAATATCTATCCATCAAAGGGAGAAAAGAGAAAGGGAGAGACATATCTAATCTACAGAGAGATTCAAGAACACAAGAGTCAAATCTACAAGGAGAGTCTGCATGGTGAGTTTTTTTTATAATGAAACAATTTATATATTCAACCTAGGGAGAGCTACATAATTGTTGCAGTTGTAGAATAGAAGTTCGGCATTTTTATATGTTGTATGACATTTTTATATTGCATATTTCATATTGCGTTGTCATCAATGCCAAAGGGAGAGATTGATGAACTACAACTGATTGTATATTTGAAGTCATTTGTTGACAGTCAATTGAGATACTAATGTGATGATACACATTACCAGTTAATGTATTGTCATTGATTTCAACTTATTTGAGTATCATTATGGTGACAAACATATATTATGGAATGAAGAAATGGAACAAACAAAGCTCATGTGGTGGGTAAATAAAGAGTTTTGTATACACCAAGAGATAGTGAACACCGAGTAAAACACAATGTATACCGAGTACAGTGATAACTGAGCTAGGGATCGCCGACACAACACGGTATTGACTGAGCAGTTAATTCAAACCGAGGTCGACTAGAATGTTGAGCTGGCAATTGATGATTTTGAGGTTAAAGATAAAGTTTGTTATGTTGATCAAACAATTATGAAAATTCAAGGAAGATCGGACAACAAAGATTGAAATGTGTTTTTAACACAACTGTCGAGGATGGTTTAAGTGGAAAAATCAACGATGGAGATTAAGCAACAAAATCTAAAGGATGGAAATTGAATGAGTTATGATGTCCATATAAGAGACAAGAGATTCATTATGAATCAACTTGATGATGCTATGATGCACACATGCGAAGTTTATGCATGACTGATCAAACTGGTTAAAGACAAAACTAAGCATTTATGCAGATATTACCGAGCGACAGAGGAAAGAGCATTACCAAGAAGAATAGAGTATGGTGAATCAGATGAACTAAATTGAACAAATTGATCAGAGGTATTATGTACTTAGCATAGATATGAAAATCTGCAAAACAGAGTTGTATTTGAATTAGATCATTATTGTATCAGTTTAACCATTGTTACAGATAAATCTCTTAACTGAGTAGGACGTGAAAGTTTTTTCTATGACATTCTAATGAATGTTGAGTGTTTTCTTGTTGACCCCATAGTGAATGCATGGTCAAGAGAGAACTGTTAGTTTTAAATCCTCTAACCAGGTCACATTTAACAATGTGCATTGTAACCTTTAACGGGGTTGGCTCTTCACCGAGCTCACTTCAGAAGAGTGAAATATTTTGAGTTACCGGTTTGAGGTGGTTTTTCCCTTAGCAGGGTTTCAACGTTAAAAATCTATGTGTCAATTGATGACATGTAACTGATTGAATGCTTGATAATGTTAAGTTGAAAATGATGCAAGACATTAAATCAGTTAATGGTTTGTATTGTCATTGATGTCAACTTGATATCATCTGTATGGTCATATACATAATGCCAAAGACTTCAGAGAATCAATGGAATAGAGGTTATGCCTTCAACAATGCATAAAAGTCAAGTATTCACCAAGTGACAAACTACATCGGCGGAGTGCACACCATCGGTAAAGACAGAGATAAAGTCATAGTGATGCTCGACGAGCAAAAGATAGTGTTTCCCGACGAAGCAGAATCAAAGGATGCCCGACGAGCAAGATCCAATGATGCTCGACGGACGGAGATCCCGAAGCTAACTGAAGTTGTACCGACGGAACTAGCAGTTGTCACCGGCAACGAACTGCAGAATTGATCGACAGAACAGAGAGATCAGAAAATGACAAAATATTTAGCTGGCAGAGCTTAAAGAAAGACTTAACTGGTTGTTTTATTTGAACACAATTAATTAAGTGATTTAAAGATGATTTATACAGCTGGCAAGAAGATAACTATGTGATAAATTAGGAGTTAAAACCACAAATCAAATTGGCTGGATTGTTTTTCATGCCAAGAATCAAGAATCATGGAAAATCATGTCTATATAAGAGACAATCATAATTCATTTCCACATGCACTCAGATACATGGGGGAGTGAATTGAGAAAAGATGCTGAAGAGAAACTGATGAAGGATAAACATCATGCAGTCCTGATCAATCAAGCTAAGGGAGAGCTAAATAAATCTGCAGACACCAACGAACAGTAAAGCACAACATCACAGAGCAGAAAGAATGAAGAACAAAGGAATGGAATTGATACATTGATCAAAAAGATATTGTATGTAAATAGATCTGAATATCTGCAATTCAAAGTTGCATTAGAAACAGGTCATTGTGTTTCAGTTTAACCATTGAAGCATTAAGTCTCTTAACAGAGCAGGACTTAACAGTCTTTTGAAATTGAGGTAT
>MU223471.1:51446-63949 GCA_018584345.1 Thuja plicata
AAATTTGGGGTACCGGTCCCAGTGGTTTTTCCCTTAACAAGGTTTCCACGTTAAAATCCTTGTGTTATGTGTGTATGGTTTATTACTTTATTGTTTTACATTTCACATATGCATTTATGGATTGACTGGTATACTCTGCATATTCACTGAGTATCGGTAAATAAGTTTTACTGCCTATCAGTTATCAAGGAGAAGAAGGACATACAAGGTAAACCGACAGACAATCATTTGTTTCAAATATTTCAAAGGCATACATCTTGTAGGGACTTAATAATCTGAGGTGTATTAATTGATGGATTGAAGTTTAAAAGGATAAATTTTTGAGGCCACTGATTCATGAATGTTGTGGATTTTTATTTTGTTTTACACTTAACTTTATTGACATTGATTGGTAATCACAATATTAACTTACTGATACTCGGTAAACACTATATGACTAAAGTTTGAGATTACAGAATACGTTTCACTGAGTAGAATTATATGTTTGAAATTGTTTTTATATACATCTAGAGAAATTTGTGACTGTAGGATAATTGGGAGCTAACTTATTCACCCCCCCTCTCAATTATTCTAATAGCTATTAATATGGTCAGTTTTCAACATAACCCGCTATCTAGGATATTTTAAAGCTTCAATTTTTAGCAATCAAAAGCCAAAATCCATTAAATTGGAAGTTTCATTGATTATAAACATAACAATGTTTCTAGATTTTGATCGCAATGGCAATGGTCATATTGATGATCTGACGAATTTTTGTGGAGAAATATTTATTCAGTCAAGAATGTGTCCATTTTCTCACTCACCACATTTGCAGGTTCGATAGACAAAATTTATAAAGCCTTTGTGAGATTATGACTTTTGCACAAGTTATAATTGGAAATTATGAAATGCCTTTAAAATGTCGATGGAAGTAACCATCACCATCAAGTGAGAGGGATGATAAAGACCATTATAATTGTTGTAAAGGTAAAGGAAGATTTCCATAATCTTAGGACTATCACGCATGGGATATGGAAGACACGATATACCTTTCTCAACTCCCAATTCTTCTTAGCAATTTGAATGAAAAGTTCCAATCAGACCTTCTCTTAATTGAGTGATCGATATCTTTGAAGTGTGACTTAGAACATGGAATGCCACGAGATTAGCTTCCTTGTATACACTAAGATTACGCGGTTCAATCTTATCAATGATGGGGTTTAATATCAGTTAGAAAATGTGCAGACATGAAAGCTTGGGTTATGTATCTAACTTTCTTTGTTGGTATGTTTGTCGATGTGCTCAAGCATTGAGCAAACAATCAGCCATAAAATTACAACAAAAACTTGTGTTTATATCCTTGGATGTGACACCCATGTTAGAATACTTTGAAGACAATTCACATGGCGCCAAACTGTTTTGAAGAATGTCTCAAAGGTATGTCAACTCATCGAATGCATGAAAAAGACTTGTTGTAAAAGCTGAAGAAACTTTGAAGAAAATGCAATTAGCACATCTAAATCCAAGATTCTCATAGCTATCACCAAAATGGGAACATTACCACCAACTCATATGTGAAGTAATATTTACAACTTGTGCTTACCACATCACTTTGCATTGCCTATAAAATGAGGTGCTAAGAAAATAAAAAATATACCTATGAGGTTTATAAAGTTATGCCATGAAGAATTCACCAAATGAAAAGTTTAGAGTGTTCTCCATTGTTGAACCAAATGGAAATCAGTAGCTTTGTGGGTTACATCACTGATGTAAACATGCATATTGCTCTTGATCACCTTGAGTGGACCACTAAAGAGGCTTGTGTTATCAATCTGGAACATTTTTTTCTATGCATAAAGTGTATGTATCTATCCAAAGTTTAAGCGTACTGGTAACAAATGTAACTTGAAGGAATCTTATGCTTGATCTACTAAACCTCAAGATATGGCTTTAAAAATCTTGTCATTTGAAAATCATTCAAACACTACATCAAAGACTTTGACTAGGTCTCTTATGAAGAGACCTCTTCATAATACTTATGAAGAGTCTCTTTCGCACATAGAAGGGTAAAAGAGAGAAAGAACTTGTAACATTTTACGTGAAGAAACTAACCTCCACTCGTGCATTTGAGATGTTGGGTGACAGAAAACACGCCCGTTTGATTAATGTTTGCATATTGATGAATGTATGGAGGTTGATAAAACCAGGCACTAGGCAATCGATAATGGTTGATTTTCAAGCAGTAAAGGATTGAGAAGCTAGTTGCAAAAATTGGGTAGGGACTACTATACGCAACTGCTAACAACAATTTCCGTTAATATGATTTGGCTATCGATCTCAGCAGTGACACGATAGCAGCTCTCACTCCTTACTATGTGACAAGGGTTAATTATAGGATACCTACAAGGGTTTTCTTAAGGTCGCAAAGAAGGAAATTCACCAAACTATTAATGTAATATTTGAAGATCTCGGTGTTCAATGTTTGCTTTCAAATCTCTATCAAAGAGAATTGTATGAGTGATTCTTATAGTATGTTATGTCCACAACGAATGATTATGTATGGTTGTCCTTGGTCATGCTGATCATCTTGAGGAGACCCCAAACTTTATCATCAAAATGTCACTTAAATCAATGGGGGGAGGTTGTGTAGATCTGTATTCTCAAATGGAATGACACGTCTTTGATTATGAATTGATATTCCCCGTCCAATAGTTTATTCGATGGACAAATTATAACACTTACATTTATCATCCTTGTGGAGGCTATCAAGGAGAAGGTCAAAAGGCAACATCAGGCCAAAGTATCTTATTAACATAGCAACAAAAATTGAAAGAATGCTCTTAATAGGGCATCATGATTCAAGTCAATTCATGATAGATAAAGATGTTCAAAGTCATGAATTCATGAAACATGTAATTCATTGCTTGGAGGAAGACATGGTGCATATGTCTGTTGAACTCATAACTTGAAAGTCCCTAGTTTTTACTTGCATTTTTGTAAAATTGACTTATGTCACTCGTAACTATAGTTATATTTTGAGCTTTATTTCTATAAAAGTTAAAGAAATCCTAACTTGTTTCTAAAATGTCATTATTAGAAGTAATCACTCAGATAGTTATCAGAAGTGACCACTTAATTAGTTATGCTAAGTGGTTATCTTAAGTAACCATCCCAAGTAGTTACCTGAGTAGTTATGCTAGCTATTTACAAGGTAATTATTCTGTGAGCCTATATATATATAAGGCTAATTCAAACTAAAAGGGAGATGCTGACAAAGGGGAATTTTTAGAGAAATATTCAAAGAGACATTATGATTTTTGTAATCATGCTTTATTCCTAAGGGTTTTTGAACAAGTATATTTTCGAAAGAGTAATAAAGAATGTATTAAGTTTATATGATTTGAATATATTAACGACTTATTATTATTAATTTCTCGTATGCTAAATTAGTAATCCCTTAATGTATTGGCAAAATATATTGGTTTTAGTTCAATGAACTATGTAATTAATTTGATGAACGCATAATTTCTTGGTATCGAGACTTGTATGTGCTAGTATAGCCTATCTCCTCGTGTGTCAAGATTTGTTATCTTTCTTTCTTTGTCATTGCATACCAAAACATGGTTTGTGCTAAAACCCCCTTAGTAATCATTACCAATCATAGAATCTTAGTTGATTACCATTTAATGGTTTCCAAATGTACTTCTATAAATTGAATGCTTTGGATAAATGGTGTATCACTTATCATTGAAATAGAATTATAGTAAAAAATTCTTCAAACAAATGCTTATGCATGAAGATGAATATTTTTTGAAATTGAATTGTAACCATATTATTTATAAATAATTCAAACATCACTACAATCTTTGATAATATTTTTCCTCAAAATAAATTGTATTATATAGTTAGTATACTTTATTGTAATATTTATGTTCTAAAATTGTTTTAATCGTAGAAAATATTTCCTCTATTCCTTACCTTTAGTATAAAACATTGGCCAACTTCATTCTCTTTTTGAATAAAAAGAGAATGAAAGTCAATATGTGATCTTGGATATGACAACTATCATCTCTATTTTAGACAAGCATAACTAGAACATAATAATAATAAAAGACATTTTTGGTGGAATTTTAAAGAGGGAAAGAACAAGTGTATGAAGGAGAAAATGTCCAATTAGAAGCAAAAATTGAAGGAGATAGATATTATGATTCTAATGAAATTATGTTTAGTAAAGACTTTTTCTTTTTATATATATTTATAATAATTTTAGTAAAAAATATTATTATTATTATTATATCAATAATAATAATAATAACAACAACAACAAGAAGCAATAATGTTGTCAATCAAGAATTATATTTGGTTATAACAATTCAATCAAACCTTATAAAATCAAGTTAACAAAATTAATTAATTAATTAATTATTCAATTTGTCCAAGTTCTTAATAAATAAATTTTACAACTTATTGTAATATAAAAATAGGTATTTAATATTTAACTAAAGTGATCTAACTAATGTAATATGAAAACTATGTAGGAACATCCGAGTGCATTAGCAACTCCCATAACCTCAACGAATCATTATATATTTGGCGTGTGAGCTACAATGCCTAAAATTCTCAAAATGGGATACATAGGTGGGGCCATTTGGATCTAAGAATTTGTCTTGTTATGTTATCTTATTCAATGCAAGATTTAACATTCGTATCAAAAAGCTACAACCCATGCTATGGCTGGGTAAACTTATAAAACCAGCTCTTCCAATTAAAAAGAAGTTGCTTGGTTGATAAGAGGATGTGAAGATGTAATGAAATTAACGAAAAAAACATTGAAGTGGAAATAACCAATGAAGGTCATTAAAAAAATATCAAAGAATCTTTCATGCGAAATGCCAAACATGAAAAAATATGGATTTGATAAAGTTAAGATTTACTCACAATGGGAGAAAATAAAACTCTTTTAAACATGTATGATTTATCAATAGTTTTTCGCAGGAAACAAATACCTTGTGATGCACAAGTCTCAAAAGACCGGATAAAACCAGTAAGTCTTCGTGATATTGCTTAAAAAAAGTATAAAAAGGTAGAAAGGTTGATGAAAATTGCAGAGAATAATAGTCATCAAACGGATTTGACCAAGTGTTGGGAGATTTATGTTTTATATCAACAGTTAAAGTATGGTAACTGAGAAAATTTGAATTAAACAATGAAATTAAAGGGGAGTGTGTCACAGTGAAGGAGAGAAAATAATACTGATGGCTTAAGTCTAAGTTTAATCTACCGTACTTGCTTAACTATTTACAATTATTTTCCTAAAACACAGTAGTCACTTCACAGGCTCAAATCTTTAAATAAAGTAGAAATTGGCTAACAAAGTTTTGCAGCCTAAAAATATTCAAAAACGAAATGAAATTCAACTCACAAGGCATATAAATGTTAAACACAAACTTCATATACCAATCAAAAAGCAGGTGATAGTCAGATGCATATATATATATGAATCTCAGATAAATTTAAGACCGGACTCTCTTACACCTTCAATTAGGGCCTTCACCTTGCCATGGTATTTTTGTTCTCTTTTTAAGCAAATAGAAACGACAGTAATATCTTTAGATAGAAGGCGCTCGCCCAAAATTTTCCCAATCTTGTTAGCAGCAGAAACATCACGAGTGGATGCCATTGTAGACCTGAGCGCCTCCTCTTTTGAAGAGGCAGAGCACGCAACTGTAGCTGTTGGCCCTTGAAAAACTTGGGCTGAGACAAACTTGTTAGAAAAATTCATCTTTAAAACATATGGCTTTAAATATTTTACAATTCTAGTTGGAGTAGGAGGTGGAGGAATCACCATCTTTTCCTTCACTGCACAAAAAAACTTACTGTTAGCCTATAACTTACAGTATTATAACAGGAAACTTTATCTACTTGTGGTGCTGAAACATTGAATTTTATAAAATTAAAAAATGAAATATGGCTAATATCTTTTTCATATCATGATTTGTTAGAGAACTGTCAAAAAAGAAGTTTAAATTAATGGAATTCTGTTATTTTTGCTATAACATATTGTAGTCATGAAGTATCTAATCTGCAAACAAATAAGAACAAGAAATATGACAATTGGTTCTCAGGAGGAATTTTTTCTCAACAAAAAGTGCTCAAGGCATGAAGCAAAAGATTTTCAATGGTACATCTTAACCTCTTAGAGATAAAACCCCTAAACAAAATGTTGCGACAGATTTAAAATGTTTATCATGTGTTCCATTGTTGTGCACAGACAAAAATCCCTACACAAAATCTCAAAAGAAACAAGATTAATCCTATTGTAGACTATTCATATGTCAACTATGAAGATGATCTTATTGATCGTTATGATAGTCCATGAGATGAAGGTAGCACAAGCAAAGCTGGATTTGCTCCTACAAAGAGTTTAGCAGGAAATCGAACAAGACATTCAGTCTAGGATTGGAATTGATCCTTCTTAAGAGAAAACAATGAAATAATCTTCTTTAAGAAAACAGGATGCTTGATTTGGATTTGAACATAAATGCTCAGTTACCAGGTTCGGCCCTGTTAACTTGCCAGTCCAGTTACAATCCATTTCAGATCCAGTGGGAGCAGGGATGCAGCCAGGGTTTGAAATTTGGCCTGTAGTTTCATCCCAATCGAACCTGGGAGAAACCATAATGAATTTTGATGACTTTTTTTCAGAACCTGCTACGAACCCACAAGAGTTTGGCTCATATGTCAACTATGAAGATGATCTTATTGATCGTTATGATAGTCCATGAGATGAAGGTAGCTCAAGCAAAGCTGGATTTGCTCCTACAAAGAGTTTAGCAGGAAATCGAACAAGACATTCAGTCTAGGATTGGAATTGATCCTTCTTAAGAGAAAACAATGAAATAATCTTGTTTAAGAAAACAGGATGCTTGATTTGGATTTGAACATAAATGCTCAGTTACCAGGTTCGGCCCTATTAACTTGCCAGTCCAGTTACAATCCATTTCAGATCCAGATCCTGATCCAGTGGGAGCAGGGATGCAGCCAGGGTTTGAAATTTGGCCTGTAGTTTCGTCCCAATCAAACCTGGGAGAAACCATAATGAATTTTGATGACTTTTTTTCAGAACCTGCTACGAACCCACAACAGTTTGGCCCTATTCTTAAATGTTTTTGGAAACCCTTTTTCACAAATCTGTTTCTGTTATAACCAAGTTACTGGTTCGGGTTCAGGTTCATAGCCAAGGGTTTGGAGGTTCCCTCAAAACAAAATTGATGTTGGATTCATTTTGGGTTCATCCATACAAAACATATAGAAATTATATATATAAGATTTTTCTTTGATAAATAATAAAAAAATATAATGAAATAAATATATATGTAATATCTATTTGTATAAATATAAATAAAATATATATTAATATGATTATATTATACATATATACAGGAAATATAAAATTAATAAATAATTTCTTGATAGTTATTATTAATATATTAATATAATATACAAAATATGAAAACATATTAATATAAAGTAAATAAATAAATGTGATATAATTTAATATTAATTTGTAAATATAAAATGCCTGTTATTCACGTATATATACAGAAGTTCACTTTTATAATCTTCCTGGTGAAAAGGCAATATTAGTCGGTCCAACCTGGTGAAAAGGCAAAAGTCGATTGGGTTGGGAACTTACAATTCAATCAATCAATGATCAGGAGGGATAGAAAGGGCCTCCCATCCTGGAACCTTCAACTAATATACCTCCGTTAGACTAGGGCTAAATATTTGAAGGGCGAAGGCAACGAAAACGATCTGGATATGAAGACGGCCTGTTCTATAGCGATGAATCAACACAGGGAAGTCAAGGCATTGTATCATATATGGTTCTTTGTGGCCCTAAGTTTTTGTAAATTGGGAATGTTATGCATTATTTTGAATGAATGCCTTCCTAGGGATGAATCAACAAGGTAAATTGGATTAAAAAACAAGTTTGAAATAAATAGCTATATATGAAGAGAAGTGACCCTCCCTCACATAAAGATATAAGGGCAAGAAGACCACAATGGAGGAAGCCATTCCAAACAACATGAATCTTCATAAGAGAACAATCTTCAGCAATCCAATATACAGATGGAATCAATCAGCAGAAGCACTCATCCAAAGATGCAGAAATCAGCATCCAAGAGGAAAATGGCATCAGGTCAGATCTGTCTAATCTACAACAGCAGACTGAAAACATTACCATGCCCCCACCTCAATAAGAAACTCTTATCATCACAAGTCATGTAGCAGTGAATAAGAAAAAATAAGTCTAAGGTAGCAATCTGTTAATCACAACAATAAGCGATCAGGACAAATAGTGATCAAGACAATAATAAAATAACTAAGTTGTTAACAAATATGAAGGGGTCAAGAAGGACAAAACAAATAATCAGTTTGCAATTAAGGAGGCATGTCTCCTCTCAAGGAGTAATGAGATATAAAGGAGGAGGGCTGCGATGGTAGGGAACATCATCGGATCAGCATCCAATCATACAAGCATCAAATCACAAGGGAAGTAAGCAGATTTGGCATTACTAATTAATAATACACAGCAGATTCGAACATATACAGTGATCTTTGGTATGAGTTTCTTATGCGTGGCATGATAAGTACCGTTTATATCTGCACAAGATGACTGATGATGCATTGCTGTTACGTCTGCTTAGCGTTGCATAATAAATCTTATCTATATCTGCCCATTACTAATTAGGATATGCTGTTGATAACTGTTTATCACATATACAGAATTCATGCATAATATTGAATTCTTTATATGTACTGACTGATTCTTAAGATCAGCCATGGTAGGGGAAATGAGGAATTACAAGTAGGGGAATGGTGATGGGGTCATCTTCTAGGTATGCCACCTCATGGTATAAGATTGGGGAGTCCCATGAGGCCAAAGGGGTAAAAAGGGCGCTGCCTTTGGGCTTAGAAAGGATGGACTTCCAGGGCACCCTATTGTTAATGCTCCTCGTGTTCTCTATCATGGTAAGTGAATGCATTAAAAATGTTTGATCATGGGAAGTAGAATAGAAGTGGCAAGATTGAGGGGAACGGTTATAGGACACTTCACTAGGTACTCCACCTCATATGGATGGCACAGGACACATGAGACCAAGAGGGATGGTATATCCGCTCTTGGGCCTAGGGTAGAGGATCTCTAGGGCACCCTATCTTTACTATGGTTAAGACCTCTCAAACCGATTTAAGCAATCTTGTGATTAAATCTATACTTCTAGCATGTGCTTATTTCTAATTAAAGAGACCTATTTTATGAATTCTAATTATAAATGATCCCTAAATTGTTTGCAAGGTCTCAATCAAAGTGACATGTATCTCTAACCCTACTTTGTTTCGATAAAAATTATGACCTAGGGCAAAATTTAGGTATTCAATTTGGGGACATTACATCATGGCGAAGCAAAGTTTGGTTTAAGGAAGCCATTAATTAAAGTGTTATCCATTATCATCATTGTCCATAGTATTAGAAGTAGATTAGATTTCTCTAGACCCTTATCATTTTTATCTTTTATTATGAAGATCAAATTAGTAAAGATATTCAAGTTCCAACTACTTTGAGGGAATAGAGTTGATAAATTCAGCAATGGTTGTGCAAGTCCCTTTGTGTGTTACCAGCAATATCACATCAATTCAATGAGTATATCCAGCACAAAGTCGTGTGTTTGTAGTGTAAACCTCGGGGTTGCCTTATTTGATCACACAGTTTCACATTGTTTAGCATTTAAGGTTTCCTTGTTCGAGAGAGGATAGAATACTCGGTATTTTTTTCTGTGCTGGCGTTGGTGGCGAGTGTCACAAAAAACACATCAACATTACCCAACCCATCTTTGGTTTGTCAAACAAAAAAATGCCGACTTTGACCTTTTTTTTTTTACTTGTTTTTATTCCAATTTACCTCATTAATTCATCGCTAGGAAGCCTTTCATTCAAAATAATGCATAACAAGCCCAATCCATAAAAACCTATGGCGGCAAAGAACCATATATGATACAGTGCCTTGACTTCATATCCAGATCGCTTTTGCCACCTTTGCATTTCAAATATTTAGCCCTAGCCCAGTGGAGATATAATAATTGACAGTTCCCAAGGTGGGAGGCCCCTTCTATCGCCCTCCATCACTGATTGATTGACTGATCAAATTGTAAGTTCCCAACCCAATCGGTGTTTGCCTCTTCATCGGATTGGACCAACCGCTACAATAGTAAGCCATTATTTATAGACTAGGAAGATAATAAAAGTGAACTTCTATACATGTACGCAAATAACGGGCATTTTATATCATATATAATATTAACAAATTAATTATTACTTTTAATATTTTATCTATTTATTTATTTATTTTATATTATATTATATTAATAAATTAACTATTAATTATCAATTTTATATTTCTTGTGTAACAATTCACGACTCCCCGTGTGGAGGTGCAATTTAAAACCATTGCCTTCATAATGCATTTCCTTTGCAGTTTTCAATCCACATTCAAGGCTTGCAATCAAGGTGTTAGGCTGCAAATTGTTCTTAAATCTTAACCATGGCAGGGGCAATGACAATCCGCCCTTCCCAAAATTGCTTGTCCTCAAGCAATGATCATGGATAGAGTGATCAAGATGATTTCCAACTTGCAACTTCTCATAGTCCCTTCCAGTGTACTACCCTAATATTATCTCAAGTTGCAAATTTGAAGTAGAGTTGCTTAATAATTAGTATAAGATAAGTTTTTTCTCGACTGTCGAGAGGAAGATCACAAGGTCATCTTTCAATAGCATTGTAAACCCAAAAATCAATTTCTTCCTCTGGATCTACAAGGAATTAGTTGTGATCTATTTCTTTGAAGTGAGATTGAAATAGAAACCATACATTAAGATGACGATTAGAAGCATGACACATCCATGACCTCAATTGGGTCGTTTTCTATTAATGCTTGTCTTGGAGATTGTCTTGGTTTTTCAGAATCTATTAATTTATGTTTGACAATGTCACTTGCGATGACAGGATCCTCATGTGTATTGTCTTCATGTTTCTTGAGGCCATGACTTTAGATATTTATGTTGCATGTGTTCTTATTGCATGCGAAGGTTTTAAATACAATAATAGTTTTGAGGACTTAGTCCTGATCCCTGTTGTCCTCAATTTTGAGATCACAAAATTGGTTCAACCCTACGAAATTTTTATTTGTAGGTTTAATTCTTCAAGACAAGTCTTTGTTTGGTTTTTCTTGGTCTTGTGTTGGGTTTTTAATCTTGTTTTTCCCTTGAGTCGATAGCCCTTTGAAATACGCTCGTTTCGAGCTAACTTGGACATTAAACGGAGTAGTATAACTCGAGTTATGATGTAAAAGGTGGGGTTTTTCAGGTTGACTGCATATTCTTTAAAAATCCTTAAAAGGTGGGGTTTTCGAAGTCAATTGCACGAGTTTGAATTATATTTGATATATTAAATGGATTTCAAAGTCCATTTTCAAATTTCAACTCATTCCGAGTTTATTTGACTATAGTTTTTAATGTTTTTATGAAATTAGCTTTAAAATAATCTAATTTCATGTTACTTTATTAAACCACTATAGTTATATATTAAATTAATTCAAAATTAAAGACATAAGTATAAAAGGTGTGGTTTTTATTCTTCATTGCATATCATCAATGTGCAAAACACTTTTTTAAAACCCACCTCTAAGTCTTTTTCATATTAAATACGTTGTTTTTAATTGTAACTGCATATATATTCTATGTATTTTGAACATATGCAGTTGAACCTCTAAAGAGCGTATTTACTCCTTATGAGTGTTGTTTTTATATGCGATTGCATGTTCAAAACAACGTATTTAAAACTCTCCAGGTGGCGAATTTGGATACATTTACATGTTATCTCAAATATGTTTTTTATTCTTAAAAGCTCGTTTTTATCCATGATGTCTTGGGTGGCGATTTATGAAGGAAATACATGTTATAAATCACATGTATTTGAGTTTGTAAAGTGCGTCTTTTCCATGACAACTATAGACAGCGATTTTTAAAGATTGCATGTTGCCTTTACATATAAAAGAATATGTTTGTCTTTTCAAAACCCGTCAGCACTTAATGAAAGCCTGATTTAACTATAGGCGGCGATTTTTGTGTTGTTTACATGTTGTAAATAACATGTGTGATCAAACACAAAGCTGCGTTTTCTCTTTAAGTGTAAAAGCGATGGTTTTAAATGAAAATACATATCTTTTAAAACTTGTAAGAAGCCATACATACCTGTGTTTTAGATTGGAAAGATCGTCTACGACATCTATCATTACTTCCAGCTTGTCTCTTGCATTCAAAAATGTGTTTTCCTTATACAAGGGTGCCATTTTTTTATTGTATTTGCATATTGGTAACTTCCCCAATATTTGCAGGTTTGAATCTTTCAATCTTGTTGCTATTTTTGTGCATATTATCTCTCAATATTGCACATTTGTTATCCTT
>MU223471.1:77505-99335 GCA_018584345.1 Thuja plicata
CGAAAACCACTGAAGAAGCATCAGAATCGAAATCTGTTTGCACTGGAGTGATCCTGATGATAAAAGATGATGAACGAACTTGACGGGGTGACTTACTAAAAATAGACGCTCTCTCCAAGATTCTTGGAGCCCAAACCGGAAGCCAGAAATGAAAACCGAGAGCATCATTCAACTCCTCTAACTCATCTGAGTTCATCGGAACTATCCCTTGACTTACTATAAATAGTAAGTTCACACCAAAGACCCTCTAAACCCCTCGCCAGACCACGAGGATCGCAATAATGACCTAGCACCATCATATCAATGACCTGCTGAAAAATGGGGACATTACATCATCAGTGGCTGAAAGTTTAACGAGCAAAACAGCTTCTCTATTTTGCTCATCAAATTTATCCTGCTCTTTGCCTTCTTCCTCGGGACGATTAGTCTTGCCCAAAACAATTTTGTCAAGACATTTGTATTCAAAAATCGTCATCATACGTTGCTTCCAAGTATTGTAGTTTTGTTGTGAATTTATGACTGCCTTCAAGCAGAATATTCGTGAGAGATGCCATTGTAGAATACTGAGATCAAAATGTTGGTGACTGGATGAAGGCACGAATATCGAGACAGAACACGTTAAAAACACATTTTGAGTAAGACGGGCATAATACAAGCACTAATTTCAAGACGGGACAACAGATTTCTGAGCACAAATCACAAGGAAGAAACTTCGGAAGACCCAAAAAAAATTAAGACCCAAAAATCGTCTCAAAAAACCCAGAAGGAATATGTGAACAAAATGTGAATCCAACTGAAAAAAAATAAGGATTTCTGAGAAACCCTAGTCAGCTTAAAAGAAGCAGAGTCTGAAAGCACTGAGAAATAGTGTAAATCGAAGATGAAGGCAACAAATGATGGCAAAAACCCATGAATAACAGAGACAGGTCTGCTAACAGAGAAAATGGAACCCGAATATGGCGGTAAAGACCAGAAGTGGTGGATTCTCCAAAAAATCTCGTTAGTTTGCAGAGAAAACCCTGGGCGAGTGAAATACCTCTATGATGGTCAAAATATGCAAAGAAAGCGTCGTTCGTTCCCAAAAAAATGCAGCACAGAGAAGGACGACCTGTCGAACAGGAGAAATGAGCCCAAATCGCGCAGAAAGGAAGCCAAAAACAACACGAAAATCCTCTACGAAAAATAGACAGGCGCGTTCAAGAGTTGCAGAGACAACAACCAAAACAATAGTCATAGAATAACATAGGCGACGGGAAAGGGAAAAAACCCTGTTTGCAAAGCCATCGTGGATCACAGAATAAGGTAGAAGCCCTTCACAAATGTGCAGGCATGAAGATGGAACGCGAAAATGTGTTTTTAGGGCCACAAAAATCTACGAAAAAATGTGAAGAAACAGATGTAGGAAGGATGTGATGAGCATAGGAACCAGGTAAAAAAAGGAACTAAAATAATTTCAAAAAATTTCACTCACTGGAGGATTACAAAATTTTCAAAAAATTTACCTATTGCTCTAATACCATATTAGACAGACAATTGGTAAAATATTGGATGGATTAATGAATGAGCAAGACAATCATATATAGTTCACAAAGACGACGTTATTGTAAAACATTCTAATAACGAAAGAATAAAAGAATATTAGAAACATTCTAATAAGAATATTGACCATTAAAAGAATAATAAATAAGATATTCGGAGATATTATTCTAGTAAGAACAAATCTTAGAAGACATGGGGCGATGATCCATAAATGCAAGACTGGTCCCTAAGTTGAATTGTATGTAGTTGGTTGAACTTAAGATTTGAATCATGCTTTTGATTAAAAAATGTAGTATATCAACATTTGTAATAATGACGCATGTTGGCATCCTTGGGCATTTGTCAATAAATTTTCGAGTCTTTGTTGTGACCTTTTCACACCATCGCCCCATTACAAATGGGGACCCCTCTTTTCGCTTGCTAGGTTAGTGGTTTGTTAGTTTAGTCTAGGTTTGGCATTGATTTTAAAGTTTCAAGGTTGATGAAATAGGAAGTTTGAGCGAGTCTTAGAGTATGCAAGTTGATCCTTAGTTACAAGTTTGAATCTTGGAATGAGTTAGATCCAACACTTAGTGAGATTTTGGTTTTCTCCCAAGTAAGATTCTAGAGAACATCAATCCCCAATCAGTCCATGAATTTATCTTGATGAAATCCTAGAGAATGGACTTAACATGGTGAGTGGATCTAAAAGTGCAATTAAATGTCCAACATAATTTTCAAACCAAGGTGAAAACCCAACTTGCATTTTGAATGAAATTCACATGCACTTGCAAAATCCAATCTGCCTTGATGCAAAATCAAAAACCTTGTCAAAACTCCGATTTGAAAATTGATGAAAACATTTGAGGAAAAACCAAGTGTTGTTTCAATTTCAACATTGACATGACAAATTTACAACCTTCGAAGAACATTTGTGCTAATTGTGATCAAGAAAGGGTATTTGGATTTGAGGAATTGAAATCTGATTTGAGTGATTAAGGGCAATCTGTGCAAACAAGTGAGGAATTCCAAGCTAAATGTTGATGGAAAACCAAGGGCAAGCCCCAAGACAAGGTAAAAACCGTAACCTTGCATGATGAAATTCTAATACTTAACAAATTTTCCAAGTCCAAAACACTTAGTGAATTCTGAAAATAAACTCCAAATGCAAAATCCAAACCAAGTCAGATTCCAACCTTACTTGGAACAAAATTCCAACCTAGGTCAAAATTCCGACCTTTGTTGGGATAAATTCCCAATATCATGCAAAAATCTGACCAATCCAGTGAATGAAAATCTTAAATGAGAGGTGGAAAACCTGGACTTGTTAATGGGGTTTCCAAACATGTAGCGGGAATGCAACTTGATCTTCATGCCTCCATCCAAGCAGACGTCAAACTTCCAACCAGCATGGTGCTTTTGTCCTGATCAGGGTAAGAATCTTGATCTTCATTTGTAATGATTTATCCAAGCACTTAGTGAATTTTGGACCTGCATATTGTTCAGAAAATCCTAGGGCAAGTTTAAAGTCTTTAATTTGGGCAAAATTTCAAACCCTTACCTAACATCCGCCCAGATCTTAAGTAAATTCCAACACTTAGCAACCTCAACATGAAATTACCAAGCTAGGTCGGAAATCCGACCTGACTTGGAATAAATTTCCAAGCAAGGTCGGAAATCCAACCTGACTTGGAACAAATTTCCAAGCAAGGTCGGAAATCCAACCTGACTTGGAACAAATTTCCAAGCAAGGTCGGAAATCAACTCTGACTTGGAACAAATTTCCAAGGGCATCATGAAATCCGACCTACCTGTGAAGTGATAAATCTGGACAAGGTTGAGATCTGGGCGGTGCTAATGAAGATTCAAGGCATGTAGCTAGGAATTTGACTTGAAAAGAACATGACAAACCTCATGTTGTTAACAAGCATTGAAAGAAATCATGTTAAGAAGATCGACCTGATCTGCATTTGATGAAAGAAATCCCAGTGAGTGGCAAAAATTTGAGCAAGGTATGGCAAAATTTGCAAGACTTTTTAGGCAATTTTTGAGATGGATCTCACTGAAGAGTTCCAAGAGGTTGGAATTCCGACATCCCTTGGAACAAAATCCCAAAGGGAATTGGTTTTCAACCTCTCTTGGAGTTAATTTCCAAGGTACCTCCAATTTCCGCCCAGCCCTAGTAAACCTTTTTTAAATGCAAGAACCAAAATTGATTTGCCCAAAATTGAAATTAAAGTGATGCATGTGAAAATTTGGGCGATTTAATGAGAAAATACAAGTATTTGATATAAGAAAGCTATATCATTCAAATCAGATATGAACTGTTTAAGACAATAGAAAGCAATCAAAGACAAAATTCGATTTGCAAAGTGAGAAATCTAAATGAAATCTGATTTGTTCAAAATGAAATTACAAAATGAAGAATTGAGATTTGCAAATCAAAAAATCTAGGTTGGGCAAAGTAAGTTTGATTTGTTTTCCTTAAGTGGCAAAAGATTGAACTTTCAAACATTCCAAAGGAGGTCGGAATTCTGACCTCCCTTGGAACAAAATTCCAAAGGGGTTCGAAATTCCAACCACCCTTGGAATTTATTGTTAGGATTAAGTAATAATGAGAGGCGGGGTGAATCAGTATTACAACACTTTAAACACGAACTTAATAATTTCCAACTTAACCATATAATTACTGAAATGAAAAGAACATAAGCACACAACACAACTCATAACACCATGAATTGTTGTCGACGAAACCATAGCCAAGGGAAAACCCAGGTGGGGATGATACCCACAAATATGTTCTAAAAGTATAGTGTCCCTATTAGGAGACCTAGCCCTGTTAGAAGCTGAATATTACATTAGCACATTTCCCTGTTAGGGGAATACAAAACCCTGTTATAGGTATACTGACCATGCTGCTCTTACAATCAGAAATAGTTTTGTTACAATCAATCTCAAAAGTGAACAATACAAGCATCATCTTATGCTTAGATAGTTCCAGTTGTAGCTCGCATTCACCAGTATTTGACTTACATGAATTAGCCCATTCAGTGCAAACGAAGAAGTCTTTGCTAGCTTTAGCTCAGTAGGCATATGTGTTGTAAGGACCTGCGTTGTCTTCTCCATGTCAGAGATATGGACCTCAAGAATTGATAGCTTGGGAGTGATTAGACTCTTCAGCGTATCAAACCTTGCCATAACTATTCCTCTTTCTGTATCCAGTACACTCAGTTTGTCCAAAATCTTGGACACCTCTTTGTCTATCTCCAATACAGATTGTGAGGTCTCACAATTGTCCATCAACTTGTCCAGAGTAGTTCTATCCTTCGCTACTATGTCCTCAATGTTCTTGATATGTCTGATAGAGTTTATACAGTAACTGTATAACTTCCTTCCATGTGCGACGCAACTTTTAGCCTCAGATGTAGTCTTGTTCAGTATGCCCAAGTCCCATGAAATAGACTTGCACACTTCTTCCAATTTCTTCGCGAGATATTTCTTCTCAGCCTTCTCTTCAGCGATCTTCTCTCATGACTCATAGTGACTGTCAAAGTCATCTAGTGCCTTGTTCAAGTTCTCTGCATCATCTTTTCCTTGAAAAATAATAGGTGCTGGAAGGAGTTTGTTAAGAGTAGCAATTGTTCTTGTCATTACCTTAGTCTTCTGCTCTCCTTTCTGCTCAGATCTTTCTTTAGCCTTAGCAAATGCGATGTAGGATAACTTCATCAGCTCATCCACATCCATGTTTTCAACGTCAGTGCTCAAAGTCTTGTCTCCACTGGCCAACAATAAAGGTGAAGAATCAGATGTAAAAGTTTCATGTTTCACTTCAACCTTATTCATTGTATCTTCCACTATTTCATCAATGTTTTCTTTCTGATTTTCTTTCTCTGTCATATCCTTGTCACTGTTTCCTTCAATGTTTGTATCCTGCACAAAAGGGTCATTCACATCCTGTGAAGTGTCCAATGACACAGGCACACCAGAAACATAGAAATTTGGTTGCTTCATAGTGCTCACATGCTCACTAGCATCTTCACATATTGATTTCTCAAGATTTATTTCAGCTTTCCTTGATGATTCACCTTTCTCAGTAGATTTGGGCTTAGGAGCCTTAGGTGGCGAGATGTTCTCAGTTTCAGTACCCATTAAGACCTTTTCCACAGCTTTCTGTGTCTCCTCAATTACATCATCATATCTTCTTCCCATTATCTTTACTAATCTTGTCTTGGTTCTCAATAAGTGTTTTAGTTCACTCAATATTCTCTCCATCTCCTTAACAGATACAACAGGTAACATATCTTCAATTGTTTGTTCTCTAATCACTTCATCTTCTTTTTGTGCTAATTGATTCCTTATCTCCAATTTCTCATATAACTCCTCACGTATACTACCTCCAATTTCTAACAAATTCTTCTTAAAAACAAGTAAATGATTAATTACTGTCTTCAATTAGAAGTTTCTCAGATGCCTCATACCTATCATAATATTTAGCCAATGAAACAAGCTTCCCTTGCTCAATTACCCTCTTCTCCAACATTTTCATGTCTAGCTTCCAAAGTTGTCACACATTAGTGGCCTTTTCTTCAACTTTCTTCTCTTCTCCTTTTGTCCTATGTTTCTTAGAAGGTGAGTCTGGTTTAGTGGACCTTGTGTTTCTTCTAGGCAATTGCTTTGTTATCTCTTCCTGCTATGTATACTGTGGTGGTGAAGGTGTAGATACATCAATTACAGTAGAAAGTGGACTGATTATCTTCGCATCTTCTGGAGGTGGAAGGGTTGTAGTAGAAATGCTTGCCAACCCAAAAGCTCTCTCTCTCATCTTCTTTCTAACTTCTTTCATTTCTTCCTTTGATATACCTGCCTTGGCTGCTAAGTCATCAACTACATTTTCTACTTTCCTTTTTCTTGATGCTCTAGTCTGTTCCTCCTTAACCTTTGCAGACTTTTCCTCATAAGTATTCCATCTCTCCTCTGATGAATCAACTTCTGAAGATAGAATGTGTTCCACTTGCATAATCAAAACTTCAGAACTAACCTCATAACCCAGTGGATAACATCACTTCTTTCTAGGTAAAACTGCCTCAAAGCACACACAATCAGTTTTAACCATGAAACAGATTGAGTCCTTGTATTTCTCTACTACTGCCTCAGAAATTCTCTCCCTTGCCTTCATCTCTCTCTGTAAGATTTTGATCAGAGAAAACAATTCACCATCTACCCATGTGTTGCTATGTCTCCTATAACTCTGAGAAATATGAATACCAGTAGGTACACTGTCTTTCCATGCTCTAGGGTGCATACCAGGAAATTTGTGAACAATGTGGATGTACATATGTATCAACAAAGATCCAAATCTGAATCCCTTTGACTTATCCTTCTTAATCTGCCTTACATTCTCCAAGAATTGTTCTGTTAGTACTTCGCAAAGGTTATACTTGGTGTTTTCCTTAACCATTTTATAAGTCATTAAGATTACTTCTGTTGATACTGAATTGAGTAGGCTGCTATAAAGGAGTTTATAGCCTAAAATCATAGTAATCAATCTGACATCTTGTTGGAATATATCATTTACCGTCATCGCTCTCCTGTCCCACTGCGAATGTGTTAGGGTTTCTACCATCTTCTTAGTGTTCTTCCCAGCAACAGGTACTACACCAAAGTTGTCCAAACCTGTTATAGCATGAATTAGGTCGTTGCAGATCTTCACAGGCTGATCTCCAAGCCATATAAACTGGTCGTGAACTCTGCTCAGAATAATCTTTATCCATTCTTCTTCATCGAACTCGTAAAGTTCGGTTACCTTCATGATACTTAGGTTGTTAAGATGTGTGAACTCATCCTTCATCTTTCCATCATCTCCTATCATGTCTTCCATCTCACTAGCAATTTCATCGTCTCCCAAAGAATCATACTTACAATGTATGAAAGCCCTAATATCTTCGACATGTAGAACGTCACAGGGTGTTTGTGAAAACGCGCCTTCGGGATCATCCTCAATAGATTTAAAAGGGTGTTTCTTAAACTTGTATCTAGGTCTCTCTCCAACATCGAAAATCATCGGAGTATCCATACTGAAAGCTTTGAAATCGATCTAAATACCTCTTTTCTACTGAAATGCAAATTCCTGCTTCGATCAAACTCTTCAACACACTTGCTTCGATTCTTCTTCTGCTCTAGACTTTGTTCTCCTTAGGCTCTGCTCTTCAAATGATGATCAAAACATGTTCTTTTTATTAACCTTATACTTCGTTGAGTGAAGAAATGACACAGTTCCCAATAAACTCATTTCTGCACATAATCCAGTCGAATAACAATCTGGCGATCATAGGATATAGACTTGTAAAGCCATGCGATCACAGATATGTGTTCCAAAACATTTCTACATACTCTCCCTAAGCTAGCGAGAGCTTACTCCTCATATTTAGGGACTGGATAGATTTCTGATGTATTCTTCCAATGCTCCCCCTAAGGCCATGCTTGGCCATCTAGGTTGATGTAGCAATGTTAGCATCAAGCGAAGACTTAGTAGCATCTACTGACTCTTCCTGAACCTTTTCCTCACTAGACTCCTTTATCTTCCATACCTTATTACTGCTGATATCTTTTGCTTTCCTAAAACAACTATCAAATTCACTCTTGTACTTTGCAAGACTCTTACCAGTGTCACCAATATTCTTCTTTATAACTATAAGAGGTGGTACACATTTGTTGTCAGTTCCATTGTACCTGCAAAACTTCGCTATATGTCATGGATTGTTACATTTGTAGCATATAGGAGGTGATCTGTTCTTATTAACCTGCAACTTACAATACCTTGCGATGTGCCCAAGGTTATTACATTTGTAACATGCGGTCTTAGTTGTTGTCTCTTCACTAATGTAATCTTGTTTGAATCTTGATTGATCAGGTTTCTTGCATTCTGCTTTCTCGTGCCCATATGCATAACAATTGAAGCAATAACCAGAAAAAGGTTTGAAAGGGGCTTTACCTTTCCAGTCTCTCTTCATGTGTCCAACCTAGTTACATCCAAAAACATCTACCTCTGAAAGGTTTGATTTGTTCTTTAGGTTCTTCAAGAGTAGGTATTTCTCCATCAATCTTCGCATCATATTTTTCTTCTTGATTCTTTGAACATTCAACTTCATTGAAGCCGACACCAGTCATGTCTCCTTTAGGTTTTTGTCTATCTCTTTGTTCATCGATCAAGTCACTGCTCTTGTGAAGTCTCTCAATATGTTTCTTTGCCTCAACAAGTTCTCCTTTTATGATCTGATTATATTTCTCTAATTCCAAATACTTGTTCTTGTAGTGATCAAGTTCAGTCTTCATTTGTCCCATCTGAATATTAGCATCCTTTAAGGTTTCTTTAATTTTGTTCTTAGAATCCTTTTCCTGTTGAATCACTTTAGCCATATGTAGTGAAGTAGTTTCATGATTAAGCTTCAAAGTATCTTTCTCTTGCTCAAGCTACACTATCTGATCTGAAGTATCATTGTCTGAATCCTCTTTTATCTTAACCATAAGATCTTGTCTCTGACTTCTGGAAGTTCAAGTTGTTCTTTTAGTTTCTTAATGAATCCCTCTGCTCTTCTCAATTTGAATTTCAAGTCACCATTCTTTACTTTAGCTTTGTCAAGATCTTCAAGTGTTGCTTCAAAGTTTTCCTCCAAACTTTCAGAATCTATCTTGATCTCCCTTAAGCTGTTAAACTTTCTCTCCAAGGGCCAAAAGCTCTGATACCAATTGTTAGGATTAAGTAATACTGAGAGGGGGGGTGAATCAGTATTATAGCACTTTAAATATGAACTTAATAATTTCCAACTTAACCATACAATTACTAAAATGAAAAGAACATAAGCACACAACACATAACTCATAACACCATGAATTGTTGTCAAGGAAACCCTGGCCAAGGGAAAACCCTGGTGGGGATGGTACCCACAAATATGTACTAAAAGTATAGTGTCCCTGTTAGGAGACCTAGCCCTAATAGGATATGAATATTACATTAGCACATTTCCCTATTAGGGGAATACAAAACCCTGTTAAAGGTATACTGAGCATATTGCTCTTAGAATCAGAAATAGTTTTGTTACAATCATTCTCAGAAGTGAACAATACAAGCATCAACTTATGCTTAGATAGTTCCAGTTGTAGCTCGCATCAACATTTGTCTGACATCACAATGCATTCATTCCATATGTCTATCATTCATACCATATCCACACTTTGCTTTACAAAAAGCTCTTCATATATATATATATATATATATATATATATATTACATTATCTAGTCGGCTCTCAAATACATTACAAAACAGAATTAATACTTATGCAAAGAGTAAATATAAAGTCGGCAACCTTATACTACCAAAGCATAGGTTATCCACAATCCCAATCCAACTTAGCACGTTTGGATTCCATGTCATACTCCCTTAATCATCGCGACTGTTCATCTGCCCTGTATCTCTATTACTCTGTCTTCGCATGTCTTCAATACAATGTAACTCACTGCGATCAACACCAAAACTCAAGCGACCTTAACTGAAGGTCATACATACCCCAAAATGTCCTTGCCTAAGCTAGCAAGTCTTCATTCGCCATATACTAACTTCGCTGTCCAAAATTGTACTGTTATACTCTGTATTTCTATTTACTGTACTAAGTCATTTTGCAATCTGCATCTCCAAAACTGTAAACAACTCCAAGTGATCATCATACCAGATGTGTTGCCATAAATGACAACCCTCAAGTGTCCCATAACACTCCAAAAATGAATCACTTGCCAACATTTTTTCCAATATCCCCATGAAATCTGATCCATGATGAAACCAATTCCAAACCATGCGAATTCCTATCCAAGTTGGCCATGAGGGAGAAAACAAATTACAAACTCAATGAAATTCAATCAAGTCAGCCTTAAAAAAGACTTAGTTAAATTGCACTTTAAATAAACTCCTAAATCAGGTCGGCCCATTCAATGGACATGCCTTTTGAGATGAAAGCCTATAAAAGAGCGACTCAGTCCCTCATTTCAACCATCAATGCAATTCAAACACTAATTACAAGAGCAGGGCAGACCTTATAAGGTGCGAAAATCAGAGAGAGGAAATTGTATGTTAAACCACCTTTGCATTCAACAAAGATCAAATTCGCTGGAAATAAAACAATCAGGAGTTGAAAGTCAAGAAAATCTCCTAGCTATAGGTTGAGAGGTGCAAATTGTGGCAAGCTTGGAAACTTGAGAGACTTGGAATTCCTTCAACGTTTCAATCAGATATGACTTGAGAATGAATTTGCAACGATAAATTTATGAAATCAAGTACCTTGCTGGGTGTTTTCAAGATGAAATCAAGTATTTCAGACTCAGAAGATCAGATATCAGAATTATAAATTGTTTTATGACAATGCATGGGTTAGATTAGGATTGTGAACAAGACAAAATCCCAAATCATGTGATTCGAAAGGGATGTTTAGTCATAAGAATATCTTAATTTTGTTCACATTTATCATTTTACAAACTTAACACAAGTGTTTTCTTGTTTTGCAAGGAGATGGAAAAGGAGAGTTCGAGGACAAGAAGGAGCTATCGTGACATCAAGGATACATGGATAGTCCAAGGGAAAGATGACTTTTAGCATGGAGATGGCAAGCAAGAGGATGTTCAAGGTCGAGTCTCTTCATGTGCAAGGATGATTCCAACACCAAGGTCAACATGGGAGCATCAACAAGGCATTTGCAAGTCATTCATCAAGCTAGCAAGGAGGTTTAAGGTTGGAAATCAAAAGTGAAAATGGAAGTGCAAGGAGAAAGGATTATGAGATGCCTTTCTTACATTTTGCCTTGCGAAATGATTCAATGTCTCATAAAGAAGGCATCATTGATAAGATGATTAATGTTCTATATCCAAATTTGTTCGAAACCTCAACCAAGGGTGATCATCAAATTGTAAATATACACATCTCAAGGAATAAGGAAAATCAAGATGCAAATCAAGTTTAAAGAAAGTAAGTGTAAGGGAAAATGAAGGTTGGCAAGTTCAATTCATGAGGGAAGATCAAGGCCAAGACCAAGACAAGTACAAGTTCAAGAACATCTCAATGAGAAAATTTCCAAAGTTTGGAGGATAAGGAAGTGGAGTTGAAACAAGATAAGCATGTTGAGGTGGCACACCTTCATCTCCACCATTCTAGTTATTCCAAGAGGAATGAGGAATGCATTTTATGTTTTACACTTATTGATTTTACTCATTGGATCATCCTCAAGAGATTACGTATTCAACGCAATGTAATTTTCTCATTGGTCAGCATTTAATGCTTGTAGGTGGTAGTTACATTAGGGTTGTGTTGGAATAATCTAAGCTACTGATCTTCAATCAATCTGAGTCATTCATTGTACTTGGAGCCTCTATATAAGGCTAGCTTAGTTACATTAGGATTGTCTTGGAATAATCTAGGCTATTGATCTTGAATCAATCTGAGCCATTCATTGTACTTGGAGCCTCTATATAAGGCTAGCTCAAATCATTTGTAAGGGGAGACTTGAAGAAATTGTTGTCAAAATACTACCAAAATAATTCCTAATTCATTGTTGATTTCATGGTGAATATTTGTGATGTTTTGTAGTGTTGCATGGTTTCCACATTTCTCATTTAGTTTAAATGATGCTTAAGTTAAGCAGAAGTTAAAGTTGTTTAAGTTAAATAGATAATGAAAGCTATTGTTGTTGTTGATTCATGGTGAAACATTAAGTTCATACCTTTTGGTACTTGTTGATTGCAAGTAACAATGCAAGGTTAGACTGAACTCCATTGCAAAGCACTTAACTTCAATTGTTTCATGCTTATTTATTTGAATGTCTTATGGTTTTGATTTGAATGAGCAATTTGAAAGTCGCCCATGCACCCTTAGAAGATAGCACCTTCTCGTGTAGTTGTTTAAGTTGAAGTAAGGATAGGTTTAGTTTCACCACAGCATCAATAGTATCTTGCATTGGTAGGATTAGAGGTAGAAGTAGCTTAGATTCCTAATCCTAAACCTACATTCCATTTACACTTTTTTTCCAACAATTATTAGAAGTAGTTGATGCACTCCTATTGCCACATCATTCGCATTTAGAAAGTTGATAGAACCTCCAGAGAAGACTAACGTAAGCCCCAAGTGATTACCAACAAATCACATCACATTTACTAAGTTATATCCAACACAAAGTCGCTAGTTTGCAATGTAAACCTTGGGGTTGCCTTATTTGATCACACAATCACCATATTGTTTAGCATATGAGGTTTCCATGTTCAGGAGAGGATATGATACTTAGTATTTTATTCTGCATGTTGGAGTGGTCACAAAACTCACATCAACAGTCTCAAGTATGTTCCTGTTTAAGATTCATTATACTAAGTGGGTCTCTCTTTGCAGTTTGTGTTTTGTCTAGTAATCATATTGATCCTTGGATCTATGTCCTCTTGTTACAGGTGCGCCATAGTGGATGGTACTGTTATTCTAGACTGCTCCTTACATGATTACGCGACTATTGTTCTATGACTTAGTGCCTTGGTATTGTTTGTCATGACTATATTGTGAATGGCTATTATTCTTTACATATTTCCTTTAACATTTTATGACAATTTGTAAGCAACTTAATATACTCGTCAAAATATCTCACACTGTCAATTTATGGTGCTTGAGCCCTTGCATTCTCGCACATTCTTCCTTCCTATCCTCTGGCATACACCCTATAGACTTTCATAGCATTGTCATGCTCTTGTCCTCTATTCTCTACAACAGTTTGTATTATGAATTTATGATGTATGATGACTGTCGTAAGCTTAATGTTTATAGGCTACATGACTATCCTTTTGTGATGGTTGTGCTTTCAATGATGATTGGGCTTGACAATGATGATTGCGAGTGTGTGAAAGGTATTTAATATTGTCATGTTCAACAATCTCTCTATTGTCTACTAGTGTCTTGCCAATGTTATTAATGGTGAATATCAGGCTTATCATATGTTATCCGTTTGTAGCTTCATAAGGTTGTCACTATTTTTCTTATAGCATCCACTATTCCTTGACATGTATGGTATCTATGAGGTGTATTCGTATCTCAATTTTTTTTCAGGGTTTTTCATAAGGAAACACATCCTATACTTTTCTGCATACCCACTGTCACCATCCTAACAGGTCTTTGAATAACACTTTATCCTCCTTTTATTACCTCTTTGCCTCACCTATCTTTCGGATTCTATATCTACCAGGAGCATCTGAAAATTAGGAGCCCTACTCATCCTTCTTGAAGGTTGACATGTTCTTAATAGTGATGGGGATTTAAATCCCAAAAATTTGGATGAAATTTTATTTACATTCAAGCAGCAGTATAGAAATGAATGGAATATATTCATCTTCAGATGTATTTCACATGAATCTTTACAATGAAGAGAAGAGTTCAAAGATTTGTTAATGGAGAAATGTATGCTAGAGATTTCCTTTGTCTACTATGGTGGGAATTTACAAGTCCCTTAAACATTTATGCTGACTAAGCATTTTTTATTATCTGATGAGAAAATGATTAAGTTTAAAACAAATGTCTTTCTAGATTACAGTGAGACCCCACCTCAGTTTAATTTGGATGTAAGATTATGGCTACCAGGAAGTGTCATTTTCATCACGGTTAAGCATAACTCATCATAAGACACAACTGGTGTAAACATGCCGAAAACGAGCAAACCCATAATCACGCATAAGACACTAAGCATACATGCAAGACATAAGCATACATGAAAAAGGCAAACATATAAAACACACGTGGAGTAAACACGCAGAAAACAAATCAGACATGAAGCAAATACACGTAAGATACGAAGCATATGCAGGACACAAAGCATACATGAGAGAAGAACACATCAGACACGAAGCAAGTGCATGTTAGATACAAAGCATACACATAAATACACATAAGACACAAAGCAAGCATATAAATACACATAAGACAGAAAGTATGCACATAAATACACATAAGACACAGCATACATGTGAAAGACACACACATCTAGAAGTGCAATGTTGGCCTACTAAATTTTATTTTTTATTTACTTAAGAAGAGGTCTGAAAAGTTTGCCCCTGATTGAATGACAGTTAAAGTAGGTTTTTCCCGCAGGTTGGCAGGATTAATTCTCTGATGCCAATTGTAATGTACCCTTTTGGGATACACCTGATTTTTGCTCAAAAATAGCAATTCCAACAATACAATTTATTTACAAGGAATATTCTATTAAAAAATTACACAATTGCTATGAAACTTATAGAAAATTGTAATTAATGAACATCAAATATTATGACCATAAATAATCCCTATAGAATACAAAATATCCTAAATGCATCTCGATTCATTTCATAGTTGTTCCCAACAGCTGACCATATTATGAAACTCGATGGGAAAGCACGATAGGGAACTGGGAGCCTATCCTCCTCAATCAAGCCCAAGGGCACGGAATGAGCCTCCGAGTCATTCAGCCCCTTGGCCCAAGGTATTGGCACATCCATCTTGGGGTTGGCATACTTGGTAAGGGAACCAGTACTGCTGCATCTCCCTATCATACATTTCACATCGATTCCAAATGTGATTGCTTGTTGGAAATCAAATGAATCAATTACTAACATATATCTTAAATAATTGGCAATTTAATTCAATAATAAAATAAATAAATAAACAATATATACATTCATGCTCCATACCAATCACTTGATTAATATCATACTCTGCTGTAGTAAGATGTTACCAAATTCTTCCCTGGCAACCCTAAAGTCTGGTCCGGTTCTTGCAAAAGTCTAGTCCTTATCATATTCTTGCAAAAGTCTGTCCAAATTCTGTCAGACAAACCCGGCACGAATTTTGCTGTTTTAATGGTGAATTTGCAAATCTGTGGCAGGACCTAGGTCGAATTTGGCCAAAAAATGGATTTTTTTGACTTTTTTTAAGTTTTTTTGGTCTATTTTAGTCAATCCAACCCTCCAAACCCAAAGATAGACCACTAAGAAGGCCAAAAAGGTAAAACATATGTCATTTGGACTAAAACATTAATATATATTGTGGCGTGTTTTGCTATGTTGCTTTCCTATTAGTATAGTGGTGTATGAACTTATTTGCTGCTGCATATATATATATATATATATATATGTTTTTGTCTAGACAAACCCAAAATGAATTCGAACCCACCCCCAAAAAATTTGAGCGAATTTTGAACCTGAATTTCAAACCCACATCCAAACCCGAATCCGAACCGACAACTTAGATCTTACTGTATTACAATCAGAATCAGATTGTCTTGTTTGATATTTATTTCCAATAGATATCATACATCCAAATTTCCTTGATATCTTCACAAAATGGATGGATCTCCTTTTTATATCTTTGGTTTTGGAGGAGGGTCACCTCTTTTCACTAAAAACACCTCTTTTGCAAGGATTGCTTCTCCTCTTAATTCAAGCGCTACCTTATTGTAATGTTAATTGCTACCAATTAATTATATTTGTTTAGGAATAGCTGCCCCACTAGTCTTTTGTTAATATTGATCACTCCTTTTAATGGATTGCTTGCCTTTTATTTCCTTCACCCAAGTTAAAGGGCAGCAATTGGAGTTACTGCTGTGATTTGCTAAGGACTGCAATTGCGTAGGAGGTATGACATAGAGCCTTCTCCAAGCAACTTGTGTGTGAGTCCTTTTTTAACTGCTCTTTTGTGGCCTTCTTGCAAGGTTATGCAGGTTTGCTAGGGCAATGGAGGCCAAATGTTTCTCACATGATTGTGATGCCACTATTCAGGGCTCCACGTATGGAGGGGCAGTTTCAGACCATTGCCTTTGCAATGCATTCCTTCATGGTTTTTGATTCGCATTCAAGTCTTGCAATCAGGGTGTTAGGCTGCAATTTGTTCTTAAATTTAACCATGGCAGGGGTATGATATTTATTAAAGAGGATTGCTTGCTTGGGGGTGTTTCCTGATAGGGAAACCTGCTTGGGGGTGTTTCCTGATAGGGAAACCAACAAAGGCGCTGGTCTAAATTCAATTCCGGGCATGTAACCTCGCATTGGGGAACATGGGTTAGGTGCCCTGGTCTTCTAGAAAAGTGAACTCTCCACGTGTTTAAATTGTGTATATTCTTTTCCAGTAGTTTTGTGAATATTGTACGTAGGCAAAGGGCAAGCAGAGACTGCCATGCCCCCAATTTGACAACAGTAATTTAATTAATCTTATGGCTTCAATTTAAGAGTGAATTTTTTTGAAGTGAATCAATTTATGTAAAGAATAATAATAAATCACAGGCCACCATACAGCTGCAACTCTATAAACCTGTGGCTGGAAAGTATATCATTATTTGGAGCAGCTTTAGTATTAGTAATTAATTTATTGATCAAATATAAGGATTATTGGAGCTATTGGAGATTCCGATATCATTACAAATATTCTATAGTTGGAACATTACAAGTGTCATGGTCTTTATATTTTAGCGGCGGAACTATTGATTCATATGATTTCTTTGTGAGCCACCGATAATCTTTATCATTGTCGTCACATTAATCCTGGTGATATTAATAAATTATATTTCTGTGGGAATTCATAAGGTGGTGTCATGACCTCATCTGCACATGAATTAATTAGCAAATAAATTTAGAAAATTGTCTTACTCTGTAAGACTTCACAATTTTATGACGTATCCTAATCGTACCAAGGAAAGAGACAGACTTTATCTAATATGCAGCAATTTATATGAAGCTAACATGCAGCAGCGATATGCAAGAAGATAAGTGATTCTCATTGAAGGTAATAACAGTAACAGCAAAGCATTAACTAGAGGAGTCAATAGAGACAAACAACAACAGCGGTTTGAATATTAAGAGGAAGCAATACAAGACAAACTAACGATCACATGAATAATTATAAGATTTAGTTAATATTAAAGATATTGACAAAAATTTGTTGAGGCCAAACCGGTAATTCAGAAGGGGTGCGATCTACATTTTTATTAACAAATCCAAGTTACGAAAAAGTATGATCTTAAGTGACACATCCACCTAATGACATCCTTTCCTATCAGGCAAGGTATATAGAAGGGTGGACAAAAATCTCAAAAAGGGCATCATTGGCAGAGAGAAAAATCAAAAATATTAATAAGAACAGAATAACTCAGATCAGCGATTCCTTGGTATTTGTATCACCTGATATATTTATATTGTATAAGAAGTATTTTGATGACTATTCTCTATTGGGATTCTGTGTGCATTTCAGTGATATAATATTAATATGTGGCTTCTTATATGTAGATATACATACAGATTTATTTATACATCTGTATACCAGTGCTCTAATATGCATTTTATTGATAACTCATGAAAGCTGTAATATAGAATTTATGTGTGAAATATCATGTAGGTTTCTTTCTACGGCAATTAGCCATGGTAGGGGCAATGAGGGAGTCACAGGGGGGGAAATGGAGGAAAAAAGAGTGGCGCATAAGAATTAAAGAGGTATTAAGGGAAAGGGAAAGGGAAGGGAAGAAAATAAGGAAGAGACTTTCAAAAGGTGAAGGGTTGTGGCTCTTCAAAAGGGTTGTGATTAAGAAGGGTTGTGGCCCTTCGAAAGGGTTGTGATTAAGAAGGGTTGTGACTCTTCGAAAGAGTTGTAATTATCAAGGGTTGTGACTCTTCAAAAGAGGGACGAATATGAAGGGTCACGACTCTTGCCAAAAGGCAGACATGATGAAGAGGTGTGACCTCTCCCTCACATGGGAGGATATTCAGGAGAAGAAGGATCAAATGGAATGTGGGAAAAATGGAGTAGAGCAGAAGTATAAGGAGGGATCTGAAATAAGAATTGAGAAGGAAAGAAGAAAATAAGAAGAGGATATGCAGATCTTGAATGGGATATGTGCACATTTGAAAAGTAGTAAAGATAGATTTGATACGTAAGAGATAGCTAAAGATTAAATAAGGAGTGAAAGGGGCAATAGTTGTCAAACAGATGTATCTTTTCATAACCAAAGGAGTGACCCTTTCATAAGGTCATTAACAAATGAAAGGGTGTGACTCCCTACACTCATAGGAGATACTAAGGAGGAGAATGTTCCATATGAAGATGAAATCAAAAAGGGGAGAACAATTGGGAGAATAATATATTATTCTCAAAGGTAACAATGAAAAGTGGTATTAATACCTCACAAGATAGGTAAGTCCTACGGTGGAATGGACCATACTACATCATACAAAGGCAATAGATAAGACTTGCGGTGGAATGGGCATGGGCTACATGATACTAAGGCACTATTTGTGAAGGATAGTCCTGAAAAGTGGTATTAATACCTCGCAAGATAGGTAAGTCTTGCAGTGGAATGGACCATGTTACATCATACAAAGGCACTAGATAAGGCCTGCGGTGGAATGGGCATGGGCTACATCATACAAAGGCACTAAATAAGGCCTGCAATAGAATGGGCATCGGCTACATCATACAAAGGCGTTATTTGTGAAGGATAGTCCATATAGATGGAAAGCAATTGCAATAAGGGGGAATGGTGAGGCCTCACTAGGTACGCAAACCCCATGAAGCATGGGGTCAAGGGGGACAGAGTTCCGCCCTTGGGCCTAGGGTTGAGTTAAGGGCACCCTATTGTAATCTTTCCACCAATCCATATGGAAGTTAAATGTTATAAGTGAGTTCTTTCATATGCATTAGACATTGTTACCTAATCCTTAGGTTAGGATTGTATATCTCTTTGTATTATCAATTTATAATAAGGCAGATTATATTACACTAGCAATATAGTTAGTTTGTATACATGCACTTGTTCCCTATTTGGTGATTGCAGGACCTAAATCGGGACTTACCTTGTTAAAAGGCCTTTTAATTGGTAAAGCTATATCTCTAACCATGTTACAATTCTTATTTTAATGGAATTTATGATTCTTGGGCAAAAAATAGGGCAATCCCAAAAAGGGGACATTACAGGTCACCTTCTAAGTACGTCACCCCATGGTATACGACTAAGGAGCCCCATGGGGCCAAAGGGGGACAAGGGGACTGCCTTTGGGCTTAGGAAGGAGAGACTTTCCGAGCACCCTCTTGTGAATGATCCTCATGACCTCTATCATGGTGAGCCAATGCATACGGGTACTCGATCATTGAGAGATGAGGTAGAAGTGACAATGATGAGGAAAATGGTGATAGGACACCACACTAGGTACGCCACCTCATATGTATGGCAAGGGCCACATGAGGCCAAGAGGGATGGTATATCCACTCTTGGGCCTAAGGTAGGGGGCCTCTCAAGCACCTCATCAAATCACCCTACCTTATTACTCCTATGGTTGAGATATCTTAAATCTGAGTCAAGCAATCTACTAATCTAATATATGTTTATTTCACACTCAAGAATGTCTAATTATGAATTATGATTATAATGTTTCCCAACTTGCTTGCAAGATCTCAATCAAAGCAAAAAGGTACCCCTAAAATCCTGCTTGTTTTTGTATAGAAATTATAATCTAGGGCAAAATTTGGGTTCTCCTAATTTGGGGACATTACATTGGCCTCACTCAGAGCTGCTGGTAAGAGATTACATTCACTGGGTATCTTTTTATCCAAAGAAATCCAGCAGTAACTTTAGACATTTTTCATGATTGGAGTGCAAGGGTGGGTTTTCAGTGGGTGTACAGAAATATGTTGATTAGGTTATTTTAGTTACTTACAGAGAATCGTCTAAATTTTTTTGGGTTTCCTTTGATTTGTACTTATATTATTAATTATTCTAGGGTAATTGTCCTTTCTATGAAATGGCTCCGTAAGAAATAATTGTAGGTGAAATGGGTATGTGGGGAATTATGGTAAACAAAATTGGGATTGTGTATGGTAAATGAAATAGGTTTGTGTTGTTTTTTTATTCTTTCAAGAAAAAAAAGCTGGCAGTTCACAAATTATATCCCTGTAACTGAAATGGGGTACGTGAGGAAACATAGTGTATAAAATTGATACCTGTAAAATCATATGGAAATTCAAAATAAAATACAAATTTGTGAATAGGATGAATATGTGACAGCTCGTTTCATAGACAAATCAAGGAACGTAGGTTCAGTTTTGGTGTCCGGGTGGTATGGGGGATAGATTCTATTTATTACATTTCTGATAGCCATGTACCAAAGATCATGTCTGATGGTAAAGGGAAATTATAATAGGCCGCATTATTTTAACTTTAAGTAATAGCAGTAGGTGGTCTGGATGAGATGTGATGAGCCTAAGTGGCTCTTTTGGCAAATCAACTGCAAAGCTCTTGATTGTCTGATAATATTATACCTTTACCACTAATTTGCAAGATAATTCGAAAAAGGAATGTATATAATATCTTGTTTTTATTTGTGAGAAAATAAACTTGTCAATATTTTAAAATGTGACAAAACAATAATTTCTTCCCTTTTTGTATTTTCAGAATATGTATAAATTGAGAGGTCAATTACCTCAACATAACTCTTAATTTCTTCAAGGCAAAATACAAATCAAAATAACCATTCAATTGCACATTTATTCCATGAGTATCAATTGATGAATGTAGACATCTACAAGTCGATTTACCTTGTAATTTCCTACACTTGCTGGCTGGGATACATAGGAAGTGCAGCACAACTGCCACCTTTCTTATTTGCTGGCCGCAAATCAGTAATCATCCACACGGCTCCTAGCTGCTATGCCGCAGGTCTGTATACTACCCGCAACATGCAATACTCCTTCCGCAACCCCACTGCCTTGCTCACGTGGTTGAATTGCGGGTATGTAGCTGGGAGTCAAGACGGCTGGAGCAGTAGGGTGACGCCAAGACACTCCAAACTCTTCTCTGCTGCCCGCGTTCAACTTCTAATCCAAACGCAGCCTGGGTAACTATCGTTACCAATAGCATTGAAGCAACCTCCTCTCAGCCGTATCAATTGCCTAATTCATTCATCAGATCAACAATATCCAATCTCAGCACTAAACCCCTTCAAATCGAATTAATGATTTGAAGAACATAACTCTACAGATTTCCAGAATGAACTCGCACCCTCAGTGTGCATAAACAAATTCAGAAGTAATTATTTCCAGCCACAGGCAGACAGTAGGAAAGAAGAAATCAATCGATTATACAACAACAATCGATTACAGAAAATTGATTATACAACAGCAATCAATCGTGGATTAGATGAAGAAGAATCAGTCTTCAATCAACTAATTTGACCCTTCAGCTAGGGCACAGAAAGTAGGAACAATTCCCAAGAACAAATTCAATAATCA
>MU223471.1:99780-113222 GCA_018584345.1 Thuja plicata
TTGACTTACTATAAATAGTAAGTTCACACCAATGACCCTCTAAACCCCTCGCCAGACCACGAGGATCGCAATAATGACCTGGCACCATCATTTCAATGACCTGCTGAAAAATGGGGACATTACATGAGATGACTTCCAAACTGATACATACTGTTACCCTGTTATGTCATTATGTATGTGACATTCTTTGACTTGTACAATAGGCCATGTGTGTTCCGGCACAGTGATTATTCTTAACTAATGACATTTAGTTGGGGGCTCTGTGATATTTATGAGTGTTAGAGCCAGAGGTTCTATAACATTTTCATGAGAGTTAGGGTTTGAGTAACATTTGTTGAGAGATGGTCTTGTCAGAGTAATTGAAGAATTTGAAGTAATCTTACTTTTTAGAAGATGTGGGTTTCTGGAAGGGATTTAGAGAGATTGATATAATAGATAGTGAACTGTGGAAAGGAGTTGAGTTTCCTGCATAAGCACATTTTTATTTCCTATGTCGTGGTAGATGGAATATCCGTTTGATGAATTGTTCATTCAACACTAATTTGAAAGTGTATAAGGTCTCAAGGAAAATAAGAGTCATTTTCTCATTGTATTCAGAATGGTCTACTCTGCTGCATGCTGCATATCCCTGGAATTCAAGCTTGTGGAAATCCCTTCTTATGCCGAGGGAAAGAATTTGAACTAATAATATGGAGTCCCTCTCTGCCTCAAATCGAGTGAGAAACATAGGAAACACAACAAATTTGATTTGGAATAAGCAATCCCTTCAGATGTTTATCATCCATCAATCAACTCATCAATATTCTGAAACATGTCAACTGTTTTGTTCAAATAATTGTGATAGATTTAGCAGCAAATTACCATAGATTAAAAAACAATCTATCACTAGAGAACACCTTCATCCTTGAAATAAACCCGAAATGCTTTTCACTTCTATTTAAAACACTACCATAGATCCATGACAATCTAATGTGAGTGCTCTCGTAGCTTCTTAACCAATAACCAATTTTCTATTCTAACTTATCCAAGTTGTGGGCATGACATACCCCTGAATTAGCTAAATCCGAAAAGCTTTCCACTTCTATTTAAAACAATACCATAGATCCATGACAATCAAATGTGAGTGCTCTCGTTTTGAGGGAGACACGTTCCATAACTTCTGAACCAATAACCAATTTTCTATTCTAACTTATCCAAGTTGCGGGCATGACATACCCCTGAATTAGCGCAAATCCCCTACATTATGGTGGGAGGTGGTCAGTTTGGATTACCCATACTAGGGTTTTGGAGAGAATGGTATGGTTTATATTCTGCTTGAACTATGAGCATAATCATAGATAATATCTAGAATTGTAAATGAGAAGTACTGTACGGCCCTGCATGTGTATTCCTTTAATTTTGGGGCACAATGTACATGCCTTGAGCCTAAATGAAATATATTGACTTTTTCTCTCCATTTCTTAAGTTGGCTTGCTTCCACACTGCTGCTTTTCTGTGCCAAAATCCCTGAGAAATTGGATTATTCAAGCTTTCTGGCAAAAACTGTGAAATCCCTGAGAAAATTAAGCTATTCAAAGTTTCTACACTTTTGCTTTAGTACATGCTAATGATGGGCCCGAGTATGATTTGAAATGACGTAAAAAACAATATAGGGTTTTCTCCAAAAAGCTTGAATAAGCAACCAAAAATGGACTAGAAAAATCTAATGCCGGTACTTAACCCTCCGAGAAATTGTCTTTTAATTGAATTTTGAAAATCTACAGTTCCATACTTCTATCTTTGCATCAGACACACTTTAGAAACTAAGGCTTATTACATGCTCTGTTATAATGTGGCTTAGAGGATGAATACCAGTTACTTAGATCTCTCTATTTACCTTCATTCATCATGATGATTCAGTATACAAATACAAACTTAACTTTTCAATTATGCTATGTTTGCATCTCTAGATGCACCATTGAATGGATTAAATGATAAATCCATTAGGAAATGGCTAAAAGCGTCAAATCCACTAGGTTGACATCTTTATCCATCTTCGTTCATCTAGATAATGAAATCACTACCTGTCCTGTTCTTGTAAACTTCAAGAGGTTTCTCAGTGTTGTATACTTGTAACACTCATTTTCTCTTGAGAATGGACCCATAGTCTCTGTATTGTACTGCACCACACACACACACACGAGTAGACATTTTTTTTTGAGTTGTTTATTTCTTCTAATATATTGAGATGATATATTGCAGATTAACTTGTCACAGGACTTCTACCGATAGATTTTTATCTTGCAATCATAATAATTCTGTTGTCAAGGTTAAAAATTCCAAGACCTTGTATCTCACTATTAAATTTTTCCATGGAGTCAGAGCTCATTGCTGAAAGATTACTTCTTGGAAAGGCTCCAGGAAAGATGTAATACTTTCAAGAAACTTTTAGGACCTTTCACAGAGCTTTTGGACAAAATAATGTACTTCTGAAGTTATTTATTTTAACAACTGGGAAGTCATTTTAAGGATCCGTATCTGTTCCCTTTGCAACTTGAATCTGGTAGTAGATTCAATGGAGTGAAGTGTGAAACCAAAACTGCACTTTGAGTGTCCACACTGCTGTGCCCTTGTGGTTGCTAATCTATCACAATGTAGCACATGCCACAGTTTTAAAGTGCTATCCAATTTAGGCTTTTAGCCTCAATTGCATATTGAATCTTATTTATGGGGTATGCTTGGGTCAATTTTAGCCTTGTGTCATGTTTGTCCCAGGTTTCTAAAAGTTTTTTGTCTAACAAGTTTCATATTTTTCAACCCTCAAAGCCCTCCAATATTGTATTTGAAATGACAAAGGTTTTGTTGTGTCAAGTGTCTTTCTTTATTTTTTTATTCTTTGTCAAGGTTATAAAGGGAGCTTTCTATGAGAAGTAGACATCAAAGGGTAAAGTCACGTGTTCTTTCATTTAGGAGGGAGTTTTGAGTTCTTTTGTTAAAAAGTTTCTTAACTCCAAGCCTAACCCGTGGTGTAAGGTGGGATTAAGGACTGCAAGTTTTAAAGCCCTAGCTTCATATTGTTTCTCAATGGCTGCCAAGGAAAGAGGAGATAACAGCAAATTTGAGAAAGAAAAGAAATGACAGATCTGTGCATAGATAAGAGCAGTTCTCATGCCAGAACAGCAGATTTGGGGAAGGGACAGCATGTTTTATGGAGAAATTTTGGATGTAATGGCCATCATGCCCGTGTTTAGAAGAGAAACAGCAATTGCTGCCAAGAACAGCGAGTTCAAAGCACGAGAATGGTGGCCTTTCTTTGTAAAAATGTGACTGTTTTACAGTGAGACAACAAGTTTAAAGTGGAAACAGCAGTCAAAAGGGACAGAACCTTGGTTAACTTGATTATGAACAGCGGGTTTTGAGGAGTTCAATAGCAGTTGGTAGATTTGAAAGGTGTTGGCAAATGAATGGGAAAGGATGTTTCAACTCACGTACTTTAGTGCCTTAGTGTGTTGTTGATCTCCTTTCATGTTTTGTTTGATATATATTTCTAGTTCCCGATCTTCATGATATTTCTTTCATGCATGGGTGGTTTCTTGAAAAGACCATTTAAAGTTTACATTGTCATCAAGGAAGACTGATTGTTGTGAAGAATATTTACTGTTTAAGTAATATTTGCTGTGAAGATAATTCTCAAAAGTGTATTGAGAACAGTCAATAAGAATGAATAAATGAGTCGTGATTAAGAATTTAAGACCACTGACATTGTGAAGAATCAGAGAGAGTAAATGTTAAAGAATGTTGAGAACAGTAAACATATAGTGAAGAGTGTTGAAAGAAGTGTGTAACTGTTCTGAGAAGAGGTTGTCACTGCTTTCCAAGATCTGTGTGTGTTCTCTGAGGGATTGTTGTTGTTTTAGCAGAGGTACCACTGTTATAAGAGAGAAGAAGAGTTTGTCTCCATTAGGACAGAGATGTTTAAGTCTGTCATGAATTAACAAGAGAAAGGAATTGTCATGATGAAGGATATGAGATAAATAACAGCAAAAATTCCTTGTTAAAACAGTAAAATGACATGAAATAACAGGGAACAGAGCTTGCAAAGGTCTTATAGCAGTCAAATGGGGTCGATAACAGTGACTGTGATGTTGTGAAGGAGCAAATAATATGTTGAAATCAACGAACAGATCTAAGACAACAAGAATAGAGATATTAATGTTGTGAAGAGCCAAACAGAGGACAAATCTTTGTTCTAAAAGATCATTCATTTTGCCAGTATGACAGTCACAAAACTAACAAGAAGTGTTTTGAATTCAAGGAAAGAGACCAAGAGTCTGAAAGAACACAAATAAGGAACAGTGTTTTTGAATGTCATAAAAGTGATCAAATAGTATGTGTGTTTATTAGACAGTGGACAAGGTAAAGGGTATAAGGACAATGTAAAGTCTCCAAAACAGATATATCACATTTTAAGATTCTTAGTTGAATTGAAGGCCATCAATGACATATGCTTATGCAAGAGATATAATACAGTTCTAAGACTTTAAGGCTTTCTAAACATCCGAGAACGTGACTGTCAAAAGCTTGGCCAAGACAAATGACTGATAAAAAGCATCAAGTTAACTGTCATAAAAAAAACATTGTCAAGATAAGAAATACAAGGAATGTATGAGGACATGATCACAGGCTACGCTAGAAAACATCCATGAAGGACAGTGAAATACAAAGCTAGAAAGTATTGAAGTGACAGTGGTAAGCAATGAGGAAAGACAATGAATAATGGTTAATGAGCAAGAAAGTGGCTACATAATCAAATAATAGTACAATGACAGAGAACAGGAACAGTCATTTCATTAAAGAAAGGAATGAGGGCAAGGTCATGAAGATAAAAAAAAGTGCTACAATGACAGAAGAACATTGATATTGACAATGTCTAAAGATGCAGATCATTGAGGATGTTAAAACTGACAGTCATACACCAAAAGAGAGGACAGTCACGGGCAGTCTCATAGAAGAGATAATGAAGCTGCTAGAAAGATAAAATTGAAAATCATATAGCAGTGCAATAGTAATGAGTGTGTGGATCTGCTCATGACAGTAAGCTGTAAGTGACAAAGATGGATGTACTGATATGCACGAGGACAACTCAAACACAAGGTTCCCAAAAAGTGTAACAGAGGCACTGTCATATAGATAACAGAGAAAGGCTTCACTGACATGTGGAACAGAGATAGAGACGCATCACTGTCAAACATAGCAAAGAAATGTACAAGGAACGTTCCAGCCATGAATATCTGAAACGGTGAGGTGTGACAGCAATAAGAGCTTCAAGGAGGAATGCTTCATGGGACACAACTGATTAAAAGGGAGAAAAGACATTTGAATTTCAAATTTTGAAATTCAAATTTTCAAATATCATCATATTAATAAGAGTCCTAGCTTAAGGAATGCAATGGCAGTTACATCAGTGGTAAAGGCTTTAATTCTGGGAAAGAGAGGCGGAGTTCAAATCAGTTCGAACTTCCATTAATGCAAATTTTAAATTCATAAGGGGTCGGCCAAAGAGAAGATCCACATTTTGGAAAGGTTTTTGCGGCCTAATCAGTAGTCTTACCCCTGATTTGACGGCCCACACGGGTGGGTTATCAACTAAGGGGAGTTTTAAGGCCATAAACAACTGGTTACTTTCAGTTTTGACCCCTATTTCAAGGAGATTTCAAATTTGCTCGACCCCTAGGAGCCAAATCAGCATTCAAGCACCTGATTTTGAGGATGAAGAGCAGTGAGTCAGCAGGAAACATAGAGTTTCCAGCCAGCCAGGCAGGGACAGCAAGCAAGCATTCTTCCATTCTGATTTTTCTTTAAAAAGAGTACCATAAAAGATTTTAAAGAGGTTCTTCTCTGATTTTTCATGTACTCAGCTGTGTTACATCTTGTAACCTTCCTTGTATGAAAATCAAAGTTGTTTCTCTGTATTGTATTCAGTTTCTTCTTGAAAATCAATATAAAATCTTGCTGTTCCTGCTCATTTCCTTGTCATTACATGGTTGTTTGTATGTTCATTTTTTGAAATCCATTGTGGTTTGTTTCAAATCCTTTGATTTCTAGACATCTAAGCAATGTTTTGGCAAGCAGTCCTTTGATTAGAATAGGTTGTATGTTGTGTTCAGATTTTATTTCAGCTAGTGTCATTGTATGATCCACCTCATCTTTCATAAAAACTGAAAACCGGGGCCTCCATATGAAATGTTTATGATCATCATAGGTCTGAACAAGTTGTGAATGTGGCTAGTTTCTTTTTTGAATCAGTTGTAAGCAGAAAATAGTCATTTCCAAACAAAAATATTGGTGAATCACCTCCTGTTAGTTGTAGTTTACATTTACAAGCATCTCTTTTCCCTTTTCCATCAAGAAGTTAGTAGTTTAGGAGATCATAAAAGGGAACCAGCCCTTAATCTAGAGGTCTACTTTCAGTATAGGGTACCCACAACCTGAAAGTAGTCCCATGTTTCACAGGTTGGCTAAGTTTAGGCTTAGCTAGGGTACGAACCTTAGGGATAACATAAAGCAACTCAAGTCAATTGAAAAATAACTGAAATAAGCAACAGGATTGAATAGTAGATATGTGTTAATGTTACAATCCGAATTCATATTGTTCCTTCTGTAATACTAATAATAACTCAATGGACGATGATAGTTGTATTTTGATTAATTTGTATGATGTCACTGATTCAAGGTTTAGGAATCAAAAATATTCATTGAAGACATTCACAAGAGGAGCTGAGAGGAAAGCTAAACGCCGTTATTTTTTCAAAGTTGGGAAGAACTTGCTGAAACTGGAATTGTTGTAAGCTTCTAGTAAAGATTTGTTATGTAGTACAATGGAATGGACTTATTGAACGGATTAAAATTTATTTTGGTCAAAACATTGCATGCACGTCCCATTATTTGGTCATTTGAGACAATTTATTAAGATTGTTCTTGATTCATTTGCAAAGAGTTCTAGCAAAGCAAGCAAGTATTCTTATATCTCTTATGTTGACTTACATGTTTTATTTGATTTATATAATTGTCTTCTAATAGATATCACCCTGGCGACCACCATATAAACAATTCAAGCTTGTTACCAGTGTATGTCCTCAGAATTGAAGCTTAGCTAAAGCTGGTTAATATATCCAGTCAATTCATGTTTCAGGAATTCACCAAGGACATTAGGTCAAGGCCTGTAGTCAAGGTGCTGTCTTTGTCAAGAGTTGTGGCAACTGTCCAGCATTTATGGTTGGTTCATGTGAATCTTGTACAAATAGGAAGAGCCTTAAATAGGGATATTTTCCATTCATCTTCTTGATTCTTCTTCCATTGAACATTAGGACTAGAACTGGCATGTCTTGAACCATGGGAGGATTAAATAATCTTAGCCAAGAGCTATCTCATTGAGAGTATTTTTGTCCTCATCCCAAATCTGATTCTTAACTCTTTGATTTAATCAAAGTAATTTAATACTGTATTGTTATAGATCAGATTTAACTGTCTTTCCGGGCTGCTTTTTTGGCTGATATCATATTGTATCAAATTGTTATATTAGGCTCCAAATTTGATCCTGCTATTTTCTCGCACAAGATAATTTTTAGGGGCTTAAATCCATGAAGGAGATTATGAATCGTAGATATATAAGCAAGAACTACATAGATGAGATATATAAGTTTATAGCTTGAAGCAGAATTCATAACCAAATCTAATGATTTTTCCAAATGCAGTACCTGAAGTTCCTCCAACGAGGCAGTGAGCCTTGAAGATGAATGCTTTCTATGGTGAAAAAGGTGACAACAAACTTACTGGCAACACACTTTTCCTGCAATCCATAGAATGATATGAAACAAGTTGGAAGCATTTTTTATCATAGAAGTGTTTTCTCATTCATCTTTCAAGCATACATTTTGGCTGCAGAAATGATGATTTATTTCATTGTATCGGCCAGCACAAAAGTATGTGATGGTATGTTTCGTGCCTATTCTGGAACAGGGGCAGCCAAGGATATTAGCAGGACATGTTTTAGGATAGCAGTGCTGAGAGGCCATTTTTTGGGCACGAAAGTATTTTAAATTTTTAAAATAAAATAAAATATGCAATATAATTGCAAGAACCCCAGAAACAGCTACGAAGATTAGCTATAAGTTTACAGCTTGAAGCAGAATTCATAATCAAACCTTATAAGTTTTGATTACAACTTAGTGTAGGACTCAAAGTTCCTCCAACTAGGCAGTGAGCCATGAGAATGAACGCCTCTTTTAGTGGAAATGGTTACAGCAAACTTACTTGCAAGATACTTAAAAACAACTGAGTTCCAAACTATTTGGAAGATTTATCGATCATAAATGTGCTTTCTCATTCATTTTTCCAGCATACATTTTGGCGGCAGAAATGATCTTTTATATAATGGCAGGGACTAGCACAAAAGAATGTGATCATGTTTTCCATGCCTATTCTGGAACAGGGACGGATAAGGACAACAGGAAACGGCAAGATATGTTTTGGGCTAGCAGTGCGCGGAGGCCAATTTTTGGGATGACAATTAATTAATATTTTAAAATAACAATAGAGAGAATTTTCCATAATACAATTCAAGAACCTCAGCACTACCTGCAACACTTGCAGGTTTCTTTGTCTGCACTATTGATATGCTTAAAAAATTGCAACGAGTTGCATAGATTATTATTTGATCTCCTTTGAACTTTAGACTCCATCCTATGATGCGTGCACAAAGGTTTAGATATTCTTTTGAAATGAAGTTCTAAAGTACCTGGTTCTAAAGCTACAAGCACAGTAAACCGAATACATCAAACTCAAGTTCAAACAGAAACCATTACAGTTCATAGGGCCCATACAGCTATCATGAGGTATCAAAAGATTTGCAAATTCTGAAATTGCTGAACCAAATGCAATTCAAAGCAAAATTTATAAATGGAAAGAAAGAAGAACCAAACTAGAATCGAAACCGAAATAAACTCATTGACACCATGCAAAGGACTTACCTGAAGATTGTTCTTTCAACTATCCTGATGAGAAGAAATGGGCACAATTTGCAAAATATATAACGAAACCCTACCAAGGCAGATTATAAAGTCAGACGAAGCAAAACCAATCTCCCTGCAGCTGCTGCTTCAATCAATTCACAATAATTAAAGAGGACATCAACAAATGTCGGGGTTTTAGATTCTCGAACTTGAGACAATACTTTTGCAGCCATAACTTTTATTCACTAAGAAATAAAAGTACATTTCATATTGTTTTAACACGTAAATTATTTTCAAAACTGAGAATGAATGAATGAAAAGGCACACTCAAACTTAAAAGATTTAATTCTATGGCTAAGAGAATAAAATCTACAGGCTATCCACAATTCAAATTTAGCGAAACCTATAATTTTAATTATTTTAGTCCTTTTATTTATTATCTTTCATAATTATATTTAATAATTCTTAGTCTATCCACTAAACAAAACTTGTAGGAAGCATTGCTATGTATCAGTATATGTGTCTTCAATGTGACTATAAGCTTCATGTTTTAAAATAAAATATTTTTCTTATTCAATGTTTCAATTGCGCAAGAGATGAGTATTTTTCTCTTCGAGGGGTATTTGCCTCTATGCTATTTTGATTAGCTTTGTCTAATTTATCTAAAACAAAGGCCTATATTTCTTTGTTGTTATTTCAACGTGCATTTAGGTGATTGCCCTATTTGTTTATCCACGTGAAGTTTTGTTATTAATAAGAATTATTTCTATCATTTAAGACTTTTTTATGACACCCTTGAACTACCTATGTACATTCATTTGGTCAATTTTTTTAAGTTAACTTAAAAGACCACTATAAAAATGACATCAATATGGAAGGTACCTATTTCAACCAAGAATATCACAAGGAAATAGATTTTTGAGTTTGAATTTACTTGTAATCTTCTATTTTTGAATCATCTATCTTTGCTTTCACTTCAACTCAAAAATGTTGTGTTGATACTCAATTCACACTTACGGTATTCTATACCATTATGGGAAATTTCATAGGCATAGAGACTTGCACATGTGAAGTAGATTTTTTGAGCCAACTCTTCATATGATTGTGTAATATGCTCTCCCAATCATGAAAAGGAAAAGAGAAAGATATAAAATTTCAAGCCTATTTTAAGACAATTGTCAAAAAGATATATCTTTTTAAAATACAAATTTACTAGCATCTAAATAATCATATTTTTATTCACAACAAAATGTACATTCTACACAATCATTTGTGAATAATAAATTTACTAATTATAAATTAGTAAAGAAAGACTATGACTAAAACAAAATGCTTCAAGTGAAATATGTCGTGACACAAATAATTAAACTTGAAGGTAGATTTAATTGGAATTAAATGAACAATATACATAAAAGGTCACTTGGCACAATCATCAATTGATCAAAAACTATTAATATTGCCTTCAAGGCTGATGCATAGTGGAGCGGGGTAAGGTTGGAAATGAGCCCAACCACAACTTTACTTGTTCTCATAGCCCTTAAGCCACGAGTAGGCTATCACTTGGATTCTTTTGTTCAACAATCCTTCAAGGCAATCATTATGATCCCTCCTTAAGTTTCTTCAACTCCTTTGTTAGGCTAGGATGTCACCACAACATTCTGATCACACTAGGCTAGTGTGTTCCAAACTTCTAGTCACAATTCTTCACAAGAACTCTTCCACTCATAATGGACTTGTGTACAACTCCTTCATTATTCACCAAGGGAGTGGATTAGGGTTCTACTAATCCCAAACATTTAAGTTAGGACCCTCTAAATACTTCTACAAAGTCCTACTGTTCTCAAAAGCCAAACTGTCATTTTAGGCCTAGTGAGATAGGCTTATCTAGTAGCCTTCGGAATGAGGTTTTTCAAGATTTACTTTTATAAATTCCAAAGGATCGGTAGAAAAAAATCACACTTTCAAATACCCTTTTGGGAGGTGTATTTAACTCAAAAGACTTAGATCCCAACTCCAATTATGTACCACCAAACACATACAAAGTTCAAAGACCTAATAGGCCTAATTAGGTCTAATTTCTGAAGCAAGTACTCAAAAATGGATTGAGGAAACAAATCCAACACCTAGACCAGGTCTTTATACACCAAATAACATCCAATACACCCTCAAATTGATCATAACCACTCCCTACTGAATTTTGTGCACTGATTTGCAGTGAATTGTAACCGAGCACATAAGGGATGCCCATTTAGGGCTTGGTGGTAATATTATCCAATGAACCCCTCCTCCCCTATTCTCCTGGAATCATAAATAATCCTCCACCTACTTTAATTTCACCAAGGTTCATGTGAATTCCACAATAGTTTTGTAAGTTAGGGGCACATCTCTGCAAGACCCTAATGAAACGAGGGTTTCTATACCAATCTAACAAAACAACCAATATCTTCATTTATCTTCCACAAGAATAAGTTAGACAAAATGAATTATAGGAAAAACCCAATCTACTATCCAACCATGAAGAAAACAAACACCTTCCAATCACAGTGTAATCGTACAGTACGGAATCAAAGACAATTTCCAGGAAAACAATATTTTATTCCTTCAATTATGCCACCAAATTGTGCATACATGAACATCAACTTCAATTTAGACATTCATGGATGTATATGTCTCCAATACAACATCCATAAATACTTTTCAAACCTTTTGGACCATTTGGTAGGTTGCAATCAAATTGCATTTAAAAGTTACAAAAATTGCTAAGCAACTTTGGCAACTTTTTTATGAATTTATTGTCCTTTACTCCCTATGACCTCTAAAGAGATCAAGCGAGTGCATTTCCGCTCAAGACAACCTAAGACACCTAAAAAAATAAAAAAAAATCATGATTGAACCCTTTGACCAATTTTTACCCCAAGGTTCATAAGAGAACCTTGTGTCAACTGGTCTTACAATTAGGTCATTTATTACATCCAATAGATCCAATGATCCTTAAATCATATAAGGCCTATAAAATATTATTATTACACCTTGGGAGGGGTTCTCCTGCACCATACTCCCCTAGCTTTGAGAACTCAAGTTCCCACTTGAGAGCAACTCCTCCAATGTAGTATTGTGATTTGTTAGGATTTTCTCATCTATCCATGTAGCATCTAGATCAGGCAGGCCTTTCCATTTTACCAGATAGTGCTTGTAAGTGTTCCTCCTTATTTTGTTTACCACCTTGGTGTTCAATATCTTCTCCAATTGCATTGGTTGTCTAGTAGGGATATCCTTAAGCTATTCAACTTGTTCATCATCGACATCCTGCAAAGAATCATCAGAAATTGCATCACCCTTGAAAGGAGTGAGATCAGAGACATTAAAATTTGAAAAAAAGGAAACAATAGGAGGTAGAGAAATTTCTGAAGCATTTTATCCAAACTTGTAAATGATTTTCCAAGTCCCTGTCTTTCTCATCTGCAACTTGGTGTGATTTCCTTTAGGAAGCCTGTCCTTCTTAAGGTATGTCCATACTTTGTCTCCCACCTTAAAAGTGACTTGTCTCCTCTTTTGGTATGCTCGAACCTTATACTTGTCTGTATTGGATTTCAATGTAGCCTTGACCTTCTCATGTACTTTTTTTATTAGATCTTCAAGTTCCTCTCCTTGTGCACTTACTTTGCATTCATTTGGTAGATCCCTTAACTCCATAACTCCTTTAGGATGTTATTCATAGTTGATCTGAAAGGGTGTCTTACCAGTGCTTCTATTAATGGTATCATTATAAGCATACTCTGCTTGAGGAAGAATTGAATCCCATGATTGACCATATTACTTTGTGAGGCACCTTAAGAGATTTCCTAGGGACCTGTTCACTGCTTCAGTCTGCCCATCTATTTGGGGATGGTATCCATAACTGAATGAAAGGTTTGTGCCAAGATTTTTCTAAAGGGTACTCCAAAAGTGACCTTGGAATTTCACATCTTTGTCTGACACAATAAAGAGAGGCAAACCATGAATTCTGACCACTTCTCTGAAGAAAATATTAGCAATTTGGGATGCGTTGTTAGTTGATTTGCAAGGGACAAAGTGGGTCATTTTGCTGAATCTATCCACTATGACAAAAACATTATCAAAGCTATGTTTTGTTCTAGGCAGTCCCATGATGAAATCCATTCTCACACTTTCCCATGGTTTTTATGGAATTGGTAGGGGTTGATAGAGATCTTGGTTAGTACTAACCCCTTTAGCCCTCTAACAAATGACACAAGACTCCACAAATCTCTTGATATCAGTCTGCATTATGGGCCATTAATAATGTCTCCTAACCAATTCGAGAGTCTTATCTGTGTGCATAAATGTTGTCACACTTCTATGAATCATTCCATTCAAGGTTGCTCAAGAATGAGGCCTCAAATATCGATCCATAGCTCTCTAGTCATGGATGTGTAAAAATGTAAAATGAAGGCC
>MU223471.1:122226-146062 GCA_018584345.1 Thuja plicata
AATTAAAAGGGAGGTTAAATCTTTTAATTAAATAAGAGGAATTTTATTTAATTAAAAGGGAGATTAAATCTTTTAATTAAATAAAAATGGTCAAACCTTAAGAAATATTAAAATAATTGAATTAATTACAATTTGATCAAGGAAATTGATTTGAATTGAAAATATTCCAAAGCATTGATTCAGGAAATTTGATAAAATCATAAAATAATAAATGGGGCCCAAAGTCTAGGCGACCATTTTAGGGTGCATACATTATCTATACCAAAGTGACCACTCAATGTTCCATAGTGCTTTTCTTTAATCAAGTTACCCATAATTGACTATTTTGGGATACATAGTTGTTCCCTTTGAATAGAAGACCATTTTGAATCAAATAACCATAGTATAAAGTATGGTAAGTATCATAAAACGTAGTGCAAACCTGATACATTTCTCCAAAATCTGGATCATCCTTATACAACTCCTTCAGGGAATCAATCCCTATGCTTTGTACCTATAATTCTTGTATCAAAATGACTCTCCTCCTGAGAGCATATTCTACATTATTATCTTGTCCCTTTTTGTGCTTGATGGTTAAAGTGTAAGCTTGTAGTTGTTCTACCCATTTCATATGTTTTCTTTTTTTTTGGTCGGTAATAAAAGATTTTGACTGGAGCGATAACCAGTGAGGCCACAAATCTAGGGGACCTCATCCCCATGAAACCATCATATCAGACCCACGATCCAGCGAGCCCAGTAGGGACACTGGCCTGGGTCGTCCAGGTCCGTGAGCACACCATGACCAGCGAGGGTCTAAAAACTGGAACATGAACACCACTATCTTCAAACTCCTCCATTGCAAGTACAGTGCACTCCCTCATCAATGATCCTTTCTAAATATCGTGACTGCTATGCAGCGCATACGCCGAGTGCTCCCTGTTAAATTCGAACCATGAATTATGCTGACCAACAATTCCTTCTAACTCTTGTGCCCAACATAGACTGTCTCGCTTGATCGCACTTCCTGTGGTTCAAACATTGAACCTCCTAGTTACTGAGACTCGCAGCCACCGCTACATTATGAGCTCATGCTCACCCATTTCATATGTTTTCAAGTTAACTTCTCTTATCCATTTAGATAGCTTAGGGCATGATTATCTGTGAAGACAATGAATTCCTTGGGCATAAGGTAATGTTGCTACTTTTTAAGGGCTTGGACCATGGCATAGAGCTCTAGGTCATAGGTGTTATACTTCTTCTTAGAGCTTCATTAAGTTTCTCTGAGAAGAAGGCAGCAGATCTTCCCTCTTGGCTAAGTACTGCCCCAATAGGTAGGTTTCTTGCATCTGTTTTCGTAGTAAAAAGCTTACTAAAATCAAGGAGAATAAGAATAGGAAATTGTGCTACTTTATTCTTAAGGTATTCAAATGCTTCATTTGGGTTAGTGTTCCATTCAAACTTTACCTTTTTGCCTCCTTTGATAGTATCCAATAGTGGTGCACATATTTGACTGAAATTCTTGATGAAATTCCTATGGAATGTTTCTAATCCATGAAATCTTTTGACTTCACCTGAGCTCTTTGGGGTTGGCCAATTCAATATTTCATCCTCCTTTTCTGGATCCATCTTTAGTGTTCCTTTTGAGATGACAAAGCCAAGGTATGTAATCTCTTCCTGCATAAAATCACACTTCTCTAAATTTATCATCAATTGGTGTTCATGGAGTCTTCTTAGGACTTGATTGAGTTGATCCAAATGATCTTCCTTTAACATGCTAAAAACAAGTATATCATCCAAATATACAACAATAAATTTGCCAATGAAATCATGGAGCACTTCATTCATTAATCTCATGAATGTACTAGGAGCATTACTGAGACCAAAAGGCATTACAAGTCATTCATACAGTCCCTTTGTGGTTTTAAAAGTTTTTTTTCCACTCATCTCCTGGTTTTATCATGATTTGATGATAGCCTAATTTAAGGTCTATCTTGGGGAAATAACATGCACCCCCTAACTGATCCAGTAGGTCTTCAATTCTGGGAATTGAAAATTGGTATTTAATTGTAATTTTATTTATTGCCCTAGAGTCAGTGTAGAGTCTCCACTTTTCATCCTTCTTGGGTGCTAGTACACTAGGTATTGCACATGGGCTTAAGCTCTTTTGAATTAAGCCTTTAAGTAACAACTCCTGCGCTTGCCTTGAAATTTTTGCATTCTGATCAAGGGTCAACTTGTATGCTGCCTTGTTAGGCAAAGATGCACCAGGATGAATTCAATATGGTGACATATGTCTCTTAAGGGTGGGAGGGAATCATGTAAGTCTCCTACAACTACACCTTTGTATTTTTCCAACAATTCATCAACCTCTTTGAGTATCTTCTTAGTCATTTCTTTCTCCACTCTCTCCTTGGGTTTCAATACTAAATCATAACCTACATGTTCATCTTTGATGGTTTCTAGAATCTCCTTTTCTCCTACTAATATGATCATAGGTTACTTTTGCTTATCGAATTTTGGATCGGGAAAGGGTTTCATGATGTAACTATTCCCACCCTTATTGATGGTGTAGGTGTTTTTCATCCCATCATGTTGGGCCTTAAGGTCATATTTCCAAGGGCAACCTAGAAGTACATGACATCCATCCATCTCTACAATGTCACATAACACCTTATCTTTGTATTCTCATATTGAAAATCCTACCCATGCCTTCTCATCAACTAAAGTTTGTTGCCCTTTGTAAGCCAAGACACCTTGTAGGGGTAAGGATGGGGAATCTTATCCAAATTCAAATTTTCTATTATTTCTTTAGATACCAATTTTTTTGTGGAACCAGAATCAACAATGATTTTGCAGACCTTACCATGGCTTTTGTAATTTATGTTGAAGATGGTCTTCCTTTGTGGTGGCTCTTGGGTTGCAAGGACCTTCAATATAGTTCTTCTCATCATTAGAATACTCCCTCTTCTGGTTCCAACTTCTTGGATGGCGATTTAACACTTTGGGCATCATCTTGGATCAATTGTGTTCTTCTGTTACCTTGTGTGCTTGATCTTGTCCTTTTTGGGAACCTATGGGCAGGATGACCCACTTGATTGCAGTTTAAACATCTTAAGGGACCCCCATTTCTTCCTCCAAACCTTCACCTTCTATTAGATTTTCTACCTCTTAAATTACCTCTAGAACTTCCATCCCCTTGAGAGCCTTCATAATTTGATTCTCTTTGAGGTCTGAAACTCTGTCCTTTCCACTAAACATTCCTTTCCTCTATCATTCCTCTCCCTTCCTCTGTTATTTTTCTCTTGTATTCTTTTAATATTCTCTTCTACCCTCAATGCTAATTGATAGCATCTATGAACTGTATCAGGGTTCAAAAGATTCAATTCATCTTATATATTTATCCTCAGGCCATTCAGATGCCCGACCACTTTTTCACTTTCAGTCTCACTTGTCTTCGACTTCATGCTAAGCTTATGAAATTCTTCAGTATTGGTACTGACATCCATTTCCTTATGTCTCAAATTGTGTTTTCTCTTATGAATTTGGACTTCATAGTCTTCTAGAATATAGGTTTCTTTAATCTTTGCAACCATTCTGCTCCATATGGCTATCATACTTTTGTTAGGAATAAGGTGTCTCAACCTTGGATAATTCCTATTCTTATTATTTGTTTTGTAAAATGTATTTTCTTGCAAATAATGTAATTAAGTGTGAGTGTACATGTCTATTTGGCATGTTGATGTGTCATTCCACTTGATGTGTCAGCATCTTGAATTGTGTAAGGAGATCAAGGCTGAAATGGTTATGATGGATTCCTATGACATGTAAGAGCTATTTCTAGGAGATTTCAATGACAGGTGAAGACATGCAAGACATGTGGAAACTAATAAAGTTGAGTACTTTACACTCTTCCTCTTTTGATCCCAATACGAATATCCTTGGATGTTGCCCTAAAAAGGAAAGCGCATGATATAAGTGTTTTTTAGGGTTACAAGAAAGGATACGAAAAGAGTGTATTGTTGGTATGATCTAGTGCTACTGGATTTGTCTTAGAGTGTCATTTGTCTCCTGAAAGAACTTGCATTGCAAGTGTGTTGTAACCGTTGTGTTGAAGATAATACATTGTGCAGGTTTTGGAGTGCTAGGGGTTTTTACCGAAAGGTTTTCCCCAGGGTAAATCATTGTGTCATTCTCTATTTTTTGTATGCATGGTATGTGGCTGCAATGTCATTATTAAAGTAGTTAACGAATCTGAAATTGTAAGGATTTAAAATAATTTTCACAATACTTTCCTATAGAGATTAGTGTAGGAAGGTGTTTCCGCACTTGAGTTTCCTTACAACTTTTCCCCACCTTCACCCTTTCTCCTTGGATGAAGTTCCACCATGTAAGCACTGATCCTTTCAACTTGGACTTTGACACCTTGACCTTATGGTTATCAGGTATCTCCTCACATTAAAATAAACTATTTAAGGACTCTAACCAGTCCATGACCAAATCAAGATCCATCTTCCCACTAAAGATGGGAAGATCTAGTTTACTGTCCATGGTCATTTTCTCCACAGACTTGAGGGAATTTAAAAGGTACCTATGCTCTACAGGAATCTCTTCTTCTTCCTTCCTAGGGAATGTCTCCTCTTCCCCTTATTCATATTTTTTTTGAGCATACTTCACCCCTTCTATCAATTCTTCCCTTCAACCTTTCTAACTTTGCTTCCATCCTTCTATTTTGTTATGCTTGCTCTTGCACAATCTTGGCAAGCTTTGCATTCGTTAGTTTTGGAGGCATTTCTTGGGCCTCTTCTTATAAATCTTCTAATGACATATATTATAATCCTTACCCCAAGGATTCTCCTAATCTTTGATGCCACTTGATGCAGAGAGGAGCAGGGTAACGTTGAAAATGAGCTCAACCATAACTTTACTTGTTCTCTTAGCCCTTAAGCCGCAAGTAAGATATCACTTGGATTCTTTTGTTCAAAAATACTTCAAGTAAATCATTATGATCACTCCTTAACTTTCTTCAACTCCTTTTTTAGGCTAGGATGTCACCACAACATTCTGATCACACTAGGCTAGTGTGTTCCAAACTTCTAGTCATAATTCTTCACACGAACTCTTCCACTCATAATGGACTTGTGCACAAATCCTTAATTATTCACCATAGGGAGTGTATTAGGGTTCTAATAATCCCAAAAATTCAAGTTATGACCCTCTGAATACTTCTACAAAGTTGTATTGGTCTCAAAAGCCAAATTGTTGTTTTAGGCCTAGTGAGACATGCTTATCTAATAGCCCTAGGAATGGGGTTTTTCAAGATTTACTTTTATAACTTCCAAAGGATAGGTATATACAATCACACTTTAAAATACTATTTTTGGATGTGTATTTAAATTAAAATATTTAGATCCCAACTTCAATTTTGTACCCCCAAACACATTCAAAGTTCAGAGACCTAATAGGGCTAATTAGGTCTAATTTCTGAAGCAAGTACTCAAGAATGGATTGAATAAACAAATCCAACACAGAGGGAATGTTTTTATACACCAAGAACACCTAATTGACCATTAAATTTATCCTAACCACTCCCTACTGAGTTTTGTGCACCAATTTGCAGTGAATTGTAACTGAGGAAATAAGGGATGCTCAACTAGGGCTTGGTAGTAATATTATCCAATGAACTCCTCCTACCCTATTCTCCTGGAATATTAAAGAAACCTCCCCCTAAATTCATTTCACCAAGGTCCATGTGAATCCCACAATGGGTTTGCAAGTTAGGGACACATCTACTGGAATATTAAAGCACCACCCCCCGAAATTATGTATCACCTAATTGTGATGGATAATACCTCTGCTCTACTCAGTAGCCTTGAATCTAGTTCTTCATAACTGAATTATTCCTTTTGTGTCATTCTGCATGAAACTCTCTGTCTAATCCATAGATGTCTTTGTGCATCTGTTATCATCTTGTTCTTGATTGATTATACATCTATATATACAAAGGTTTTGACCTAATTAGGTTTCACGATTTACAAGAAAAACTCTATGATCAAAGGTTTACAACTTGACCTTGATCTCCTAGTTTGCATGTATACAATCAGTTAAACTAATTAAAACTATTAATTATGCTTTTCTTGATCCTAAAGAAATGGTTTTCCAACTAAGCATAAAGCTAATTTAAAACTAAAGTGCTTTAACTGACATGTTTCGCGGATCCACTTTTCTCAGGAATAAAAATATCTCTCAGTAGACTGGTGCTCAGGTTACTTTGTAGTCTATGCTTGGTGATGTCTATGAACTATGCTCTCATTTTACTCTTTGAATTGTCTTTTGGTGATAGTACTATCAATGTTCACTGATTTCAGTGATCACTGTGCTAAGATATTTTCGGTGACCTCTGCACTTGTTTGTTTCGGTGACCTTTGCGCTTGACTGAATGCTGTCACTCAGTGATCATGTAACCGATGGTTCAAAAATGGTTTCCTTGTATACTAATGACAACTTATGACCCTTTAAGGATTATAAATTTCCCCCTTTGGCATTAGTATCAAAAACTGATAAGTGCAAATTGATATGTTGAGTATATACACCAAGTGTTTACCTTGTCAATGACTCCCCCTATGTGCATGCCTGGGTACAATGTATGTACATGTTTCCTCCTTTGTGTATTTCCCTTTGACATGTTTTCCCCCTTTGTAAGGTATATACATTTTTCCCTTTTTTAATGTATACATATATTTTCCCCCTTTTTTTGAAAATAATGACAAAGGTGTATTACTTACAGCTTGTCAAATATGTGGGCATGGGATTTTTGAATGTCTGCCATTTGCTTCTCCCATTGCTCCTTGAGGTGCTCAAGGGTCATGTGTGCCAAAGTGATTCTGGCGTGCATGTCATAGATACTCTCGGTGACTGCCATCTCTGGGGTGGCAATTAATATCTTTTCTGAAGTCATGTGTTTCAACATCAATGTGAGATTCGATAGTAGCATAGCTTGGATCTCGGTTACCTCATCTCTGATTTTGCTTTCAGCCTTTTGTATATCAATTATCAACCTTTTTGATTCTACAATCTTCTCATAATGCAATTGGAATGCATTTTCCTTGGTTGTGATACTTTGTGCACTAGCTTTAATATCTTCATCTATTTTAGTAATCTTTTCACTATGCTCGATAGTGAAATGCTCTAGTGTGCACAACTTTTGAACTAAGTTGACTACTTCTGATAGTATTGGTTCCAACATAGTTACTAGCTTGGAAAGTTTAACCTTGTTTTCTGCCACTTCTTGGCTGATCTTCTCTATGAGCTTGTAGTGACACTTCTCTTCTGCATGTTATTCAATGACCTTGTCAGCTTTTACATTCTGTGATGTTATGGCCTTGGTCAGAACTGCTAGTTGATCAAGTATTGGTGCATTTTGATCAATCTCTGTGTCAAGTACTATCTGCATTAGGATTTCCTTTGTAGTATTTAGGACTTGTGAATTTTTGTGCTCCTTATTGAGCTTGTCCTTTATTGCCTTCCTTTTGCAAAGTTATCCATACTTGGTCAGTGACTCAGGATCTAGTGTTCTTGGATCATAGCCAGGTATATCTATTATTTCATCAAGTGTGGCCGATGCTTTTCTCTTCTTCTTCTTTGGAATGTTGTTGATAGTAGGGGAATGAAGGATTATAGCAAGATCCTTCTCTAATTCTATTGATTTTGGTGATTGCATGGGAGGTGTGGTGCCTTTCGTATGCTGCTTGGTATGAACCTGTTGGTTGGTAGTAGACGTCTCTACATCAACCTTCTCTTTATCTGTAGCCTTGTTTATCTCTTCAATGTTGTCAGTGGCATCACTTGGCTTATCCTCTCCAATTGCATCTTCCTTCTCTTCATTTGTATCTTTCTGCTCCCCATGTTTGTCACCTTTTTCTTCTGGTATGTTTGCATCAGGCTTAGGTATTTTCTCCTTTGCTTATGTTATTATATTGATAGCTTGTATCAGTAAAGGCATGTGACCTGGTACATTTGCCTGTGCAACATCCGTTATCTCATTTTCCTTTGTTTTCTTGGTGGCAACAATTACATCTTTATCATTCTTGGGACCATTATCATAATCAATATGAGTTATATCTTTTACTGTGATATTTGGTGTTTCCCCTAATGATTGTAATATCTGAGGTACATCATCCATGGCCTTACTTGCCTTTGTTGTCAAATCAATTGGATTGACATCCTCAGTATCATTGATGAAGATATGCTCAGGGATCGGTGTGGCCTCCTTCTCCTTGTTGTGAGGTGTCTCGGTTAGAGCTTGTACCTTCTCAGGTGGATTGAAGATTTCATTCCAAATCTCATTGAGTTTTTTGTCAATGTCTTCTAATCTGCCATGTAGTACTTTGTATGCTCTCATCTTTGCAGAAAATATCTTTGCATGCTCCTTGATTCTTGAATCCATTTCTTCAACTATTGACTTGGGTGGCATGAGTGTAACTAGGGATCTTTCCCTCATCAGTTTCTCTGTGTGCAAGGCATATGTCCATTTTGCTGATATTTTGTCATTGAGCTCTTGTGGAATATTCTTGTTGAATTGTATAGGTACATACTTGTATGAAATAATTCCCTTAATTATGGCCTCTTCTATCTTATTTTGATTCTCGGGAGACAAGGTTAGCCATTGTCTAATCTTGTGATGTGATAAGCTGCCTGTATTGATGATTGATTATGCAACTTCATTAATTGTTTTAGGTATCTTGGCCTTTTCTTCTTTGATCCTTTGTTCTCTTTCATCCCTGGCAGTATCATCCTTGTCTTATTTTCCTCTTATATATCTTCTTCTTTGCCTCAGTGTTGATTGCCTAGTTTGAGGCTTTCTTTTCTAATAAGTCCTCACAGTACCTTTCTTTACTAGTGGTGAGTCTACCTCTTTTGTAGTCTTACTCCTAGTTCTTGATGCAGCTGTTACATTAGTAGTTCTTGTTTTCTTGGCTGGTGGTGCATCTGATTCAGTAGACTCTGAATCACTTATCTCTTTAGCTTCACCGATGGGTGACTGTCCCTTGGTGATATCCTTGGTTTTTTCTAAGTCTTCCTCATTTATCGATAGTTTCTTTTGAAGAGTGTTTATTATTTTAGTCTTCTTTTGGTCTATCTTCTTCACTACTAGGACAGTCTTGATTCTAGACTTGGCTTCCTGATATGTGCCAAATCTGCTCAAGGTTTTATCCACTGCCTCATTTAGCAGGGCTTCAATATCATTTTTATCCTGATCAATGTTGATCTCATAGTCCAATGGTGGTAACCATGTTGTTCTCGATACAACTGGTTTGATTAGAGTGGTATCAGTGTCCACTATGAAACATATGTCATCTTTGTATTACTCAACCATTTGTGCAGGGATTCTCATTCTCTTCTTCATTCTATCCTTGAAAGTGGTGAAGTATGAATCCATTATAGATGTGAATTTATCCCCTAGTGACTTAATGAGTTCACTAATTTGTGCAGTTATTGGTCGGGTTGTGTCCCAATTGACATTACCGATAGAGGGGAAGAAATTCTGAAAATAGAAGAATGTGCACATAAGGAGGGAACCAAACTTACATGTATTAGATCTGACTGATCTAACTGTCCTCATGTTTTCTTCCAGTTGCTTTAGTAGCAGCTCAGATAAGTCCAGTTGAAGTCCCTTCTTCACAATCTTATAAGTAGTGTCAACTACTCCACATGCTATGTTGTTCATTCTTCTAGCTTGGAATATCTTGTACCTAATCACACTTGCATTGAATTTCATCTCAGGGTCGGTGATTGAATTAACTTTCAAACCTCTGTCATCCCATATGACTCCAATTAACTTTTCAATCTTGGGGCGAGAAGGATGCTTTAAGGCTTTTTCCTTCTCGGTAATGGGATAACCTATTACAGCCTGAATCACATCCTTTGTGATCAGTTTTGGTTCATCCAACCATATTTTTCTATCATGTACCCAACTAAGTACAATGTGTATCCATTCAGTCTTGAACTCTCCTAGGAACAGTAGGGCATTGGTTAATCCTTTCACCTCAATGTGCTTGTGTTCATCTTTCAAGTTTCCATCATTGCATAGCTTCTTGTAAGCTTCTTCAATCTCAAGATCTTCAATCTTTGCAACCTTGCAGTGGATGTATGCACGAATATATTCAACTAGCAAAACCCTAGGAGGTATACTTGAAAATGTACCCTTGTCGTCAGGTTGAGCAACAATATCAGGGAAAAACTTATAGTTAGGCTCCTCACAGGTTGTGTTCTTAATCAGTTTGATCTTCTTGTCCTTTGTGTTCTTGATCTTTGAGACTCGTGATGTGGTTGCCATTTTTTGTGAAATTGGGGCTTCTCCGTAAATGAACTGTGAGCTCGGTGAGTCTAGATACTCACTTGACCTTTGTTGTGGATGTTTGGAATCTCTCAGAGTAGCCTTTGAATATGCTGTGAATCATTCTACAATCTTGTCGCTCTTCTTCACTCTGTTGTTTCACTTCATCGCTTGATCAATGAATGAGCTCTTTTTTGCCCTATTTATAGAAAATAATCTAAGTGCATTGAATGCTTCAACTACCACTCAATTGACGAAACAAAGATGCTTGGGTATTATACCAAAGTCTTCATTCTTGGTGAGTATACAATCACTTAGGGTAAGTGACAACTTACTTTTACTTTTCACATGTTCACCGACAGTGCTTGGTATGTCGTGAAGACTTGATTGTCTTTCACATGTTTACTGACGATGCTCGGTTTATATTGACAACTTGGTTGTTTTTCATATGTACACCGACGATGCTTAGTATGTATTGACTGATAAGACTAGATTTACAACACCATAACAAGTAATACCATAGTGCATCTTCATTCATGCTAATTTGGCATTTTCTCAATGAATATAGGAACTGATGTAAAATATAGCTTTGTAGAGTTCAGTTCCATACTTACTTATTTTGCTTAGGTGGGGTGGTGGAATCACCTAATCCATTAGATGAGGTGTCACCTACTGTGGTGCTTGGCCCAACATCATCTTTGATTGAATCTTTCCTCCACATTTGATTTCTCATTCTCCTAATGTCTTCAATAGTATTGCCATTAGCAAAAGTGCTTGACTCTGTCACTCGGTCTTTGTAGTCTTTTCTTAGTTGACCGACCTTATGACAGCGTAAGCATGCCATTTTGGGGTTAGTCCAACCTCTAGACCTTCTCATCCATTTACTCATGTAGTTAGCAGCTATATGTACATATATACCACATGTTTTGCAATTTACCCATGTGTTGTAATCCCAAATATATGAGTTACCGACTCTTCTCAGTTTATATGCATTTTCTTTCTTTGGGTTTCCAGACTTGCTTTTTCTTTTTCCGGCATTCATGAAATGTGTGGTCATGCATTTTGCAAGTAGGACAATATTTTTTCCATGTAGGATTCCTTCTTTGGTTTGTTCACCTTAGATTTGCATTCATGTTCTTTGTGTCCATGATTGTTACAGTTATAACAATTACCTGTGAATGTAGAGGTGGATTTAGGAATACCTTTAGCTTTTCTCTTGCATACATTTGATGTGTGGCCTAGTTTTCCATAGTGATTGCATGACTGATTCTTTGGTATTGGATTTGTGTAGAAATCTCTTTGATCAGCTTGGTTTGATGATTCTCCATGCTCGGTATACCCTAAACTGATATTGTTGTTGAGTCTTCTCTGTCCATTCAGAAAATCATCCATTCTTTTTGTACTTTCTTAAGCTTTCTTGATCATATCATTATATTGTTGTTGAATCCTTAATTCATGCTTTAGTTTCTCATTTTCTTCTCTTAGTTCACCAATAGCTTCCAATTTCCCATTGAGTTTTATGTTCACTTGGTTTGCCTCATGACTCATAAGAACTAGATTGGTGATCTCATGGTGATGTTAAATAAGTCTTTGTATTTCTGATTCTTTCTCTTGCAACTTTTCAATGATCTTCCTCATGTCATCAATAGCTAATGTTCTTTCTTGTTCAACTTGTCTTACATTACTCATAACATCAATCATTATTACCATCTGTGTCTCTTGGACGATCTACAGTACCTTCACTTGTTCAATCAGATGTTGATTGATTTTATTAAGACTTGTAATGCTTCCTTCATATGTGTCAGATGTATTACCAGATATGGATCCTAATGAATCAAATAGTTCATGTATCTCTTCTTCATGATATTCATTTTCATTGTAGCGAGATGCAATGACTTTTCTGTCATCCACTAAATCTCTCATTTTTATTCTTTCTTCTTTGTATTGCTCATAGAAGATTTGTATTTGCAACTTTTGATTCTCAATATTTTTGTCAAGCTTATACCTTTCCATTGTATGATCTTTTCTCTCAAGTGATTTAAACTTTTCCAAATAAGAGATCTGGATCTAATACCAATTGTTGGAATAATGGAATGGTGTGTACTAAGAGGGGAGGGGTGAATTAGTACCCTTAAAACTTTTTATCAAATAACCTTAGTAATCTGTTATTACCGACCATATTGTTTTTCTATCTTATGCATGCAATATCATAACATAAATGTAAGTGCATGTAAACAATCATAGAAATATTCATGAAACTTAGTTACACATGACACAAGAATTGGTAATGCTAAAAATCTCTGTTAGAAGGTAAAAACTGTGGTGGGGATGAAACCCACAAAGCTTCACTATCTGCAGAATGGAAGGTGTCGGTTAAGGCTACAAGTGTGATCACTTCTGATGATCTTACCCTATTAGTAATAACATGTTAGACATGATAAGTCTACTCAGTTAAGAGATTTTAGCAACACAATGTATGTGTGCACTCGGTTAAGAGATTTACAATAAGTCTGTTAAGTACACCTTCTTAAAGGATTTCTTCTATTTGCTACAATTGTTAGAGAGAAGTAAAAAATAATTATGACTTGATATCTTGTAATCTTGAATTTCTGAATACAAATCCTTTAAGTTCACAAAATTATGTATCACCTAATTGTGATGGATAATACCTCTGTTCTGCTCGGCAGCCTTGAATCTAGTTCTTCATAGCTGAACTCTTCCTTTTGTGTCCTACATGAAACTCTCTGTCTGATCCATAGATGTCTTTGTGTGGATACTATCATCTTGTTCTTGATTGATTATACATCTATATATACAAAGGTTTTGACCTAATTAGGTTTCATGCTTTACAAGAAAAACTCTATGATCAAAGGTTTACTACTTGACCTTGATCTCCTAGTTTGCATGTATACAATCAGTAAAACTGATTAAAACTATTAATTATGCTTTTCTTGATCCTCAAGAAATGGTTTTCCAGCTAAGCATAAATCTAATTTTAAACTAAAGTGCTTTAGCTGACGTGTTTCTCAGATCCACTTTTCTTAGGAATAAAAATGTCTCTCGATAGACTGGTGTTTGGATTACTCTGTAGTCTACGCTCGGTGATGTCTTTGAACTGTGCTCTTAGTTTACTCTTTGAACTATCTATCGGTGATAGTGCTATCGTTGTTCACTGATTTTGGTGATCACTGTGCTAAGACATTTTTGATGACCTTTGCACTTGTTTGTTTCGGTGACCTCTACGCTTGACTAAATGCTGTCACTCAGTGATCATGTAACCAACGGTTCAAAAATTGTTTCCTTATATACTAATGATAACTTATGATCCTTTAAGGATTATCAGTTGCAAGTAGTTACAAGATTACAATTGCTAGGCAGATAAATATATATGAGATATTGTAAATAGAATGGTTAATATTTATCTAATATACAATTGAGTATAGTATTTTTTCCATAACAAATCAACATGAATAAATACATAAAGTATTGATTTTATCTCTTTATCTCATTATGCATACTTGGATTATTCCTCAAGGTGGCCCACTTGAGATACACATTTGTTCTCTTTACTTTCATGTTATTCTAATGTGGGGAAATAGAGTTCAGTAGCATGTATATGCAAACTAGGAAACTACCTATCTATTTCCACTTTAATTACTTTGAGAGGGGAGTGATCCAATTGGCTCTAGATGTTGGGTACAAAATGTATTGAGCAATCCCTAATGATGAGTTGAAATGATATTTTTGATGAACTATAACTGATTGAATGTTTGAAGATGAAAAAGTTGATGATCACTGAGCTGCAGAAAGAAAATGCAAGACATTAAATTAGTTAATGTATTGTATTATCATTGATGTCAACTTGATATGGTATGATGTCTCATACACATATTGACACAACACTTAAAGATCTAAAGAGCCAAAGTTTTTTATCATCGATAATCATATACATTGAGTGACAGTAAACCCCGAGGGACAGTGAACCCCAAGCACAAAAGTTCACAGTGTTAACCGACGGATAGTGTTACCCGAGCAAGTGTTACCTGAGCAGGCATTACCGAGCTAACTATAGTTGTCACCAAATAGAACTGAATTTGATGCCTGAGCTATCTACAGTAGTCACCGAGTGCAACTTAAGTGTTGACCAACGAGAACTAAAGTTAGGATACGACAAAACAACTTAGCTGGAAGGAGCTATATTTAGAGTTAACTGATTGTTTTCTTTATTTCTATCTATCAGTTAAAAGCTAAAGATAAGAAGGAAATTTAAAGCGTGTTTTATTCCATAAAATAAGGAGAGATTCATGGAATAAAACTAAAGCAAGCATGGCAATCTTTACAGATCAAGAAGTGATCAACGAAGAAAACAAGAAGAATAAACGGTGAAATCATGTCTATATAAAGATACAATTAATTCATTATGATGAAGAGGAATGTTGAATATATTCTGGTGAAGATAGAAGTCTTCATACAGATCTTATCATACAAGCTGAAGAATAGAGCTAAGAATTCTACAGACATTGAGAAACAAAGAAGCAACAACATTCACCGAGCAGAAAGAAGGGGAGCAAAGGAATTGAAGAGAATATTGATCAGAAGAGGTATTATGGACTTACAATAGATCTGAAAATATACAATTCAAAGTTGTATTAATGAACATATCATTTATTGTTTTAGTTTAACCATTGATTCATAAAATATCTTAATAGAGTGGGATTTAACCATCCTTAATATATTGAGATACATCCCAAGAAGTATCAAAAGGTTTTCATGTTGACAACATAGTGAATGCTAGGTCAAGTGATAAACTGTTATTTTTAAATCCTCTAACAAGGTCACACTTAACAGTGTGTTTGTAACCTTTAACAGGGTTGGCTCTTCATCAAGATCACTTCAGAAGAGTGAAAATTTTGGTTTACCGGTCCCAAAGTGGTTTTTTCTCTTAACAGGGTTTCCATGTTAAAAATCCATGTGTCAAATGTGTATATGGTTCATTTATTTGATGTTTTGCTTTACACATTACTAAAACATGATTGATCGGTAAACACTAAGTTTATTTATTGTATTTTGGTAAAGGCTAAGGAAAAGGTAAACTACTATTCAGTAAAGCATAAGGAAAGGATAAATAGTACAATCACCGAGCAGTATATACATGTTAGATTTACACAAGGCATACATCTTGTAGGGCTAAAGATAACTAGAGGTTTTATATTTGTGGTATAAATTTTTGGTTGAATATTGGATTAATTTTTTAGGCCACTGATTCACCCCCCCACCCTCTCAGTTATTTTTAATAATTGGTATCAGAGCTTGTGTGATTGGAAGAGAGTTTTAAGACTCAAGATAAAGATCACAAGATGAGCAAAAGGGTTGTGCCTAAGTTTAACAAGGACAACTTTGCATCATAGCAAAATAGGATAAGACTTCACCTATTAGGTATTGGAAATGATGTCACACAATACTTGGATACTGAATTAGTTTTACCTACTAGACTTCCGACAGTTGATCAATTGAGAGAAAAGCATGAACATAATTCTATGATGATAGAACTTGCTTCCTCACTCTCTGATGCTAAATTTGAAGATGTAAAATCATGCACCACTGTAAAGAAAATGTGGGACAAACTCAAGCTAGTAAATGGAGGAGATAAAAATGTGTTTAGAGCTAAGGCAGAAAACCTAAGAGGAAAGTTTGATTACCTAAGAATGAAAGAAGGAGAAAAATTCACTTAGTATGTTATCCGAGGAGTAGGAGGTGTACTTGAAGAAGAAATAGTGGTAAGTAAAATTCTCAGAACCTTACTGCCTGTTAATGCTATTAGAGTATCTGCAATACAAAAAATGAGAGCAGTAACAAATAACAATGTTACTCTAGATAGTTTGATTGGTAGACTTATTTCATTTGAGATGAATAAATTTGACAACAGTGTCTTACCAAATATTGAGTCTACCTTCAAATCTTCTTTGAAAATAAGCAAATCAAGTCATAAACACACTATGAGAAATGATAGTGAAAGTGATAGTGATGAACATGAACTTGATGAAATTGAAGCATTAATGGCTAGAATATTGCAGAGAGGCAAAGGTAGATACAAAGGTAAATTACCATTGGTATATTTTAACTATAAAGATACTGGACACTTTGCTACTAGATGCCCTAACAAAAGAAAAGAAGACAGAATCAATGATAGATCTTATGAAAAGAAGTTTGACATAGATGATGACCAAGATTACCGAAGCAATCGACAATCTGACAGAAGAGATAACTGAGACTACAAGGACAAAGGAAAGAAAGCTTGTTACCTGGCTGAGAACAAAGCTGAGAATACTAACACCAAATCTGATGAAGATGCTGAGGTAGTATTTGTTGCTATGAAGGATGATTCAGACAAAGAAGAAAGGTATGTTGAGACTGCACTCATATCTAAGGTTAGTAAAAATAATGTCTAGATTATTGATAGTGGATGTACTCACCACATGACTAGAGATAAGGAAAATTTTGAAACTTTTGAATATTATAATGGTGGATTAGTAAGAATGGGTAATGACTCACCTTGTCCAGTTGAAGGTAAAGGAACCATCATGTTGAATAATCTGATCAGATGTGAAAATTCATATTGGATGAAGGGACTTAACTATAATTTGTTGAGTGTTTCACAACTGAATAACACAGGTCACCAAGTTGCATTTGAGAACAAAAAGTCAAAGATCTACAATGAAACAGGAAGGTTGATCAGTACTGGTGAACAAAAAAAAGGTAACATATTCTATCTTGATAAGATTGAGACCACTTGTTTATTGGCTAGAAACGAAGACATATGGTTGTGGCATAAAAGGTTATTTCATGTGAATTTTGACAACATGGTTAGGATAAGAAATAAAAGGAAAGTAAGAGGCTTATCGAGCATGTCAAAACTTGACCATGTCATGTGTAATAATTGTCAAAAAGGTAAAATTATAAAGTCTAGTTTCAAGAGAAAAACATACACATCAAATACTATTCCAGATTTAGTCCATACTGACTTATGTAGACCAATGATAATAAAGAGCTGCTATGGTGATAGATACTTCATTCTATTTGTTGATGATTATTCTAGAATGATGACTGTTATATTCTTAAAAGAGAAATCAGAAGCATTCAAGATGTTTAAATGGTATAAAGCTATAATTGAAAAACAAAGTGGAAAGGAACTAAAATGTCTAAGGTCATATAGAGGAGGAGAATTTATTTCTGATGAATTCACTAACTTTTGCAATGAGCATGGAATTAAAAGACAACTTTCTGCACCTAGAAAACCACAAAAAATGGGATTGTTGAAAGGAGGAATAGATCCATTGTTGATTGTGCCAGAACAGTGATGATTGAAAAAGTCATCACACAAACATTATAGAGAGAAGTTGTAAGTACGACTGTCTATACATTAAACCGAGTTCAATTGAAGAAAGACACCAATAAGACACCTTATGACCTATGGTACGGATACACACCCAATGTAAGTTACTTTATAATTTTTGGAAGTCAATGTTATATTTTGAAAGATGATAGAAATGGAAAGCTTGACTCCAAAGGTGATGAAGGAATACTTCTAGGTTATTCTACCAAAAGCAAGGCTTATAAATGTCTTAACAAATCCTCTAACAAAATCATTGAAAGTGCAAATGTCAAAGTGGATGAATTTACTGAGAAAAATGATGAGGAAAGATGAAAAGAACTGAAAGATTACAACATATTTGTCTACAGTGAAGAACCTAACACTCTATCTGAGAAACAGTGTATCGCTACTGAGTGACAGAATAATACACCCGAGCAACAGGCTGCACACACCAAAAATCAGGAAATTGCTCACAATGATGAACCAAGTGATGAAGATCAAAATGAAGGTCAAGATGATGATTAGAATGATGGACAACGATATGAACCGGTACTTTCCAAGTATGTCAGAAGATACCATCCATAAAACCAAATCATAGGAGACAAAAGAGCTAGAATGAGAACACGAAGTAAGTCACTGAACACTAGATGTTTGATTTGTGATTTTGAGCCTAAATATGTCAATACTGCACTTGAGAATCAAGAATGGGTTAGTACTATGAATGAAGAAATTGAGTAGATTGAAAAGAACAAGACATGGACATTAGTACCCAGATCGAGTGACAAAAATGTCATTGGTACCAAATGGATATTCATAAACAAACTGAATGAGAATGGAGAAGTCAGAAGGAACAAAGCAAGACTAGTATGCAAAGGGTATGCACAAGAAGAAGGTATTGACTATGGAGAAACCTTTGCACCCATTGCTGGACTAGAAGGAGTAAGAATTCTACTTGCTTATGTTGCATACAAAGGATTCAAGGTATACCAGTATACCAAATGAATGTCAAAACTGCATTCCTAAATGGAATACTAGAAGAAGAAGTATGCATTGAACAAATAGAAGGGTTTGTTGATCCTAACAAGAGGAACATGGTTTGTAGACTACACAAAGCCTTGTATGGATTGAAACAAACACCGAGAAAATGGTATGAAATACTTCACTCTTATCTGATAAGTATTGGATTTGTAAGAATAAGTGATAACAATAATCTGTATTTAAAAGAAGATACTGATGATAACATTCTGATTGGTGAGATATTTGTTGATGATATCATATTTGGAGGTAATGATATGTTATGCAAATCATTTGCCGAGAAAATGAGCAAAGAGTTTGAGATGTCAATGCTTGGAGAGATCAAATTTTTTCTTGGTCTATAGATTCTACAACAAGATGCAGGCATCTACATCACACAATCCAAATACATCAAGGAAGTTATGAAGATATTCAAGATGGAGGACTCCAAACTAGTTGGAACACCTATGGAAACCAGATGCAAACTGACAAAGGAAGACAAGTCAACAAAGGTAAATCAGACCTTATATAAATCTATGATTGGAAAACTCATGTATGTTGTATATACTAGACCAGATATAGCACATGAAGTTGGAATAGCTGCAAGATTCTCTGCTAATCCCAAGGAATCACACATGAATATTGTCAAAAGAATTATGAGATATCTAAAGAATACCGAAGACTATGGTCAGTGGTATAATAAAGCAGGCAAATTTGAGCTTCAATTCTATATAGATGTTGATTGGACTGGAAACATAGATGATAGAAAGAGCACAACAGAAGGAGCATTCTTTATGAGTGATAGACTTGTCACATAGATAAGTAAAAAGCAAGGATGCATCTCAAAATACATTGCAGAAGTAGAATATGTGGCTGCTACTGCAAATTGCTCTAACATTGCATGGATCAAGCAATTACTAGAAGGTATGACTATGAAAATCCTTGAACCAGTAATTATTTGTTGTGATAATACAAGTGCTATCAATATTTCAAAGAACCCTATGATGCATGCTAAGACAAAGCACATTTCTATTAAGTATCATTACTTAAGGGAACAAGTACAAGAGAAAGAGGTGATACTAGAATATGTGCAATCCAAAGAATAATTAGTAGACATATTCACAAATCCATTGCCTAAAGATACATTTGAGTACCTGAGGAAGAGACTAGGGGTCCGACCCTTATCTACTGGTCACTAAGCTAACTAGGAGGTTGCATCAACCTACACACTATCAGAAGATCAATCATGTTGATGCAAGCTGGAAATGGACTGCAATGATATTTCAATACTTAGAAAGGTACTTATCTACACTGAACACCAGAGTTATTATATTGTTGATGGAGAGGAAATTCAAGGAATATATTAGAGAGAGAGGTATTATATGTTTGGCATTTCTTTCAAAGGGAGAGAATATATCCATATGAAATATTTATCATGATCACTCAAAGGGAGAGCAAAGATTCAGAGAAAAGAATTATCCAAAGGGAGAGAAAGCTTCCAAAGAGAAAGATATTCAATGAAATAATCATCCATCTAAGGGAGAGTATTGGAGAATAGATTCTACAACAAAGGGAGAGACAGAAGCATAAAATAGAATTGCTACATCTATCTAGTAAAGGGAATGAAGAAGGAGAGTACTCTACAAGAATCAAATCTAAGCTAGAAGAGCTTACCGAGAGTCAGATATTTGTATTGGTTATAGAACAAATAGTTTGGGAGAAATTGATTAACTACAGCTGATATATTTCATATTGTATTAGTAGTATGTTGCCATCAATGCCAAAGGAAGAGATTGATGAACTATAACTAATTGAATGTTTGAAGATGACAAAGTTGATGATCACCAAGCTGCAGATAGAAAATGCAAGACATTAAATCAATTAATGTATTGTATTGTCATTGATGTCAACTTGATATGGTATGATTGCTCATATGCATATTGACACAACATTTAAAGATCTGAAGAGACAAAGTTTTTGTCTTCGATAATCATATACACCGAGTGATAGTAAACCTTGATGGACAGTGAACCTCAAGCACAGAAGTTCACAGTGTTAACCGATAGACAGTGTTACCCGAGCAAGTGTTACTTGCGAAAGAATTATCGAGCTAACGACAGTTGTCATTGAATAGAACTAAAGTTGATACCTGAGCTATCTGCACTAGTTACCGAGCACAACTGAAGTGTTGACCGATAGGAACTGAAGTTAGGATACAACAAAACAACTTAGTTGGCATGAGCTATATTTAGAGTTAACTTATTGTCTTCTTTATTTCTATCGATCAGTTAAAAGTTAAAGATAAGAAGGAAATTTAAAGCATGTTTTATTCCAAAAAACAAGGAGAGATTCATGAAATAAAACTAAAGCAAGCATGGAGAGCTTTACGGATCAAGAAGTGATCAACAAAGAAAACAAGAAGAATAAATGGTGAAATCATGACTATATAAAGAGATAAGTAATTCATTACTAAGAAGAGGAATGTTGAATATATTCTGGTGAAGATAGAAGTCTTCATACAGATATGATTATAAAAGTTGAAGAATAGAGCTAAGAATTCTGCAGACACCGAGCAATAGAGAAGCAACAACATTCACCAAGAAGAAAGAAGGGGAGCAAAGGAATTGAAGAGAATATTGATTAGAAGAGGTATTATGGACTTACAATAGATCTGAAAATCTGCAATTCAAAGTTGTATTAATGAACATATCATTTACTATTTTAGTTTAATCATTGATTCAGAAAATCTCTTAACAGAGTGGGATTTAACCATCCATAATATATTGAGATACATCCCAAGGAGTATCAAAAGGTTTTCATGTTGACAACATAGTGAATGCTAGGTCAAGTGATAAACTGTTAATTTTAAATCCTCTAACAAGGTCACACTTAACAGTGTGTTTGTAACCTTTAACAAGGTTTGCTCTTCACCAAGCTCACTTCAGAAAAGTAAAAATTTTGGGTTACCGGTCCCAAGTGGTTTTTTCCCTTAACAGGGTTGCCACGTTAAAAATACATGTGTCCAATGTGTATATGGTTCATTGCTTTGATGTTTTTCTTTACACATTACTAAAGTAGGATTGATCGGTAAACACTAAGTTTATTTACTGTATTCCGCTAAAGGCTAAGGAAAAGATAAACTGCTATTTGGTAAAGCTTAAGGAAAGGATAAATAGTACAATCACCGAGCAGTATATACATGTTAGATTTACACAAGGCATACATCTTGTAGGACTGAAGATAACTAGAGGTTTTATATTTGTGGTATAAATTTTTGGTTGAATATTGGATTAGTTTTTGAGGTCACTAATTCACCCCCTCCCCCCTCTCGATTATTTCTAACAATTTTAATTAGGTAAGAGTAATGTGGAAGTTAGGGAAAAAGAGGGGGAAATAAGGGTTTTCAACATATACATAATTACAAAAATTTGATATGTAGACAAGAGTAGTAAATATAGAAATAAAAGATAGAGAAGAACCTAATGTTTAAAATTGGGCTAAAATATTAGGGCTGATTGTGAGTGGGCCAACCTTCTCCTCAAACGATGGTGAGCGGGGTAGCCTTGTCCATACTTTTTCAAATCTATGAAAGGGGGAACTATGGGTCTTTATCTCATCGATTTGAATCTAGATTCATGTCTTTGAAGTATGTCATCTACACATAGAAATAAGAGATTTTATAGGGTTGATGGAGGTTTTCTTAGGTCAAAACACAATTTTGGAATTAACCAAGAAATTGAAACAAATCAAATTACAAAGGATAATGTGTTGTTAGGTAGTAGAGGCTAGATATGAAGTATTTGAATCTTATACTTTGTTGATGTAATGGTCTTTGAATGTGATCACAAGTGTTGATGAAATAACATAACTCCATAAGAACTAAAAGGAAATTAATCATATAAACATGTTTTCATGGAGGTTTTTCAATCTTGTCACAATGGTAGATTTCAAGAATAATGATAAAATGTCACCTTGGATGAATGATACTTGAATTCTTCTTGAATGTAATGTATAATCGAGGTGAGTGGACATAAAAGGAGGGGGGTAAGGTTTCTTTCATACCCCTAATTAGAATTTTGGGTTTGTAATTTCAAATATATCCAACACAAAAGAAGTTGTCATGCTACTATAAACTAGTTGTTTGATGGTTTGAATTTGGGCCCCAATTATTGGGACATGGCTGCTCCAGGTGACCTTATCCTAGTACAAGATCACCCCAATAAATATTGACCTTATTAAGGGTGGGTTCAAGGACCTAAGGTCTAGAATTTCGTGTAGATGCCTAATTTTTGTCTAGTGCAAGAACGTTTGAAAATGATTGGGCACGGGAGTCCATACATGTTGATGTGAGGCCTACATGAGCATGAAATTGTATGCAAATATAATTTAAAAAGCTACACTCATCCCCAAATTTAGCAAGAGTATGATTCTACACACATACTCATGGAAAAGTAGAAGAAAGAGAGTGAGAGACATTGGAAAGACTATGAAGTGATAAGACATAACTAAGTTCAAGGGAACAAGATACCAAACTCTAGGATCTTAGATCATACAACTACATGTAATGAAACACAAAATAAATAAATAAAACAAAATAAAGACAAAAATAAAAGACACACATAAGGATTTAGTACTAATAAAGGGTTCCGATTCAACTAGTTGAAGAGATCCCGACAATCAAAATGTCTCAACCATGAATATCATTCCCAGAATGTTATTGCAAGAGAGAAAGTGGTCACATAGAAAGAGCAAGAGCATAAATCAAATATAATATAAGATAACATGATCCAACCAGCTAGAAAAGTGTGTTATGTTATGGGATCATGGGGAATAGAGAAAGGAAGCACAAATTTCATGGGATAGCAAGCTATGTTATGCTAGGCGATCTATGAAAGAGTGCATATTTTATTGAACAACAAGTTGTGTTATGTTGTATGATGTGTTTGAATATAGGAGAAAGAGTTGAAATAGTCTATCAATTAAATCGATCAGATTTCCACAATCCATTGAATTTAGAGTTGAATTTCTGGCTTAGATTGTGTATGTTTTTTAGCATCAACATTTCGGATCACACTCCGTGATCCATCATCAGGATATAAGAGCAGAGAGCAATAAGGAAATGTAAAATAAGATGCAGA
>MU223471.1:149992-161368 GCA_018584345.1 Thuja plicata
TCCCCCTTGTTTTTCGTGCCTTCTTTCTCACCCCAGCCCTTCCTTTATCTTTTAAGAGAGGCCCTGTCTGCATCTTATTTTACATTTCCTTATTGCTCTCTGCTCTTATATCCTGATGATGGATCACAGAGTGTGATCTGAAATGTTGATGCTAAAAAACATACACAATCTAAGCCAGAAATTCAACTCTAAAATATAATCTATCAAGTTATGTTATGCTATTTCCACTCAATGGAGTTTGGTACAAAGAGAGTTGAATAGTCTAGCATGTTATGTAATGCTAGGCAACTCATCTTGAAAATGTTGATACCAAGGAAAGGTAAAATAGTCTAGCAAGTCAACCAATCCCAAGGATAACCAATAAAATTAATATATACGAGGAAATCTAAAAATTGGTACCAAGGATGACCAAGTAAGTCATTGTTTACAAGGAAATCTACAAAAAATTTGCCAAGGATAACAAAGAGAAGCATTGTATGCAAGGAAATCTAAAAAAATGGTTCTAAGGATTACCCATCAAAGCATTATAATAAGAAAATAAATATACAAAAAAAGGTTCCAAGAAAAGTCAAAATAGTATAGAAAGTTGTGTTATGCTAGCCAAATCATCCTGAAAGTAAGATTTGAAAAAAGGATAACCCATCAAATCACGTTGTTTGTAAGAAAATCCTACAACATTTGAAAGAAGGGGGCCACATGTATCCTCCCCCTTGAGACCATAACATAGAATTATGAAGACATATTAAGGAAAACAAGAACAAGGATAAATAGCTTCAACACTAAGGATGTATCCTTTAAAAAATTAGGTACATGTAATCCAATTCAAAGTGGGCATAGCTCTTTTAAGACAAGGAAGACATTATTGCAAAAAAGATGGATATTTTGCAATGAGTGTAAAGGGATCTTTTTGAGGAATTCACAAGGAGAGGATAAGAGATCTTTGCTCAATTAAATCTACCTCCAAGAGGAGATCTTGAACAAGGATAACATCATTGACCAAAGAGAGGAAGGAGAACAAGAATTTACACCTTTCCCATTGCTGGGTTAAGGGATTGTTGATGAAGAATGACACATTTTTTTATCCTAAGTGAGAGATCATTTATAATAGACATACATTTTTCAAGCAAGGAAGAGGTTTTAATAAAGGATGTGCCCCTCTTGAGAAAGAGAGAATCCCTGAGCCTAACAAATAATCCTATGCAAGAAAGAATGTCATATTACAAGAGACACCACTCAAAAAAAGGAAGATGGATCCTTTGAAAGTATATAAGATTGGAAAGACTACACTTTCCCCCAAAGAAGGTAGACAAGGAAAAGGCTATTATGTTATTCACAAAGTAAGATTATATATAAAAAAGTGTAGCACCATGCAAGAGAAAGAGCCCCATAAAAGGTAAGTTACTAAAGCTACATAGTGTGGAGAAATATAATAGGAAAAATGAGTGTTAATGCACTATATTGCCACTCAGAAAAAGAATAATATTTGTTGTAATATCTATAAAACATCTATCAAGAAAATCTTTAACAAATTGTCTAAATTCAATACAATAGTCAAGAAAAAGACAACGCACGTCATTATTATATGATTTTTTGTTCTTTGGAAAATGGTGGAAAGGAAATTTTAATATTTTTATCATACTTAAGTCTCTAAAAGATTCTTTTGCTAAATTTAAATGATACTTATCAGGAGGTGGAATATTTATTTTGTATGGTGGAAGGGTTTGCAAGGAAGGTGGAGGATTACCATTGTTTATTTGGTTTTGATCTTTGAGGATATGAGGTAGGAGTATCGCTTGTATTTTGTTTTTGCTTGCTTTTTTGTTTGGGCAAGAAACATATGATTGAGTCAACTTGAAGAACGTCACAACAATATTTTCTTGAGGTGAAGAACCTAAGGCTTCTATAGTACATTGTGTGGGAAAGGGATCTATAGAAGCCTTTTGTTAGCATAACTAATGCACTGATGCTAAGTGTTGCATTGATGAAGATTGGTACAAATTTGATGACAGGTGAAACATTTATTTGGTTGTAATTAATGTCAAATAATTGACTTAGTGTTTTCAGTATGTTACCTGATATTGTGTAAGTGAATCAGGAGTTGGAGTATATTTCTGAGGTTACTATTACAATGGAAGGTTATGTCATGTGAGGTGATGTTAACTTTTCCATAACGACTTTTGATATGGAGAATTGATTTGCTTATGTTTTATTGGACTCAAATTGGGTATTTGCTAAAACAGTCAGTGATTTACAGTAAGTGATTTGAATGTTATCTCAAATCGGTAAAGTATTTGATGGAATGGTCATAGGATATAATTTTAAACAATGTCAATATACTATGTTTGCAAGTGCGACTCATAATGTTAACTGGTGATACTAGTTTAATTGATTAGAAGTGGTGTTGATGCAGAAGCATCCTAGGATTCTTGGCAATCTTGTGTCAAACAAAAAAACATCTTTGCTTTTTGGAGTTCGGTGGCTTGGTGGAGACCCTCGGTTGAAGGTTGCTCGGTTACTGCTTAGTCTCGGTAATTTTTTTTCTCCACAGCTTCACCGAGTAGGGTGTTGATGGCTTGGTCTATCGAGTGGGTTATTGTTGACTTGGTGGTTTCACCGACTAGGCTTCTAATGCTTGGTGACTTACCGCATTGACTGTGTTTTATTGGTGGGATCTGGAGGCTGACTTGTGCAATTAATTTTGGTTGCTGCATTTATTATGGATTTCTCATTGGGGATTGTGTGGACCTAAATCTAGGTTGGTGGCTTTTCCAATGTTGGATTTTGTGGATCTTTTAGGTTGACCTCTTGTATAAATAAGGTGTTATGTTCTTAGTTTAAGGGAGAAAATTCTAGAAGGGATCTAGGTGTTAGATTTGAGAATTTGGGATAGAGTTTGTTGGTGAGTTGTGCAATTGGCAGAAGGTATATGGCCTAATGCTTGTAGAAGATCTCTGTGATAGATCTTAGTGTAATTTATTTGTATGTGGCCGTAATCGGGAAGGCCTTATAACCTGACATGTTGAATTTAATTTCCCATTGGAGATAATAAAACTTCTATGTTGATTTTCTACCTCTGTGTTATTTGTGAATTTCATTGTGGTTGTGTTTGATTGCAATGTTGAATTGCCCATTCTTGGATCCTTCATCTTTGACTACACTAGGTGGTATTAGAGCAAGGTTGCATTGCTAGAGATCGGTGTATTGATGATACCTTTGAAGCAAAATCATGAGATTACAAAGGAGGAACCTACGGGGGAAGTCAATAATGAATATTTTAGGGCTTTGAAGAAATAAGTGCAAGATCTACAAGAGGATTTGCGAAAAAAGAATGCATCGAAATAGGATCGAGATAGTAATGAAGAATCTGAGGAAGAAGAACATTTTGAGGAAGTTGTAGAAGAAGTAAGAGATCCAGAAGAGGCCATATTTTTGAAAGCTATGTCTAAAATTGGGAAAGGACCTAAGATTGAAGTTTATACATTTGTTGGTAGCCTTAGGCCAGAGGAATTGATTGATTGGATTTATGAGATGGAGGAATACTTTGAGTATGAGGAAGTAGAAGATCCTAACTAAGTTTGATTTGCAAAGGCCAAGCTGAAGGTTCATGCAAATATATGGTGGAGAGAATTTCAATTGGAATGGAGTAGGAGAGGAAAGGAAAATATCACTAGGTGGAATTAGATGGCTGAAAAGCTAAAAATGTAATTCATTCAAGTGGATTATGAATTGGACATGTTCAAAAATATACAAGCCTTAAAGTAGACAAACACATCAGTGCAGGAGTATACTGAGGAGTTTTATAGAATCCTGATTAGGAATGGTCATTCAGAAGCTGATAAAGAAAAGGTTGCTAGGTATGTCTATGGATTGAGACCTAGTATTCAAGAAGAGTTACTTACTGATTGGGTAACAACAATAGGAGATGCTTATCAAATGGTATTAAATATTGAAGAAAAGTTGAACAATAAGTTTTAAAGAAGACATGATAACATAAATCGAGGTGGTAAGCCTAGTGAAACAATTGCTGGGAGTAATGTGGTAGAGAATCCTAAGAAGACTGATGAAGGATATAGTAGTAGTTAAACCACTAGGAACTACAATGGTGGAAAAAGAGGAAGAGGGAGAAGTGAGTTCACATGTACTTGTTTTTAGTGTGGTGAGAAGGGTCATAGGGATTTTCAATGTCCTAAAAGAAGAGTTACACTTACTACCAAGGAAGGCATAGTGAATGTTGTAGAAGAAGGTGCAGTTACTATCACTAGAAGATTAGCTGCATGTGTTAATGAACCATTTTAAAGAAGGAATTTGTTTAGAACCAGATGTAAGTGTAAGGATAAGATATGTAATGTTATAATTGACGGTGGAAATTATAAGAACTTTTTTTCAGAAGAGATGGTTAGTAAATTGAAGTTGGAAAGGAGGAAACATCCTAGTCCTTACTAGATTAGTTAGAATTCTAAGGTTAGAAATGAAGATCAATGTGTAGTTAATTTTAATATTGGGGCTTATCATGATGAGACATTATGTTATGTGTTGCATGTGGATGTTGTCACCTATTGCTTGGAAGACCTTGGCAATTTGATAGACATACTATGTTCGATGGTCATGCTAATACCTATGTGGTAAGGAAGGGAGGATCCAAGCATAAAATGATACCTTTGCAGGAAGCAAGAGTTAGAATATGTGGAGTTATCAGATGTTGTCCGAGTGGCATTGGCAAAATTGGTGAACCTATTCTTGTGAGTAAAATGAAGGAGAAACTGAAGGAAAGAGTTAATGAGCATGACATCTTGGAGGAATTTGTAGAGATCAAGAAATAAGTGACATTTATGACTAAGGTGGTATAATATTTGTTGGCACTTATTGGGCTTGAATATTCAAATGATACTGATTTGAGCAATAAGTCTGGTGAGAATGTGGTTCACCAAAATACTGATGGTATCTGGAGTACACTAAGAGAACACAAGGTGTCAGGGGATGGTCAACGTCAGCTACGGTTCGTTGCAGAAAAGATATCTGAGAAGAGTGTAAGACAAATGCCCTTACATAATGAGACATTGGACAAAGTGAAGACAACATAGAATGAAGGACAAGAGGATGTATGGGTTAAGAAAAAGTATGGAATACATGTTTCGATTCCCTTAAGATGTTCATGATTCCTTTTAGGAACATCTTCTTTTGACCTAGGGTGTCTGATATAGGAGCATCCTAGGATTCTTGGAAATCATGTGTCAAACAAAAAAACAAGTTTTCTTTTTGGAGTTTGGTATCTTGGTGGAGACCCTCGGTTTAAGGTTTCTCGGTCACTTCTCGGTCTTGGTAACTATTTTGCTCGATGGCTGCACTGAGTGGGTTGTTGATGGATCAGTCTACTGAGTGGGTTGCTCTTGACTTGGTGGTTTCACTGAGTGAGTTTTCTGCTACTCGGTGGTTTGTTTTACCAATTGGGCTTCTGATGCTCAGTGACTTACCTTTCTGATTGTGTTTTATTTATGTGATCTGGAGGAAAACTTGTGTAGTTAATTTTGGTCATGATATTTATTGTGGATCTCTCATTGAGGATTATGTGGACCTAAATCTAGGTTAGTATATTCTCCAATGTTGGATTTTGTGGATCTTTTAGGCCGACCTCTTGGTTGCCTTTTGTATAAATAAAGTGTTTTGTTCTTATTTTAAGGGAGCAAATTCTAGAAGGAATCTAGGTGCTAGATCTGAGAATTTGGGATAGAGTTTGGTGTTGAGTTGTGTAATTGGAAGAGGGTATATGGTCTGGTGCTTTTAGAAGATATTTTTGATAGATCTTAGTGTAATTTCTTTGTATGTGGCCATAACCGGGAAGGCCTTACAACCCAACATGTTGAATGTAATTTCCTGTTGGAGATAATAAAACTTCTATGTTGATTTTATAACTCTATGTTATTTGTGGATTATGTTATGGTTGTGTTTAGCTACAAGCTTGGACTATCCATTCTTGGATCCTCCATCCTTGACTGTGTCAGGTGTTAACATAATGAATAGGTAAACAAGACAGAGTTGTTGAACATGCTATGTATATTTGTAGATCGATGAAGGAATTTGATGTGGCAATAGGATCGGTCATGATTTTTGTATAGTGGTATGTTAGTTCCATGATTTGTGGGACTTACTTGGCATTACATTGATTGAGGTATACATTTGAGGTGTCTTCTTCAAGAAGTTTCTTTGGGTCAAACAAGTTTTTGAAATGGCTCAACTACCAAGGTAAAATCCATGAGTAAGCCCATGCAGTCAAAGGAAAATGTTTTTTTAGTGCATAGATACATTGTATCTTACCTAAGATGATCTAGTGATGAACTACAATTGATTGTATGTTTGAAGTCATTTAGTTGATGATCAACCAAGTTATAGATGTGATGATAGACATTAATTAGTTAATGTATTGTCATTGATGTCAACTTATTTGAGTATAAATCATGGTAACAAAAATCTATTATGGATTGAATATCTGGAATAATTTTTTTTTATGCGGTTGGTAATTGAAAATTTCTATGTACACCAACTTAGAATAGTGGACACCGAGCAAACATAGTGTATACCGAGCACAGTGTTAACCGAGCAAGCTATCACTGGCGCATCAAGGTATTAACCGAGTAAAACAAACCGAAGGTCGACTAAGATGATGAGTTGGCATTTGTTTATGATTTCAAGGTAATTGATAATGTTTTTTATGTTGATCAAATGACTATAAAAATTCAAGATGATCGGACGAAGGAGATTGAAATGTGTTTTTGACACAACTTTCGAAGAAGGTTTAAGTGACAAAATCAACGATGGAGATCAAGCGACAAAATCTAATTATAGAAATTAAATGAGTTATGATGTCTATATAAGAGACAAGAGATTCATTATGAATCATACCTGCATACATGCAAATGCACACATGCATATTGCTGAAGAGATTAACTTGATGCATGACTGATCAAACTGGTTGAAGATGGAACCGAGCAATTCTGCAGACAACATCGAGCAACATAAAAGAGTATTAACCATGCAAAACAAAATATGATAAATCAGAGAGACTGAAGTGATTATTGATCAGAGATATTATGTACTTAGCATAGATTTGAAAATTTGCAAATAGAGTTGTATTTGAGTCAGATCATTACTGCATCAGTTTAGCCATTGTTACAGAAAAATATCTTAACTGAGTAGGACTTAATAGTCTTTATTATGACATTCAATGAATTTTGATTGTTTCTTATTAAGGTAACTGCATGTTTTGAAGGGACCCTGAAACCCTTTACATAGAAGCAAAAGAAAAGAAACAAGAACCAAAATGACAACATTCTGTCAAAGATGACAAATGACCAAAAAAGGGCTTAACCCCTGATTATACAATATAGATCATAAAGTTCAAAAAAATAGACAATGATTTACTTCAAGCAAAATAGTGTCAAAAAAATTCCAACAGCCAAAACAGTCCAACAGTAATTACTCAGCAGCATCCATCTGGTCTTCTAGAATCTGGATTTCTTCCATTTATGATTCCATACTCTGGATCGAATCCCACAACTTTGTGATATCTTTCATCTGAACATCAGATTTATTTTTGGTGCTTGATCTAGTCCTAGTTCCCAGGCCTGAGGTTTGAGTTTCCTATTTACCCTCTTCCTCCTGCTTAGCTCTTTCATTGTAATTCCCTTCTAGCAGGGTGTGCAGCGCTTTCAGGTTATCCACAGAGTTTTGCATGCCCATTTTGCTTATTATTGTCACCTTTCTGCGAAGAACATTGTTGTTAGTAACCTTCTTAGTGATCTTTTTTGGTCTGTTGTCAACCATGGTGCTTAACTTTTTTTCCATAGTGATATTGTTGTTGTTTACCTTATCAAAAACATCTTTCCCTTGCTAGTACATGGCCACATCACTATGTATTTTTTCCACAATCTCCTCCTCCAACAAATATTTTCTATCTTCTAGATCCTTGTATTTGGCTTGAATTTCCTTCATATCATCCTGAATCCATTTATCAATGTTATAACCATTCTCTGCTTTATTTCTTGCCATTTGGAGAAAAGAAATATTAACCGCTTCTTTAACTTTGACAATGAATGTTGATTGTTTTCTTGTTGACTCCATAGTGAATGATTGGTCAAGGGAGAATTGTTAGTGATAAATCCTCTAACTAGGTCACACCTAACAGTGTGCATTGTAACCTTTAACAGTGTTGGCTCTTCACCAAGCTCACTTAAGAAGAGTGAATTATTTTGGGTTACCAGTCCTAGGTGGTTTTTCTCTTAGCAGGGTTTCCACGTTAAAAATCTATGTGTTAATGTGTATTGATGTGTTGGATTGTTATTTTTATTTACACATTACTTTATATGCATTGATCGGTAATCACGATATTGATTTACTACTACTCGATAGATAAGTTTGAAAGTAAGTTTGAGATCATAGTTCATATTGCACCCAATTTATTTATATATTTGAAATTGTTGTTATATACATATGGGAGTATTTGGGACTGTATGATAACTGGCACTAACTAATTCACTCCCCTCTTAGTTATCTAACAATTGATATCAAAGCATATAGTTCTTAGAAGGAAATTTTTCAAGGACTTATGCTAAAGATCACAAGATGTATAAGAAAGATGTGCGTAAGCTGAACAAGGAAAACTTCTCGACATGGAAGAGGAAAATGAGACTATATCTATCAAGGATTGGAAATGATGTCATGCAATACTTGGATACTGAGTTCACCTTACCTATTGGACCTTTGACTATTGATCAGCTAAGAGAAAGACATGAACACAATACTATGATGATAGAGATTGCTTCTTCACTATCTGATGTTGAATTTGAGGATGTCAAGACATGTACAACTGCCCAGAAGATGTGGGACATGCTCACACTAGTTCATTGAGGAGATGTAAATGTGAAAAGAGCTAAAGCTAAAAGTCTTATAGGAAAGTTTGATGACATGAGAATTAAAGAAGGAGAAAACATATCACAGTATAGTAACCAAATCAAGGAGGTTGTGAATGCTATTCGTGGATCAACTGGATTTATTGATGAAGACACTATTGTAAGTAAGATTATCATAACTTTATTGTTTATTTATGCTATTAGAGTCTCTGCAATACATGAAATGAGAGCACCACCAGGAAATAATATCACAATTGATAGTCTAGTCGGTAAATTGATTTCATTTGAGCTGAACAATTTTGACAATAGTATTGTTCCTACTGTTGAGTTTGTATTTATGTCATCTCTGATGGTAATCAACACATGATAATAAATGATAGCAATAGTGACAGTGATGAGAGAGAACTTGATGAACTTGAAGCATTAATGGCTAGAATATTGCATAAAAGTAAAGGAAGATATAAAGGTAAACTACCCTTGGTATGCTTTAATTGTAAATAAATTGGACACTTTGCTTCTAGATGCCCTAACAAGAAAAATGATGAAAGAAACAATGAAAGATCTAATGACAGAAAGGATGATTGAGAATATAGAAGCAACTGATAGTATGACAGAAGGGGTAACTGAGATTACAAAGACAAAGGCAAGAAATCATGCTACCTTGTTGAAAATAAAGATGAAGACACCAACACCAACACCGATGAAGATATTGAGATAGTGTTTGTAGCTATGAAAGAAGATTCAGAAAAAGATGAAAGGTACGTTGAAATAATACTTATTTCTAAAGTTAGCAAGAATGATGTTTGGATTATTTATAGTGGTTGTACTCATCATATGACTAGAGATAAAGATAAATTTGAATTTTTTGAGCATTATAATGGTGGATCTGTTAGAATGGGAAATGATACACCTTGTCAAGTGAAAGGAAAAGGTATTATATTGCTGAACAAAATGTGAGAATGTGAGAATGCATATTGGGTGAAAGGACTTAATTATAATCTATTGAATATTTCACAGTTAAATAACATAGGTCACCGAGTTGCATTTGAGAACAGAAAAGCTAAAATCTATGATGAAATAGGAAAGTTGATCGGGACAGGAGAACAATCAAAAGGTAATCTGTTCTATCTTGACTCGGCAGAAATATCTTGTTTGATGGCTATAAATGAAGATGTGTGGTTGTGGCATAAGAGGTTATGTCATGTGAATTTTGACAACATGGTTAAGATCAGTAAGAAAAGGAAAGTAAGAGGCTTACCGAGCATATCTAAACCTGACCATGTCATGTGCAAAAATTGTCAAATAGGAAAAATGTCAAAATCTAGTTTTAAGAGAAAAAAAATTTCATCTATATTTATTTTGGAACTGGTTCATACCAACTTATATGGACCTATGAGAATACAAAGTTATTATGGTGACAGATAATTTATTTTATTTATTGATGACTATGCTAGAATGATGACTGTCATGTTCTTAAAAGAAAAATCTGAAGCATTTAAGATGTTCAAATGGTACAAAGCTAACGTGGAAAAAGAAAGTGGTAAAGATCTGAAGTGTTTAAGATCAGAAAGAGGAGGAGAATTTATTTTTGATGATTTCACTAACTTTTGTAATGAGCATAGAATTAAGAGACAAGTCTCTGCACCGAGGATACCACAACAAAATGGGATTGCTGAAAGGAGAAATAGATCCATTGTGGATTGTGCTAGAATGCTAATGATTGAAAAGAGTGTTACACAAGTTTACTGGAGGGAAGCTAATAGTACTATTGTATACACATCGAACCGAGTAAAACTGAAGAAAGATTCAAACAAGACAGCTTATGAATTATGGTATGGTTATACACCTAATGTGAGTTACTTTAGAATATTTGGAAGTCGATGCCATATTCTTGAAGATGATAGAAATGGGAAATTTGATTCAAAAGGTGATGAAGGAATATTTATAGGATATTTTACTAAAAGAAAAGCTTATAAATGTTTGAAAAAGTCTTCTAACAAGATCATTGAAAGTGAAAATGTAGGATTTGATGAATTTACTGAGAAGAATGATGTTGAAAGTAAAAGAGAACCAGAAGACTACAGTAGATTTTTTACAATAAAGATCCTAACACTTTGCCTGAGCAACTGCCTAGCATTACCGAGCAATAGGGTAATGTTACCTGTAACCACCTAATTTCGGTCTGTCGCAACTTTGGACCCTATTTGCCCTAAGTGTGATCATACCCTCGATTTATGTCCAAACGACCCTGTTACTGTTTGGCATAATTCTTTTAATCGATTTAATGTCCTAGGTGATTTTTATCACTAATTTATATTTATCTACTATAGCCATACAACTCAAATCAATATCGACCAATCAGATCAAATCTAAATCAAACATGGCTATAGTATTTAATTATAATGGAATTAAATAAATCTCTATTTCAAATGTATCACTTGCAATCCAACCCCTTCCCCTAGCCTATTAATTT
>MU223471.1:161468-181478 GCA_018584345.1 Thuja plicata
CCATCATTTTAGCTCATTTTAATTAAATCCTTCGTACCTAGGTGGTATTGGTCACTGTTTCATCAATATATTCTGAGGGCTGATATATTGGTGTTCATACTCTTCCTAGATTAGAAGGCAATAGGTCATCTTTAGAGGGTTATATGTGTTTTTCATGCTTTTACTAACCCCATGTTTCTAAAACAATGATCTATTGAAGTGTTTGTGTCCATCTAACAGGTACCCATTATCACACTCACAGCCTAGCATTGCCGAGCAATAGGGTAATGTTACCAAGCATTAGGATGCACCAACCAAGAATCAGGAAGATGTTGCAACTGGAGATCATAATCATACACCAAATGGAGAACATAATGAAGAAAGAACTGAACCTGTACTTGCAAAATATGTAAGAAAACATCATCCATAGAATAAAATTATTGGAGATAAGAGAGTTGGCATGATGAAATGAAGTAAGTTGACTGATAACACATGTTTGATTTGTGAATTTGAGCCTAAAACTATTAGAGATGCACTTGCAAATGATGATTGGATTTAGGCAATGAATGAAGAAATTGAGCAGATACAAAAGAACAAAACATGGACATTGGTACTGAGACCAAATGATAAGAATGCAATTGGCACCAAATGGATATTCAAAAACAAATTGAATGAGAATGGAGATGTTACATGAAACAAGGCAAGACTAGTATGCAGAGGGTATGCACAAGAAGAAGGTATTGACTATGGAGAAACTTTTGCACCCGTTGCTAGACATGAAGGAGTTACAATATTGATTGCGTATGCTACTTACAAAGGATTTAAAGTTTATCAGATGGCTGTTAAATCTGCATTTCTGAATGGGATACTAGAAGAAGAGGTATACATTGAACAACCTAAAGGTTTTGTTGATCCTAATCAGACAAGCATGGTATGTAAGTTGCACAAAGCCTTGTATGGACTAAAACAAGCATCAAGAGCATGGTATGAAAGACTATACTCCTATTTTATTATTATGGGATTTCTTAGAACAAGTGATTACAACAATTTATACTTGAAAGGAGGTACTGATGATAAGATTCTAATTTTTGAAATTTTTGTTGATGATATTATATTTGAAGCAAATGATAACTTATACAATTCCGCTGATGAAATGAGAAAAGAATCTGAAATGTCAATGTTTGGAGAGATCAAACTTTTTCTTGGCTTGCAAATCTTACAACAAGATGAAGGCATATACATTACTCAATCAAAATACATCAAGGAAGTATTGAAGACATTCAGAATGGAAGATTCAAAACCAGTCAGTACAAATTGAAAAAAGAAGATCAGACAACCGAGTTAAATCAGACATTGTATAGATCTATGATTAGAAAATTGATGTATGTTGTACACACAAGACCAAACATTACACACGCAGTTGGAATTGTAGCAAGATTGTCTGATAATCCTAAGCGATCACATATGACTATTGTAAAGAGAATTTTTAGATATTTGAAGAGCACTAATTATGGATTATGGTACAAGAAAGATGGAAAGTTTGAACTGAAAGTTTACACAGAGGCTGATTTGGCTGGGAACATTGATGATAGAAAGAGAACTATTGGTGGATCATTCTTTGTGGGAGAAAGATTAGTTACTTGGATCAGTAAGAAGCAAGGATGCATATCTCAGTCAACTGTAGAAGCATAATATGTTGTTTCTACTGCAAACTGTTCAAACATTGCATGGATAAAACAAATTTTGAAAGGTGTGAATGAAGAGATCACTAACCCAGTAATAATTTATTGTGATAATACTAGTGCAATTAACATTTCTAAGAGCCTGGTGATGCATGAAAAAACAAAGCATATATCTATAAAGTATCACTCCTTGAGGAAACAAGTTCAATAAAAATGAGTGACACTGGAATATATACAATCAAAAGAACAACTAGCTAAAATATTCACTAAACCCTTACCAAAGGATACATTTGATTACTTGAGGAATAGACTAGGAGTTTGTCCCTTGTCTATCGGTCACTAAGGAGACTAGGAGGTTGCATCAACCTACATTTTATCAGAATATCAATCTTGTTTATGCAAAATGAGAACTGGACCAACATTGCATATCAGTACACTGCAAGGTACCTGATCTGAACTGAAAACCCAGAGATATTTTTGGCTACTAAAGAGATGTATATTTTCTTTTTGGCATTGTTGTCAAAGGGAGAGATGATTCAATGAAATATCTATCCACTACAAGGGAGAAAAGTCAAAAAGACAAAGAAAGAGAATGATATATCTATCCATTTCAGGGAGAGAAGATTGAAATGAGTCAAATCTGTAGAAAGAGTCTCCATGGTGAGTTTTAATGTTTTGTAGTGATTAAACATATTCTATGTACAAGCTAGGGAGAGCTACAACATTTTGCATATAGTTGTAGAACTGAAGTTCGATAATCTATGGTATTTTCATATTGCATATTTCATATTGTGTTGACATCAATGCAAAAGGGAGAAATTAATGAACTACAACTGATTGTATGTTTGAAGTTATTTAGTTGATCATCAACCGAGTTACAAATGTGATGATACACATTAATCAGTTAATGTATTGTCCTTGATGTCAACTTATTTGAGTATCAATCATGGTAACAAACATCTATTGTGGATTGAAGATCTGGAATAAACAAATTTTACGCGGTCGGTAATTGAAGAGTTTTGTATATATTGAGTTAGAAAAGTGGACACCAAGCAAACATAGTGTATACCAAGCATAGTGTTAACCAAGCAAGGTATCACCGATGTATCATGGTATTGACTGAGTAAAACAAACCGAAGGCTGATTAAGATGATGACCTAGCATTTGTTTATGATTTCAAGGTAATTGATAATGTTTTTGATGTTGATCAAATGACTATGAAAATTCAAGATGATCAAACGAAGGAGATTGAAGTATGTTTTTGACACAACTGTCGAAGAAGGTTTAAGCAGAAAAATCAACGATGGAGATCAAGCGACAAAATTTGAGGATGGAAATTAAATGAGTTATGATGTCTATATAAGAGACAAGAGATTCATTATGAATCATACTTGAATACATGCAAACACACACATGCATATTTCTGAAGAGATCAACTTCATGCATGACTGATCAAATTGGTTAAAGACAGAACCAAGAAATTCTGTAGACAACACCGAGCAACGAAAAAGAGTATTAACCGAGAAAATGAGAGTATGATGAATCAGAGGAACTGAAGTGATTATTAATCAAAGGTATTATGTACTTATCATAGATCTAAAAATATGCAAATAGAGTTGTATTTGAGTCAAATCATTATTGTATCAGTTTAACCATTGTTACAGAAAAATATCTTAACCGAGTAGGACTTAACAATCTTTATTATCATATTCAATAAATGTTGATTATTTTCTTGTTGACCCCATAGTGAATGATTGGCCAAGGGAGAACTTTTAGTCATAAATCCTCTAACTAGGTCACACCTAATATTGTGCATTGTAACCTTTAAAAGAGTTGGCTCTTCAACGAGCTCACTTTAAAAGAGTGAATTATTTTGGGTTACCGGTCCCAGCTAGTTTTTTCCTTAGCAGGGTTTCCATATTAAAAATCTATGTGTTAATGTGTATGGATGTGTTGGATTATTATTTTTCTTTACACATTACTTTATATACATTGATTGGTAATCACAGTGTTGATTTATTGCTACTCGGTAGATAAGTTTGTAGATGAGTTTGAAAGTAAGTTTGAGATCACAATTTATATTTCACCGAGTTGATTTATATGTTTGAAATTGTTGTTATATACATCTGGGAGTATTTGGGAATATAGGATAAATAGAACTAACTAATTCACCCCCCTCTCAGTTATCTAACACCTGGATCATTCATATCTCAAATCTAGGGTTTGTTGTAAGTCGGTGGATGTAATTCTATATATTGGAAAGTTGAAGAAGAAGTTATTTGCTGATTGCGAATTACACAAGGATTCAGTGAAAAAGAGAGTGAAGGAATCAAGAGAGATCAAGCCAAGGATGAGTATATAGTATGATGATGTATTTCAAAGCTTAAGAGGATCTAATTATATAGAGGTAGTGCAGTTTTCACAGATCACTTTATCTATTACTTTCTAATTATTGTAACAATGAAATCCTTTAACAGGGTGGATCCTAACATATCTTTATTGTAAATCCTCTAAAATTGTGACACATTAGCTTGTGTTTTAAATCCTCTAAAAAGGCTTCTCCTAATAAGGAAAAGATCTTAATAGGTCTTAGGAAAATCCCTTAACCGGGTAACACCTAACAATGTTTTGTAAACCTTTAACATGGTAAGCTCATAACATGGCGTATTCTAGAAGAGTAAAAATTTTGTGGGTATCATTTCACACCATGGTATTTTCTCAGTTAGGTTTCCACGAGATAAATATGGTGTTTAGATTGTGTGGTTGATTACTTATGGATATATGCATTGAAAGTTTTACTTATGTTAGATGATATTGAATGTTTTGGTGCATAGAGTTTAAAGAAGTTGAATTAGGTGAATTTTTTGATTACGGATTCACCCCTCCCCTCTTAGTTATCAGACCTATATTAACAATTGGTATCAAAGCTTTGGCCCCTGATTGTGGAGGCTTAACAAATTAGGGAAAAGATCTAAAGATGTATAAGAAGGAAGCACCTAAGTTCATAACAAAAATATATCTACATGGGTAAGCAGGATGAAGTTGCATCTCTATGGTATTAGAGAGAAAGAATTGGATCATCTTACAACTAAGTATGTTCAACCTTCTGGCACCATAACTCCTAATTAAATAAATAGAAAGTTGGAACATGACTCTGTAATGATAGAAATTTCAAGTGCTTTGGGTGATGTTGAGTTTGTAGATATCAAGGAAATGGATAATGCTAAAGATATGTGGGATAAGTTGGCAACAATCCATGGTGGTGATTTTTATGTTTAGAAAGAAAAGGTAGACAATCTCAGAGGAAAGTATGATAGAATGAGAATATAGGAAGGAGAAAATATTGGTCAATACAACAAAAGGTTAAAGGAAGTTGTTTCTACTATCAAAGGAGCTAGTGGTCAACTTGAAGAAGAAGATGTGGTAAGTAATATCTTGAGAACCCTTTTACCATGGTATTTTATTAGAGTCTTTGCTATACAAGAGCTAAGATCTATCAGTCCTACAAATGTGACTCTAGATTATTTGATTGGAAAGCTTACTTCTTTTGAGTTAAGGAACTTTGATATAAACATGCCTATAATAGAATATGAATTCAATGCTTCCCTAACCATTGGTTCATCAAAGAAAGGAAAGGAAGTCTCTAACCGTTCTGAATTAAATCATGACTATGATTCTATATTATATGAGGAAAAAGAACAAGAAGAGTTGGAAGCACTATTAACAAGAAGATTACCTAGAGGAAAAGGAAAGTACAAAGGTAAACTTCCCTTTAAATATTTTTCATGTAATAAAATTGGTCATATTGCACCTAGAAGTCCTGACAATGATAGGAAGGAAAAGTTCAATAAATTCAGGAAATTCAAAGACAAGAGAAAGAAAGCATGTTATTTAGCAGAAGATGGAGTGGCTAATGAAGAATTAGATGGAAGAGATGATTAGGAAGAGATAGTTTTTGTTAGGGTCAAAGAAGAAACCTCAACGGGTACAGATAGAGATAATGAGGAGAAAGCATTGATTTAAAGCATGAATTATAGTGGTAACTGGATAATAGACAACGGGTGTACATATCACATGACCAGTGACAAAAGAAAATTTATTTCAATGGAATAATGTGATGGTGGTACAATCAGATTTGGTAATGGTTCACCATGTGTAGTAAGAGGTAAAGGTTCAATAGAACTTAATGATAACTCTAATTGTGATGATGTTTATTGGGCTGACAAATTAAAATATAACTTGTTAAGTGTTGCTCAGTTGAATAACAAAGGCTTCATATTAGAGTTCATTAATGGTGTTTGCAAGATCTTAGGAAAATCTAGAGATTTAATTGCTACTGGTAAATAGACTAGAGGTAACCTATTTTGATTGAACTCTACTAATAAACACTGCTTGTTTTCTAAAACTGAAGATTGTTGTCTATGGCATAAGAGATTTTGTCATGTTAATTTTGATAATCTGGTAAAGGTTAGTAAGCATAAACATGTTAGAGGTTTACCTACTTTAGCTAAGCCTGAAAATTATGTGTGAAGAATGTCAGTTGGGAAAGCTAACTAGATCTAGCTTTACTAGTAAAGTCTATTCATCTTAGAAAATTCTTAACCTATACACACTGACTTGTGTGGACCGATGAGAACAAAGAGCTACTATTGGGATAAGTAATTTATCTAATTTGTTGATGATTACTCAAGAATGATGTTTGTTATGTTTATAAAGGATAAATTTGATGCGTTCTACATGTTTAAGGTGTATACAAAAAGAGTTGAAAAAGAAACAGGTAAAGCTCTCAAGTGTCTTAGATCTAATAGAGGAGGTGAGTTTACCTCACATGAGTTCAAAACATTTTGTGAAGAATATGAAATCAAGAGACAAATGTCAGCACCAAGAACACCACAACAAAATGGAATTGCAGAGAGAAGGAACATATCCATAATTGATTGTGCAAGAACACTTTTGATACAAAAGGGAGTGGCTCAAACCTTTCAGAGAGAAGCTATAAGTATTATTGTTTATACTTTGAACCAGGTACAACTTAAGAAAGGTACAAAAAACACCTTATGAGCTATGGTATAGTCACACTCCTAGTGTCAATTACTTCAAAATATTTGGAAGAAAATGTTACATACAGAAGGATGATCAAGATGGTAAATTTGACTCTTAGAGTAATGAAGGAATATTTATTGGCTACTATACTAGAAGTAAAGCTTATAAATGTTTGAACAAACGTACTTAAGAGATGATTGAAAGTGAAAATATTAGAATTGATGAGATTTTTGAGAAAAAATGAGGAAGAAAACAAGAAGGAACCAAAATACTATGACAAGTTTGTTTATGTTCAACCAGTGGATCCAGATATAGTATCACAGGTGACTGAAGTGATGAATAATGCACAATCGGTGAATGATGATGAAGGTAACCAGAAAACATAATTGGTACTCCCAAGGTATGTGAAACTTAATCATACACAAGATCACATAATTGGAGATAAAAATGTTGGAGTGATGACAAGAAGCAAGGTAAGAGAAAACACTTGTCTACTATCTGAATTAGAACCTAAAACTGTTAAAGATGCTTTGGAAAATGATGATTGGATTAAGGCTATGAAAGAAGAATTAGATTGAATAGAGAAGAATAAAAATTGGACTTTATTACCCAGGCCTACTGACAAGAATGTTATAGGTACTAAATGGATTTTTAGGAATAATTTGAATGAGAAAGGAAAAGTGATCAGAAACAAGACAAGGCAAGTTTTCAAAGGGTATGCACAAGAAGGACTAGACTATGGTGAAAATTTTACACCTGTTGCTAGACTTGAAGGTTTAAGGATACTTTTAGCATATGTTTCTTATAAAGGATTTAAGATATATCAAATGGATGTAAAATCTATTTTTTTGAATGGTATGTTAGAAGAAGTACACATTGAACAACCTGAAGGATTTGAAATTGATAAAGGTAAATACATGGTATGTAAATTGCATAAAGCATTTTATGGATTGAAGCAAGATCCAAGAGCATGGTATGAAAGGTTTTTGCATATCTTATTCAGACTGGATTCACAAGAATTAGTGACAATAACAATGTATATTTAAAATGAAGACATAACATTGATTGCTGAAGTTTTTGTTGATGACATAATATTTGGTGTAAATGAAGCATTGAGCAGGTCATTTGCAGAATAAATGAGGAAGGAATTTAAAATTTCCATGATAGGAGAAATCAAATTCTTTATTGGACTTCAAGTAGAACTAAAAAAGAAGGGAATATACATAAGTCAATCAAAATATGTGAAGGAGATTCTGAATTTTTTTGGCATGGAAGACTCAAAACTAGTGGGATCACCTATGGTCACATGCTACAAATTATCTATTGGGGATGAATCAAATGAGGTAAACAAAACTTTGTATATATCTATAATCGGTAAAATATAGTATGATATGCACAGTCGACTAGATATTGCACATGATGTTGGTATTGTTGCAAGGTTTTCATCAAACCCAAAGGACTCACATTTGGTAACAGTTAAGAGGATCTTTAGATATCTCAAAGGAACTAAATATTATGGCTTATAGTATGGTAACGATGGAAATTTTTCTTTAAATGTGTGTACTAATGCAGATTGGGTAGGAAATGTTGATGATAGGAAAAGCACAAGTGGTGGAACATTCTTTCTTGGTGAAAGATTAGTCTCCTGGATTAGTAAGAAGCATAATTATATTTCTAAATCTACTACAGAAGCATAGTATGTTGTTGTTTCTCTTAATTGTTAGAAAGTAGTATAGATATAATAGATTCTTTAGGGAATTCATGAGAAGGTCACATAACCAATTGTTATCTATTGTGATAACACTAGTGCAATAAATATTTGTAATAATCCAGTGATGCACTCGAAGAAAAAACACATTGCAATAAAATATTATTTTCTAAGAGAGTAGGTACAAGAGAACAAGGTAGGGCTTGACTATATGTCTACTAAAGAACAATTTTTCGATATATTCACCAAGCCACTACCAAAAGATACCTTTGAATATCTGAGAGGTAGATTAGGGGTTATTACCCTATCTGAAGTTAATTAGAGGATGATGTTGATTGCATCAGTTCATACGTGTTTATAAAAAAATAATACGTATGAATTGATGTAGTGGTGTCAAATCCACGGGGAGAAGTCTTAATAGTATGATGGAGTGATAAGGAAAGAACATGTAAGAATCAGTAAAGTGTACTCAGAGATGCCTGAATATTTTGATAACTTTGGAATTATTGTCAAAGGGGGAGAATATTTATTTTCTATAAGGGAAGAATATGTATTTCCTAAAAGAGGAGAATGTGTATGCAAGCAAGAGAAGATAATAAAAGATGAAGATGAAAGGGGGAGTATATGAATATGATGAATCGGTATGATAGAGTGGACATACATGAAAATCAGAGGTAAAGAGGAAAGTGGAAACATTTTGCAGAAGTCAAAGAGAAGATTGATATATCAAGAAGATGGGGAGATAACAGTGTTTCCATCAGAGATACATAGTGTGAGAGACATAGTGTTGCCATTAATGCTAAAGGGGGAGATTGTTACCATAACTGATGTAGTGATTTTAAGTGTTGCATTGATGAAGATTCATACATATTTGATGACAAGTGAATCAATTATTTGGTTGTCATTGATGTCAACTAATTGACTTAGTGTTTTCAATATGTTACCTGATATTGTGTAAGTGAATCATGAGTTCTAGTATATTTCTGAGGTTTCTATTATAATGGAAGGTTATTTCATGTGTGGCGATGTTAAATTTTCCATTGCAACTCTTGATATGGAGAATTAAGTTGGTTATGTTTGATTGGACTCAAACCGGGTAACTACTAAAACAATTAGTGATAGATAGTAAGTGATTTGAATGTTATCTCAGATTGGTAAAGTATTTGATGGAGTGGTCATAGGATATTATTGTAAAAAATATCAAGATACTATGTTTGCAATTGTGAATCATAATGTTACCGGTGCTACTAGTTTAATTGACTGGAAGTAGTGTTAACAAAATGAACAGGTAAACAAGACAAAGTTCTTGAACATGCTATGAAGTTTTGTAGATCGGTGAAGGAATTAGATGTGGAAATAGGATCAGTGATGATTTTTGTATAGTGGTAAGTTAGTTCCATGATTTGTGGGACTTACTTGAGATCACATTGATCAAGGTATACATTTGAGATGGATTCTTCAAGAAGTTTCTTTTGGTCAAACATGTTTTTGAAATGGCTCAAATACCAAGGTAAAATCTATGAGTAAGCTGATGCAGTCAGAGGAAAATGTTTTTTTGAGTGTCTAAATACATTTTATCTTACCTAAGATGATCTGGATCATTCATATCTCAGATCTAGGGTTTTTTGTAAGTCGGTGGATGTAATCTTATATATTGGAAAGCTAAAGAAGAAGTTATTTGCTTATTGTGAATTGCAGAAGGATTCAGTTACAAAGAGAGTGAAGGAATCAAGTACGATCAAGAAAAGGAAGAGTATACAATATGATGATGTATTTTAGAGCTTAAGAGGAACTGATTATGTAGAGGTAGTGCAGTTTTCATAGATCATTTTATCTGTTGCTTTCTAATCATTGTAACAGTAAAATCCCTTAGCAGGGCAGATCATAAAAAATATTTATTGTAAATCCTCTAACAAGGTGACACATTAGGTTGTGTTTTAGGTCCTCTAACAAGGCTACTCCTAATATGGAAAAGATCCTAATAGGTCTTAGGCAAATCCCTTGATCAGGTAACACCTAACATTGTTTTGTAAACCTTTAACATGGTAAGCTCCTAACAGGGCATATTCCATAAGAGTATAGATTTTGTAGGTATCATCTCACACCATGTTTTTTTCGCAATTGGTTTTCCACGAGATAAATATGTTGTTTACATTGTGTGATTGATTACTTATGGATGTATGCATTGAAACTTTTACTTATATTAGATGATATTGAATTTTTTGGTGCAGAGTTTAAAGAAGTTGAATTTGTGGATTACTGATTCACCCCTCCCCTCTTAGTAATTAGACATGTATTAACACCTTTATTTCATGTTCCATTTTTCATAGGCCTTGTGCACTATATCCTTGTTTAGAGATGAGGTTATATCATATTTCATAATATTCCTTTAGTTTTGAGGGTGGAAGGATTACGTCATGAGGTTTATTGAAAGGTGTTGTGTAGGGATGGATAATAGAAGGATTGATCTCTATAGGAAGATTACTAATCATAACATCATTATTCACATCCACTTTACTAGGTTGGGATTTATTAAGCTCGTCTAAATCTGCATATTTACTTAATGTTGTATTAGGAGATAGATCATGACTACAATGCATAATGTCATCTTGTCTTATAATGTTTCAATGGTTAAGATAAGATTTGGGAGAATAAAGAAGACCTTTTTGAGGGGAGGGTCTATTACTAATTTGTAATGTTGCATCTCTACTGGGAGATCTTTGATAGGAGTATTTTTTCTATCCTCATTGACAAAAGATAGCCGAGGAGAGGTACAAGTATTATATATTTCAATATCATCTCTAATATTGTCATTTCTACAAAATCCCTTATGAGATCTACACATTACAGGAATTTCCTTAATAATGTTATCATATAACAACATGAAATATGGATAAAAGTTTTGAGAAATGATTTGCAAGTAGGAAATATCTTTGAAAGCTTTACGATGCAATAAGTGGGAGTGTTGTGAATTAATAGAATCAACATGAAATGAAAGAAGCCATTATGTAACACATGATTTTTGTAAATTTAACTAAGAATAAATGTGATCACATGTGAAATATAAAACCAAGTAGATTTGGTGAGTTCCATCATGAAATGAAATGCTTAAAAATCAAATTTGAAAATGAAAATCAAAAGTGGATAAAAGAGACGTTGGATTCACCAAAAATGTAATGTATGTGAGCAAAACTCAAAATGGATGTAATCTAAGTGTATAAATAATATAATTTAGAAATTATTACAAATAAAAATATATTTAGAGAATATAGATCAGATCTAAAAGTCAAAATAAAAAATATGCAAGAATAGGACATGTCAGGTTCACCAAAAATTAATATGAAGAAATAAACTTCACTAATGTGTATGAACAAAATAGGAAACTAGGTCTATTTATAATTTAATTATTTTGAGAGGGTCTGAGTGATCCAATTAGCTCAAGATGTTGGGCACAAAATGGATTTAGCAGTCCCTTGTGATTGTTAGAATAACTAAGATGGGGGGTGAATCAGTTAGAATCAGTTTCCTCACAAATTATCCTACAGTCCCAAATCCCTCCAGATGTATATCAAAACAAATTCAAACATATAATTCAACTCGGTGAAAATGTATTCTGTAATCTCAACTTTCATCAATAGTGTTTATCAAGTATCAGTAAATTAATACTGTGATTACTGATCTAGGTCTATAAAGTAAAGTGTAAAGTAAAATAACAATCCACAAAATTCATGCATATTGACACATAGATTTTTAATGTGGAAACCCTGTTAAGGGAAAAACCACTTGGGACTGGTAACCCAAAATATTTTCACTCTTCTGAAGTGAGCTCGGTGAAGAGTCAACCCTGTTAAAGGTTACAATGTACACTATTAAATGTGACATGGTTAGAGGATTTAAAACTAACAGTTCTCTCTTGACCATGCATTCACTATGGGGTCAACAAGAAAACACTCAACATTCTCTAAATGTCATAATAAATACTTTCACTATCCTACTTTGTTAAGATATTTATCTATAACAATGGTTAAACTAATACAGTAATGATCTGATTCAAATGCAACTCTGATTTGTAGATTTTCAGATCTATGCTAAGTACATAATACCTCTGATCAATTTGTTCACTTAATTTCATCTCATACTTCATACTTGTTCTTCTTGGTAATTCTCTTTCCTCTGTTTGCTCGATGATGTCTGTAGAATACACTTGGTTCTATCTTTAACTAGTTTGATCGGTCATGTATAAAATTTGCATGTACACTTTAGCATGTATCAACACGATTCAAAATGAATCTCTTATCTCTTATATAGACATCATGTCTCATTTAATTTTCATCCATCATATTTTTTCGCTTAATCTCCATCATTGATTTTCCCGCTTGATCCATCCTTGGCAGTTGTGTTAAAAACACATTTCAATATTTGTCGTCTAATCTTCCTTGAATTTTAATAACCATTTGATCAAATAACAAACTTTGTCTTTTACCTTGAAATCATCAATTGCTAGCTCAACATTCTATTCAACCTTGGTTTGATTGAAGTTCTCTATTAATAGATGTGTCAGCAATCCCTTGCTCAGTTATTACTGTGCTCGGTATACACTGTGTTCTACTCTGTTTACACTATCTCTCGGTGTATATAGAACTCTTCATGTTTTGATCACATAAACAATGTTTGTTCCAGATCTTCAATCCATAACAAATTTTTTCCACCTTAATAATACTCAAATAAGTTGACATCAATGACAATACATTAACTGATAATGTTTATCATCACTTCTACATCTTGGTTGAATATTAAAAAATGACTTCAAACATACAATCAGTTGTAGTTCATCAATTTATTCCTTTGGCATTGATGGTAACACAATATAAAATATGCAATATAAAATTCCATACAATAAATACCAAACTTGTTTTCTACAACTGCAACAATTCTGTAGCTCTCCCTAGCTTGAATATATAAAACATATGTCAACATAAAAACTCACCATGCAAACTATCCCCGCAGTTTTGACTTTTCAACTCTTGAATCTCTCTGTAGAATAGATATGTCTCTCCCTTTCTCTTTTATCCATTTAGTGGATAGATATTTAATTGATCATTTATCTCCCTTTGACAACAATGCCAAAAAGAAATAGACAACTCTTCAGTAGCCAAATAAAATATCTTTGATTTTCGGTGCAATCGTACCTTTCAGTGTACTGATATGTCTGTGTTAGTACATTTCAGCTTTGCATCAACATGTCTGATATTATAATTTCATGTAGGTTGATGAAACCTCCTAATCAATTTAGTTACCAATAGACAAGGGATGAACCCCTAGTCTACCTCTCAAGTACTCAAATGTATCCTTTAGTAAGGGTTTTGTGAATATGTCTCCAAGTTGTTCTTTTGATTGTACATATTCCAATATTACCTATTTATCTTGTACTTTTTCCCTCAAGTAGTGATATTTTATAGATATGTGCTTTGTCTTTTCATGCATCACATGATTCCTTGAAATATTTATAGCACTTGTATTATCACTGGGTCAGTGATCTCTTCATTCATTCCTTTCAATAGTTGTTTGATCCATGCTATGTTTGAACAATTTGCAGCAACAACAACATACTCTACTTTTGTAGTTGACTGAGATATGCATCCTTGCTTCTTTCTTATCCAAGTAACTAATCTTTCTCCAATTAAGAATGCTCCACCATTAGTGCTTTTTCTATCATCTATGTTCCCAGCCCAATCAACATCAGTATAAAATTTCAATTCAAACTTTCCTTCTCTTTTGTACCATAGTCCATAATCCTTAGTACTCTTCAAATATCTAAAAATCCTTTTTACAACAATCATATGTGATTCTATGGGATTAACACAAAATCTTTCAACTATTCCAACTATGTGTGCTATGTCAGGTCTTGTGTGTACAACATACAACAATTTACTAATCATAGATCTATACAAAGTCTGATTTACCTCAGGTGTCTTGTCTTCTTTTGTCAAATTCTGTCCTCATTTCATCAACAAATGAAGTGCATAAGTTATCATTACCTCCAAATATAATATCATCAACAAATATTTCAGCAATAAGTGTCTTATCATCATTTCCTCCTTTTAAATACAAATTGTTGTTATCACTTGTTCTAATAAATCCAATACTTATAAGATAAGAATTTGATCTTTCATACCATGCTCTCGGTGCTTGTTTCAGTCCATATAAGGCTTTGTGTAACTTACATACCATGTTTTTCTAATCAGGATCAACAAATCCTTCAGGTTGTTCAATGTATACCTCTTCTTCTAGTATTCCATTCAAAAATGCAGACTTCACATCCATCTGATATACCTTGAATCATTTATATGTAGCGTATGAAAGTAGTATTCTTACTCCTTCAAGTCTCGCAATGGGTGAAATATTTTCTCCATAGTCAATTCCTTCTTCTTGTGCACACCCTTTGCAAACTAATCTAGCTTTGTTTCTAGTTACATCCCCATTTTCATTTAGTTTGTTTTTGAAAATCCATTTTGTGCCAATGATATTTTTATCACTTGGTCTTGGTACTAATGTCCATGTCTTATTTTTTTGTATCTGCTCAATTTCCTCATTCATAGCATTAATCCATTCTTAATTTTCTAATGCATCTCTAACATTCTTAGGCTCAAATTCATAAATCAAACAAGTGTTGTCTCTCAACTTACTTCTTGTCATCATGTTTACTTGTTTATCTCCAATTATATAATTTTGTGGATGATTTCTTCTCACATATTTAGCAAGTACATGTTCAACTCTCTATTCTTCATTATCTTCTCCTGTAGTTTCATTATATTCTAGTTCATGATCTTCAGTTTTAGCATTTTCATGATTCTTGGTCTGTGTTAACTATTGTTCAGTGACATTACCCTGTTGCACGGTAATGTTAGGCATCTACATCAGTATAGTATCAGGTTCTTCCATGTAGACAAATCAACTATAATATTCTAGTTCTTTCATGTTGTCATCATTTTGCTAAGAAAATTCATCAACTTTCACATTTGCACTCTCAATAATTTTTTTAGATGTCTTGTTTAAACATTTTTAAGCTTTGCTCTTAGTAAGATATCCAAGAAATATTCCTTCATCACTTTTTGAATCAAATTTTCCATTTCAATCATCTTTTAGAATATAGAAACGACTATAAAATATTCTAAAATAGCTCACATTAGGTGTATAACTATACCATATCTCATAAGGGGTTTTGTTTGAATCTTTCTTTAGCTGGACTCGGTTCAGTGTGTAAACAGCTGTGCTGACTGCTTCTCTCCAGTATGTTTGTGCAACATTATTTTCAATAATTAGTGTTCTAGCACAATCAACAATTGATCTATTCCTTCTTTCAGCAATTATGTTATGTTGTGGTGTCCTCAGTGCAAAAACCTGTATTTTGATTCCATACCCATCACAAAATTGAGTGAACTCATCAAAAATAAATTCACCTTTTATATCAAATTTCAAACACTTTAGATCTCTACCAGTCTCTTTTTCCACTTTAGCTTTATACCACTTAAAAATCTTAAATGCTTCAGATTTTTCATTTAGGAACATGACAATCATCATCCTAGAGTAGTCATCAACAAATAAAATAAAATATATGTCTTCATAATAGCTCTGTGTTCTCATTGGTCCACATAAGTCTGTATGAAATAACTCCAAAATATCATTAGATGAAAAATTCTGTCTTGAAACTAGATTTTGACATCTTTCCCATTTGATAATTTTTGCACATTACATGGTCTGGTTTAGATAAGTTCAGTAAGCCTCTAACTTTTCTTTTCCTACTAACCTTAACCATGCTGTCAAAATTTACATGACAATGTATTTTATGCCATAACCATATATCTTCATTCTTTTCTACTAAGCAAGTAGTTTTAGCTGTGTCAAGGTAGAATAGGTTACCTTTAAATTGTTCACCAGTGTCGATCAATTTTCCAATTCCATCATATATTCTTGCTTTTATATTCTCAAATGCAACTCAATGACCTACGTTATTCAACTCTGAAACACTCAATAGATTGTAGTTAATTCCTTTTACCCAATAAACATTTTCACACTTGATTTGATTGTTTGGCATAATAGTACCTTTTCCTTTTACTTGACAAGGTGTATCATTTCTCATTCTTACAAATCCACCATCATAATGTTCAATAAATTCAAATTTCCCTTTATCTCCAGTCATGTGATGTGTATAGGCACTATTAATAACCCAAATATTATGTTTACTAACTTTAGAGATAAGTGTTGTTTCTACATACCTTTCATATTCATCTAAATCATCTTTCAAAGCTACAAACATTGTCTCAATATCTTCATCACTGTCAGAACTACTGTCATTGTCTTTATCTTCAGCAATGTAACAAGCTTTCTTACCTTTATCCTTGTAATCTTGGTTATCTCTTCGGTCATACTATTGGTTGCTTCTGTAGTCTTGTTCATCCTTTCTGTCATTAGATATATCATTTCTTTTGTCATTCTTTCTATTAGGGCATCTTGCAACAAAATGGCCAATCTATTTACAGTTAAAACATATCAAAGGTAGTTTACCTTTATATCTTCCTTTACCTCCGTGCAATATTCTAACCATTAGAGCTTCAAGTTCATCTAGTTCCTTGTCATCAATATCACTATTTTTTATTTCTGGTTATGTGTTTGCTACTAGATTTACCAATTTTCAAAGTAGACCTAAATGCAGATTCCATAGATGGTACAATATTGTTATCAAAGTTATTCAGCTCAAAAGAAATCAATCTTCCAACAAGACTATCAATAGTAATGTTATTTCTAGGTGCAGCTCTCATTTCATGTATTGGAGAGACTCTTATAGAATAAATAGGCAATAGAGTTCTAATAGTCTTACTCACAATAGTTTCTTCATCAATGGTTCCACTAGATCCTTGAATAACATTCACAACTTCCTTAAGTCAAGTATTGTACTGTGTTATGTTCTCACCTTCCTTCATTCTCATGTCATCAAACTTTCCTCAAAGACCTTCAGCTTTGGCTCTCAATACATTTTCATCTCCTCCATAAAATAGTGTAAGTTGATCCCACATCTACTTGGAAGTTGTACATGTTTTGATATCTTCAAATTCTGCATCAGTAAGTGAAGAAGCAATCTCCACCAAGATAAGGCCGTGTTCATGTTTTTCTTTCATCTGATTAGCAGTTAAAGGTCCAGAAGGTAGAATGAATTCATTATCCAAATAATTTTCAATGTTGTCTCCAATCCCTGATAGGTATAATCTCATTCTGATTTTCCATGTTAGCAAGTTATCCTTGTTCACCTTCAGTGTGTCTCTAATATACATCTTGTGATCTTTAACTTAATTCCTTCAAAACTTTCTTCTAAGCATTGTACGCTTTGATACCAATTGTTAGAATAACTGGGGGGGGGGGTGAATCAGTTAGAATTAGTTTCCTCACAAATTATCCTACAGTCCCAAATTCCTCTAGATGTATATCAAAACAAATTCAAACATGTAATTCAACTCGGTGAAAATGTATTATGTAATCTTAAATTTTCATCAATAGTCTTTACCGAGTATTAGTAAATTAATATTGTGATTACCGTTCTAGGTCAATAAAGTAAAGTGTAAAGTAAAATAACAATCCACAATATTCATGCATATTTACACATAGATTTTTAATGTGGAAACCCTACTAAGGGAAAAACCACCTGGGACTGGTAACCCAAAATATTTTCACTCTTTTGAAGTGAGCTCGGTGAAGAGCCAACCCTGTTAAAGGTTACAATTTGCACACTATTAAATGTGACCTAGTTAGAGGATTTAAAACTAACTGTTGTCTCTTGACCATGCATTCACTATGGGGTCAACAAGAAAACACTCAACATTCTCTAAATGTCATAATAAAGACTTTCACTGTCCTACTCTATTAAGAGATTTATCTGTAACAATGGTTAAACTAATACAGTAATGATCTGATTCAAATACAACTCTAATTTTTAGATTTTAAGATCTATGCTAAGTACATAATACCTCTGATCAATTTTTTCACTTTAGTTCATCTCATACTTCATACTTTTTCTACTTGATAATGCTCTTTCCTCTATTTTCTCGGCGATGTCTACAGAATACACTCGGTTCTGTCTTTAACTAGTTTGATCAGTCATGCATAAAATTTGCATGTGCACTTCAGCATGTATCAACACGATTCAAAATGAATCTCTTGTCTCTTATATAGACATCATGTCTCATTTAATTTTCATCCTTTAGATTTTTCCGATTAATCTCCATCATTGATTTTCCCACTTGACCCATCCTCGATAGTTGTGTTAAAAATATGTTTCAATCTTTGTCATCTGATCTTCCTTGAATTTTAATAATTGTTTGTTCAAATAAAAAACTTTATCTTTTACCTCAAAATCATCAATTGCCAGCTCAACATTCTAGTCGGCCTCAGTTTGATTAAATTGCTCTGTCAATAGTTGTGTCGGCAATCCCTTGCTCGGTTATTATTGTGCTCGGTATACACTATTTTACTCGGTTTACATTGTCTCTCGGTGTATACATAACTCTTCATTTTCCGATCACATGAACATTATTTGTTCCAGATATTGAATCCATAACAAATGTTTTCCACCATAATAATACTCAAATAAGTTGACATCAATGATAATACATTAACTGATAATGTTTATCATCACTTTTGCAACTCGGTTGATTATCAACAAATGACTTCAAACATACATTCAGTTGTAGTTCATCAGTGATGACTTGAAAATTATATTGTGATTATGTCAGAGGAATGTGGAAGTTAGGGAAAGAGATATAAAAAATGAGGGCTTTGAGCATATAGAGAATTAAGAAAAACTGAATATATAAACAACAATAGCAGATATAGAAATAAAAGATAGGGAAGAACTTGCTATCAAAATCTAGGCTGAAATATGAGGGACAAAGGTGAGTAGGGTAGCCTTGTCCTCGAATGACAGTGAGCAAGGCAACCTTGTCTTTTCTTTTTCAGATCTACAAAAGGGGAATATGTAGGTCTTTATCTCCATGATCTTAATTTGAATTTGTGCCTTCATAGCCTGCCACCTACAAATAAAAAGAAGAGAAATAATTTGTTTGATGGTGGTTTTCCTAGGCTAAACCCTAGTTTTACAATCAACTAAGAAAACTGAAATAACATATATTGAAAAGTAAAATGTGTTGTTTGGTAGCAAAATTTAGATCTGAAGTATTTGAATCATATACCTTGTTGATGTAATGGTCTTTGAATGTGAACACAAGTGTTGATGTTATAACATGACTCCACAAGACCCAAAAGGAAATCAATCATTAACACATGCTTACATAAAGGTTGTTGAAGCTTGCCACAATACTAGATCTAAAGAATAATAATGTAATGTAACATTGGATGCTTGATACCTCAATGCTTATTAGAGGTCATGTGTCATTTATATGAGTGGGCATTAAATAAGGGGGGGTTGTTAATGTTTGTATCTTCAGTCGTATGATCATTAGAATACATATAATATATGTTGATTAATAATAATATAATATATATGTTATATTATTATTAATCATATGAAATTTAATATTTAATATTAAA
>MU223471.1:184081-219897 GCA_018584345.1 Thuja plicata
TACCCCCCCCCCCCCACTATAATTTTGGGTTTGTGATTTCAAAGAGAGACAACATGAAAAAAGTTGTCTTGCTCCTACAAATTAACACTTTGATGGTTTGAATTTGTACCCTAATTATAAACACAAATTTTCTTGGGAAAACCATCCTAGGACAAGGTCATCCGAAGTGATCTTGAGTTCCTAGTTAGGAGGCGGTGAAGGACCTAATGTCCATAATGTTGCGAAGATGTCTAATTTTGAAAAAGTGCAAGAAGGTTTGAATAGGATCAGGCTTGAAGGTCATATATACTAAAATGAGGCTTAGGTGGGGATGAAATGAGGCTTAGGTGAGGATTAAATTACATATGTATTTAATTTATGACACTATAGTTACTAGATCAGATAATTAACTTTGTTCATTATAATTTTGTTCTTGTAGAATGCTACTATAAATATTATATGAATTTTCTGCATCATAGACAATTTCTAATTAGTTTAGTTTTGATGTGATTTTAAGTTACTCTAAGAGTGAGTACGCTTGTCTTTTCAAATTTTTATTACTTGGTACTACATTAGGCTGGTTAATTTCTTGTGTTTGGAATTACTACATTTTTTCTTCATTCAAATAGGACAACAACCTAAACAAGGACATGGTGCACACATAGTGTTGACCTATTTCATGCCTACGTATATGGGTTGATGATTAAAAGTATTCTATTAGCCATAAATAGTACTTGGTTAGATGTCTTATCTTTGAGTTTAGGAGTTGAAATAGCCAGGATCACAAATAGATATAGGAAACCCTATATTTTGGCATCATTGTCAGGGATGGTCTTGTTGGTGTTTTAAAATTTTTATGCTTTGAAAGCTACCAATATACCTTGAGCTTGATTTTAAGAGTGATTAGCTCCAAATATGGAAAATCTCAAGATAACTGGACCAACTATAGGGACAAGACTGCCCTCTGCACTTCTAGCTCTGCAAAACCAAGGTGGGTACACCTAATCTAGATAGATATTCAACTCTTCACAACTCTGGATTTTAAACAACAGATGATGGTAAGAAAGTACTAAATGTTTGCCAATCATTCATTGACTCTCCATTATCATGTAGGACAAACAAATTACAAATACAAAACTCAAAGGAACTTGGAAATGGTTTTGATTTAACTTTTGCAGAATATAGCCAAATCAATCAAATATGTATCAAAAAAGAATGTACTAAGTTCTGATCAGTGCTTTATCCATTGGGAAATATTACTAGTTTGAGAGAAGAATACATAAACCAATTGTTGTCAAGGACTCAAAAACATAAACACAAATAATCACAGATTAAACACTACTTATAAGATCCTTGTGCAGTAGCAAATGAACTTATGTTTTATCTAGAGCAATTTTAATTTGATCCTAGATCAAAGCTAAGTACTAACAACATATACATAGATAAATTCCATGCAATGAATCATAAAATCCTTAGCTCAAGAAATGACCACAAAGGAGAGACTTAAATCTGAAATATTGTATTAAGTATGAAGAATCTTGCTTCTATATCAATATGTTTCAAAATATAAACCACTTCAATAAAATGCAAAAGACATAAAAATTTATATCCTATCTTGATACAGTCTAAACAATATGCTATATTCCTGACTAGAAACAAATATATAACATGCAAGGTCTCATTAATATTTCTCAGTTTTTCCATCCCCTTAAAAATGATCTTGGGAATCCTTTTATAAGAGAAGGATTGCAACAAGCTTCATATCATTTTAGGGAAAAATACCAACAACTAGTTCATTCAACATACTAAATGTATTAAATCACTTCAACTACCCTTCCTTCAACCATAAGTAAACTTTGTCATCAATCCATGTTGCACAATCTGATCTGTAGCCGCTAGTGATTTTAAAAATCTTAAAGAACATTCCTTAGAAAAGGAATATGGAATGTCTTTGTTTGTCTCAACTCATTAGGATATGTATGTCTTTGAAGGAAATCTAATCCTCCAGTCACCAGACTTGGGAACAAATCCACCATTAAAGCATAAAAGAAAGGGAGCCGTCTAAGGTTTTTTTTATAAAAAATCTGCAAACCTAATTAAAAACCCTAAATATCAGATTACCTCAACATAAATACAACATAAAAACACTTAGAGTCATCAAATTTTTGTCTTAGATGCATCCCATAACTGGATAAAAATAACCTAGTAAATCAGATTCATCTATTTACTCTCCTCTCACATAAGACACAAAACCACCGCTTTAAAACCTTGGGAAAATGTTTTAAAAAATAAAACATTTGATATAACAACTATACTTGGTGTAGAAAACTCCATCAATGGTCGAGATCAAACCCTTTATTCAACTTTAAAACATGGTTGTTGATCTCCTTTTAATACACCCACAAGCCAAGATCAGATATGGACAGCATCACCCAGGCATGATACCTTAATGACTATCTTTCACACATCTTTCCTTTGAGGAAAAACACCAACCACATGATTAAAAGAAACCTACCTAAAACTTTACCTTTCCAAAGCTCCAGACCCATGATCAAGAAACTCCACGTGTCAAACGGTCGCATTTCCACTATGGATATCTTTCATGGTCATCCAGTTCAAGGTAATGTGACGACCGTAAGATTATATCAAAATTGCATTAAATTTACCATCTTTAAGAAACTGGTCCCACAATCTGAGCAAGACACGCGGCTGCAATTCCTTGAAGACAAAACATTGATCACTTTTCCTTTGAGGCAATGTGACCACCGTTAGATCAAAAAAGATTTGATCGTGCATTAACCTCTCTTTAACCCCGGGCACTTTCCACGTGTCACAAAGGTGCTATGTCACAATAAATTAAACATATCACATCCTATGATTAAGGGAATGTGACCATCATTGATCAAAAAGATTTGATCTAACCTTTAACTCGTCGTTGACTTAGGAAGAGAGGGCCCCATGATTTGAAGATGGAAACGCGATGACCATGCGTGATGCCTTGATGAAATAAAAGGTATGCATCTTGTGTTTGAGGGATCATTCCCATCATTGGATGAACAAAGATTTACACGACACTTAGGTTAAAATAAAAGGTTGCTGGAACATAAGACTTATGACTTAGGAAATATTAAAGCACAGGACCCGCTAGGATATAACTCTTTAAAAAAAAGGGCCCCCTCCGCATGAGGACTTGAACACATGGAACTTAAGTGATTCAAGTAGCCCAAAAAGGTAACATCATTTTATAAGGAAAATGGAGGACCTAGGGTTTTTGATAAAATGAACCAAGGGTTTTAGAACAAAAACAATCAGGACATTAAAACTAGGCCTAAAATATTGCACAAAGATGCCATAAGAACACCACTCAAGAAAAGTTTTAAAAGTCCTAACAATGGCTCTAGTTGGGGATGCATGTCTCTTTCATACATGAAAAGATTCCACAATCTCAGGGTTAAGCAGACCACCTGCAGAAAGGAAACTACCCTACAACAGACAACAAAAAAAGGAATATGTACAAACCAAAACTTATTTACAACCGTCTGTTCATGGATTATGAGAACTTCAAGAGAAGTAGAAATTTAGGAACTATCAATGAACTGGAAATTCTAGAATATTTATAGTTAAATATTTTAAAATGTAAGAATCAAAACCCCACTTAATGTTAATGATATATGGTCCCAACTAGATAGGATCAAATTTGTTATGTTTTCCTTTATCTTCCAATATGATATTCCACATTGAAACCAAATCATCAATCTCAAAATTTCTCACTATGGTTCTTTTGTCATACAGATCCTTACATTGAAGATGCAACCTGACATTCTTGTTATGTGCTTCCCTTCTTGGTTCATCCAATTGTATCAAATCATCCATTCTGATAATCATCTCATCATGCAATTCCTCATCATATTTTTGGATAAACTTATACATTAGCAATAGGTTATTTTTTGGAAACCTAGCAAATGTATACCATATGCTAAATCAAAGGGTGCATAACCAATGGACTTTTTCACTGTTACTCTATCAGCCCATAGTGCTAGTTGCAACTTTGAATCCCAGGCCCTTTTGTTCTTATCCAACACTCTTTTCAAAATCTTTATTAGGCTCTTATTACTAGATTCAACTTGACCATTCCCTTGTGGGTGATATGGGGAAAAATAAGAAACTCGGATCCCATACTGCTGGTAGAAATCATTAAATTCTTCATATCTGAAACACATTGCATTATCTACCACAACTATTTATGTACAACCAAACCTAGTGAGGATATTATGTAACATGAAATCAATCACAACTTTACTAGTGGCTCTTTTGGTGGGAATTGCTTCAACCCACTTGGTAAAATAATAGTTGCCACCAGAATCCATGAATGACCCCCACTAGACTTGTTAGGAATCTCTCCAATGAAATCCATTCAAAATTTTTGAAAAGGTGCTTCAACTGTGACTAGCCTCAAAGGTAAATTTCCACTAAACTTAAGCTTACATGCAAATCTCTGGCAAGCATCACATTTTTTAACACAACTGTGGGCATCCTTGAAAATGGTAGGCCACCAAAAACTAGACCTCATAATTTTATGTGCAATATTATTGGCCATGTAATGGCCCCCATATGCACCATTTTGAATTTGTTCCAACAAGTTCTTGATCTGTCATAGTCTACACATTTGAGCAATACTGCTACATTGCTCCTCCACCACAGTTGACCTTGTATTATTGCATACTTAATGGCATGCAAATTAACTATTATCTTCCCATTTTCATCCATTTCAGAGGAAATATAATTTTCTATAGATATCCAATGATGTCCTTATACTAATCACAACATTCTATATCATAAATATAAGGCCTTTGCTCTTCTTCTAACATGCTAACATGATTAGCATCCAAATTGCTCTGAACCATAAGCTTTGCAAGTCCTAGGCCTCTGACCAAATTTGTGATATAAATATTGATATTAAACTCTTGGATTCTATTTATCCATCTACACCTCCTTCCTGATACTTCCCATTGGACCAGAATGTCCTTCATAGCAGCACTAGGCACATAAGAAACAATGGTAATTCCTACCAAGTAACATCTGAAATATTTAAAAGCCTTGACCAAAGCATATGCCTATTTTCCATGATATCATATTTCAATTCTACTTCTTGCAAAGACTTACTAAAAAAGGAAATGCATTTTTCAAATCCCTCTGAATTCTTTTTGTAACAATACTGCAACAACAATATTGTATGAAGCAAAGGAGAAATTCTACAAAGGCTAGTCATAATCAGGTGTTCTCAAAACATGAGCATCTTTGATATATTTTTTAATACCTAAGAAGGCATTAGATGCTTCTTTATTCCATTCCACATTAGCTCCTTTCTTCATCATTTTGGAGATAGGGGTATTGATTTCAGAAAAATTTGTAACAAATCTTCTTAAGAAATTTACCCGTCCAAAGAAGGACTGAATGCCTCTGACATTCTTGGGTTGAGGGACTTTATCAATAGCAGCAACCCTTTTAGGTTCAATTATTACTGCATCTTTAGACACAATATGTCCTAGGAGCTTGCCTAATGTAACCCCAAAAAGACACTTCTTTGGATTAAATAAAACCCCATATTCCAAAGCTTTCTCAAAAATCTTCTCAAGATGACCACAATGTTGATCTTGGTTTGTTGAATAGGTTGTAAGATCATCTTGATAGACTACTAAAAACTTATTAATGAAATCTTCAAATGCCACATCCATGGCTCTTTGAAAAGTTGCCCCAACATTTCAAGCCAAAGGTATTCTAACATATACATAGGTACCCCAAGGTGTAGTAAATGTAGTCTTGAATTGTTCTAATTCCTTGACCATAAATTGATTATATCCTGAAAATCTATCCAACATTGATATTATCTCAAATCTAGTGACTCTCTGTAACATGGCTTCGATATTGGGCAAGCCATACTTATCCTTCAATGAATTAATGTTTACTTTTCTAAAATTTACACAGAGCCTGATGTCTCCATTCTTCTTCCTCACCGGGGCCAAGTTTGATACCCATGTAGAATGTCTGATAGGTTTTATAATTCCATCATATCTTATATTTTTCAATTCTTCTTGCATTTTTGGTGCCATGGTGGGATTAACAGGTCCCAACTTCTATTTGAAAGGCTTTGTACCTTCTTTCAATGAAATCTCATGTTGAAAAAAATCTTCTCTATAAGATTTCAAATCATCATAAGACCATGAAAAAACATTCTTATACTATTTGATAATATCAACTAACACTTTTTTAAGTTTAGGGCACAACTTCTTACCAATATATACCTTTTTAGGAGCTTCAAATGTCCCCAAGTTTACCTCCTCCAAATCCTCTAGTTTGTTCACAGTCCTTGTAGATAATGGCTTGTCCTTATTGTCAAATACTTTCTCAAGCACAATTAGTCCTTTTGGAACTCTATTTGATTTCAGTTGTAGGACTTCCTTCCCAAAAAATATTATCCTTACCGCCCAAGGTTTCCATACATCCACTGAAATCCTTCTCCTTGTTTCCAAATTTTGCTTCACAATATAAAAATATCCGGATATCCAAATCATCTTCAAAAACCTGCCAACTTTCAACATTGTTTGATATGGAAGGCCTGGATTGAACCTATATTTTGGAGATTCGTGCAAATGTGATATCTCCTAGCCTCAAATAAATATAGTCCAACAATTCTTCTATTTTTTTCTGACTTCTATCCATCTAGTCAATACCAAATGCATCAAAATTTTCTAACTCATCCCAAACAACATTTCTATATTGCTTTAGTCTTTGGTTCTTTGAAGCATACTTGGATCTAATTTGAGATGTTACTAATTCAGAGTCTCTAGTTAATCTGAGATTTCTTATTTTATGTCTTGAGGCTACCCTTAATCCTACTAACAAATCCTCATACTCTGTAATATTATTTGTACATGTAAACAACAAAGTAAATGATAATTTGAAGGTCTTACCACTAGGAGCTATCAACAAAACTCCTACACCAGCTCCTTCTTTTGAGATTGCACCATCAAAATACATAATCCATAAGTTATATTGGTTTTCAATATTATCATTTTCCTCAGATAAAATCATATGTTGACCCTCTCTTTCAACCTTCCTATCTTGCAATTGAAAAGACCCAATATCAGTGTCCAAGAAACAATTCATACTATCATCTTCATTTTCCTCAATCATGTGAGGAGTCCTAACTTCTCGGGCACTTTAAAATTTTCACCAACAATATTGAAAGGTTCAAAGGATAAGTCACACTGAATAATTCCTCCCATTGATGTACTCTATTTTCTAGATAACAACATTCCATATTGGGGAGGAATATCAACCACTAGGACACTCATTGTCAGCATTTTGTCAGGACAAACAACCAACCTATAAGGCAAAGCCTTAATAGTTCCAATGATAGTTATTTCTCTGGAGTCCATTTCCTTAGATCTTCCATAAGGAGTAGCAACCTACAATCCCATTGACTTCATTATATCTACAGGCATAACAATGTTAGATGCTCCCGAATCTATCATGAAAAATTTTAGCATCTTATCATTGATAACCAAAGTCAAGAAAAAAAGATCCACAATTCCCAAGGGAGTATTTACATGATTTGTATTCAAATAAATTTGAGGGATCTTTAAAATCATTTCTTCAAACTCTTTCCCCTTTCTTTCAGACTTTTCTTCTATATTTCCCATTTTCTCTTTTCCTTCTGGCTTCTAAATCCTTGTGGAAGAAATACTATTTACCCATGTCAAAGTCTTTTCTTTATGTTCCTAAATCTGCATCATTTCCAATAGTGGAACCTTGATAGTGATCTATGATAACAATTTCCCCATATCAATAAGGGTGTATTTTATATTAGAGATGTCTTGTTTCATGGAACAATATTTCTATCCTCAACTTGAATGGCCAAGCTTGGCTCATTTTTCTTTGGTTTCTTATCATCCTTTTGGAGAGGGGAAACTTTTATCTCTAGAATATTTATTTTTACCTTACAAATGACACTTGGACTATTAGATTTATGTTCATTCCTAACCTTTATTCTTTTGATAGCCTCAACAAGTTTTCCCTTTTCTTGTGTCTTCTTAGTGTCTTCTTTGGTTTCCTTAATGAAAATACTAGCTGGTTTGTCATCTGCATTACCAACTGTTCTATTTCTCAAATCATAATTACTCCTAGTTTGAGTAACCAGGTTTGCAATGATTTGTAGTATCTCTTTGTTAGAATTTATTCTTAATACAATAGGTTCTTTACTCCTTTGAGAATTACACCTTATGTCATCGAATTCTTCTTCTTCATCATTAGATGGAACCATATCTTGGTTTTCAGTTTCATCATCAGAATCTTATTTACCCCTCAAGTGTGAAAGAGTCATAGCACAACCACTGTCATCATACAAGTCATCTTCCTCCTCTCCTTGTTACTCATTTTCATATACATTCAAGGCAACATCACAACAATCAAGATTGTGTGGGGATTGACAAGCTTCATAGTAATAACCATTATCACACATGTTAATAGAGTTTCTTCATATTATCCTCCTCTTTAGGCTTCACATTAGAAGGCCTATCTGATTATTTCATAGTAGGATTCAATTCTTCCCTTCTACCCAATTTCCCTGATACTCTTCTATTAGTCTCAATGTTAACAGTTGTCTTATAAGCTTCTCTAATGTTTCCAGGATTTTTATCTCTAAGAAGATATGCCATTTTAGAATCAAAAGCACCTGGATAGGTGACAAGACATAACTTATCATCAAGCCTCATTACTTGGAAAAACTTATGCATGACTCTTTGGAATCTTATATTAAACTCAACCACATCCTCATTTGGATTCTTCTTGATATTATTAAACTCACTCAACATGAATCCCTCATTTATCTTGTCACCATATTGCTCCTTAAAGAAATCTTTTAGTTCATCCATAAATCCCACTGAATCATGAGGTAATGCCTTAAACCAATCCCTAGCATCCTCAACTAGAGATAGAACAAAAAGCTTCATAATTACATCCTCATGTACAATCTCATAATCATCCATGTACAATCTCATAATCATCCATGTGAGTAAACCTCTTTAAATTTTCCTCACATGTGATGACATTATTTCCAGAAAATTTAGGAAGTTTATCCCTAATTTGATTTGTAAATGCATTAGATAACTATGAATACCATGAAAAGATAATTGTTTGTACCTTTCTGCATGGACTGGTCTCCTTTGAAATTTATCACCAGTCTGGGAGGTAGATGCTTTAGCATTTTATGTTGCAGCAATCTTAGCATCAAGACGATAAGGTCTAGAAGATTTCTTGATTAAATCAATCATTTTCTTCATATCTAAATTATCAGCCTCCAATATTGCTAAATCAAGTTCTTTAGCCAAGATCTCCTTCTCTCTTTCAACCCTCTCTAGTCCAATGTCCAATTTAGAAATTGGATCCACTTGAACCTTGTGAATCTTAGGTTCATTTATTTCAACTCTTGTCATCTTCTGCTTTCCCTTATCCTTAGGGCTTTCAGTATCAAATTTTTTTCGGATGACAGGTTTCTTTTCACCCCTCTTGGGTTCTTCAACATAATTTGTTGCATGATGGTTCAATGTTCACTTTCTCAATTGGTCAATTCTAATTTTCTCTTATGTTTTCTTATTTTTCCTCTTTGATTCTCTATTTTCTGATGGCCCACTTCTCTTGGAGGAATATCTCATATTCAATAGCTTCTTCAGAGGAATCTTCAAAGTCTAAGAGAGTGGTTTCAAATACCTCTTACTCTCTCTAATCAGGAGAACCGTAATGTCCATGTGCATCCAATTCAGAATCTAAATCCGCTTCATAATCTAATGTATTCCCTTCATGACTATGTTGGATTAGATCTTCCATCCTAGTACTCTCCTCTTGTCTCCTTCCAGATGAATTATATTTGTTTTTATTTTACTTCCCAGGCTGACCAGCCCTAGAAGTAGTTGGAAGTCCACCTTCCAACTTATCTTCAGGATGTTCTTTCACCCAATATTTGGTACTTCTATTACTCATATTGAGAAAGTGTGTATAATATGATATGTGTTACTCAGCACTGCTACACATATTTCTTCAAGTCGCCACCCAAAACAAGTTGGGAAAATACAACACTAGCCTATATGAATACTGTAATAATGAAATTTACAAGACAAAGGATAACAACTAGGGGTTAAGCAAAAGTAACTATGTTCTTTAAAGTTCAACTCCCCAGTAGAGTCACCATTTTGTTGGTGTTTTAAAATGTTTATGCTTTGAAAGCTACCAATATACCTTGAGTTTGATTTTAAGAGTGGTTAGATCCAAATATGGAAGATCTTAAGGTAAATGGACCAACTATAGGGACAAGATTTCCCTCTGCACTTCTAGCTCTGCAAAACCAAGGCAGGTACACCTAATCCAGATAGATATTCAACTCTTCACAACTTTGGATTTTAAACAACAAATGATGGTAAGAAATTACTAAATGTTAACCACTCATTCATTGACTCTCCATTACCATGTAGGACAAAAAAACTTACAACTAAAAAACTCAAAGAAAATTGGAAATGGTTTTGATTTAACTTTTGCAGAATATAGCCAAATTAATCAAACATGTATCAACAAAGAATGTACTAATTTCTAATTAGTGCTTTATCCATTGGGAAATATTTCTAGCTCAGGAGAAGAATACATAAACTAACTGTTGCCAAGGACTCAAAACCATAAACACAAATAATATAAGAACAAACACTACTTATAAAATCCTTGTGCAGTACCAAATGAACTTATGTTTTATCCAGAATAGTTTTAATTTGATCCTAGATCAAAGCTAAGGACTAACAACATATACATAGATAAATTCCATGCAATGAATCAAAAAATCCACCACTCAAAAAATGAGCACAAAGGAGAGACTTGAATCTGAAATATTGTATTAAGTATGAAGAATCCTTATTATGTATCAATCTGTTTCAAAATACATACCACTTCAATAAAATGCAAAAGACATAAACTTTCTATCCTATCTTGATATAGTCTAAACAATCTGCTATATTCCTAATTGGAAAGAAATTTATAATATGCAAGGTCTCATTAATATTTCTCAATTTTTCCAGCCCATTCAAAATGATTTTGGGAATCCTTTTATAAGAGAAGGATTGTAACAAGCTTTGATTATTTTAGGGAAAAAGACAAAAAACTAGTTCATTCAAGATACTAAATGCATTAACTCACTTCAACAACTACCCTACCTTCAACCAAAAGTAAACTCTGTCATTAATCTATGTTGCATAATATGATCAATAACCACCAATGATTTTGAAAATCTTAAAGAACATTCCTTTGCAAAGGAATATAGAATGTCTCTGTTTGTATCAACTCATCAGGGAATGTATTTCTTCGAAGGAAATCTAATCCTCCAACCACCAAACTTGGGAACAGATCCAACATTAAAGCATAAAAGACAGGGAGTAATCTAAGTTTTTTTTTAAATACGTAAACCTGAATAGAAACCCTAAACATTAGATTAACTCAACATAAATGCAGGATAAAAACACTCAGAGTCATCAGATTTTTGCCTTGGCAACATCTCCTAACTAGATAAAATAACCCAATAAATCAGATTCATCTATTTACTCTCTAGTCGCATAAGACACAAAACCACCACTTCAAAACCCTAGGAAAATGTTTAAAAAATAAAACATTTGATATAATGGCTACACTTGGCATGAAAAAATCCATCGACAATCAAGATCAAAACCTTTATTCAACTTTAAAACATGGTCGTCAATCTCCTTTTAAAACACCCATGAGCCAAGATCGGATCTGGACACGCGTCACCCAGGAGCGATGCCTTAATGACTATCTTTCACACATATTTCCTTTGAGGCAATGCGCCAACCACACGGTTGAAATAAACCTACCTTTCCAAAGCTCCATACCCATGATCAGGAAACTCCATGTGTCAAACGGTCACGTTTTCGCTATGGATATCTTTTATGCTCATCTGGTTCAAGGCAATGTGATGACCATTAGATTAGATCAAACCTGCATTAACTTTACCATCTTTAAGAAAATGGCCCCACAATCCAACCAGGACACGTGAAAAATGATTGCGATTCCTTGAAGACAAAACATTGATAAATTTTCCTTTGAGGCAATGCAACTACCATTAGATAAAAAAAGATCTGATCATGCATAAACTTCTCTTTAACCTCAGGCACTTTCCACATGTCACAAAGGCGCTATGCTGCAATGAAGTAAACATGTTGCATCTTTTGATTAAGGAAATGTGACCATCGTTAGATCAAAAGGATTTGATCTAACCTTTAAATTTCCTCTGACTTAGGAAGAGAGGGCCCCATGATCTGAATATGGACACGCGGCGACTAGGCATGATGCCTTGATGAAATAAAAGGTATGCATCTTGTGTTTGAGGGATCACGCCCGTTGTTGGATGAACAAAGATTTTCATGACACTTAAGTTAAAATAAAAGGCCACGAGAACATAAGACTTAGGACTTAGGAAATATGAAATGTCATTTTATAAGGAAAATGGAGGACGTAGGGTTTTTGATAAAATGAACCAAGGGTTTTAGAACAAAAACAATCATGACATTAGAACTAGGCCTAAAACATTTCACAAAGACGCAAGAAGAACACCACTGAAGAATTTTTTTAACATTCGTAACAGGTCTCAAGCCATGAATTAGCTGGATTGTTTAATAAATTTCCAGTTTTTCCTAGGAATATAGCTAATTTCTTTCAATATTTAGCATTTTTAGAGATTAAGTGCAAATATAAATTCTTCACTAACCACATGAAAGTTAACAAGAAGAGGAAACTCTTTTGTATGTAAAGGATAAGGGACCCTTGGAAAGTTTCTTCCTTTAATAGTCACAATAGACTTGGCATAAATACAACAACAACCATTATCCTCCATTGCCACCATCCTCACAAGCTAGTTCCCATTCACCCCATGATTCTTTAAGACCCAATAAGGGAGATAAAAACAATTTTGAACCAAATAATGTCACCCCAATCTTCCATTTTCCCATAGTTATCAAAGAAAGGAATTCAACCCTAAAAAGCATACCACCTCTTGCTCTTCCCAATTACCATGGGCTTGTTACTAAGGACCCTGAAACCTTTATCTTTGAATTTGATGTCTTGTGCCAAATTTATTACTATACTACAAATTACCATAGAATTAAACTATTCCTAACAACTCTTAAGGACTAATCCTTAAGATGGTTCATGAGGGTATGAGGAAATACAATGGCTACCTAGTCCTCCATGAAGGAAAATTTCCTCTAGAATTTTTTTAAATCCTATTAAGTTTGATCTTGCACCTCCTAAATCCATTCAAATGCCAACACAACCTGCATCTAACCCAAATAATCATCTAGTTCAATAGACATATACTAGTGACATATAACAATTCCCTACTTATGTCTTAGATACTAATAATGTGCATCTACACTTTGGAAAGACTTTGTCCACTCCAAGATCACCTCTTATCATAGATATCCCTCCATAGGATTAAGTGTCTATAGTTTTCTAGCCATCATCAAGTGATCAAGGTCCTCCAACAAGAAAAAAATATTTTACCGAGGTATCCATTCCTAAGGAGCCTCTAACTCCACCATTTCCTGAAATATTAAATGCACAAAAGACTCATCTCGAACCTATTTTCTATTTCTTGTATCAACTAAATAATGTTAGTATAAGAATGGTGTAGGAGCACCAAGGGAATGTGTTATATGTCCTACAAATTTTGGCTTGTAATGACCCTATCCATCTCAGAGTAGGAATAAGGACTCCAAGGGGGTCTAGTTAGTGTGTTTAATTCAATAGGTTAGGATTGTAATAATCTAGTCTAGTTGAGTTTTGTGTGCACTAGGATGTACCTAGTTGCTTGTTTAGTCCTAATAGGTGAAATAGAGTAAATTTTTTTGAAAAGACTCTAAAATACTAATGGATTGTTAAATAGAAGCTTATAATTGTTCTAATAATGTTCTAGTACTATTCAAATGCATTGGAGGGCTTTAGGAGTTAAGAAACACAAAAATGCAAAAAATGTCAAAAGTTGTCATGATAACTTATTGTCCAAAATGGTTCATTATTGAAATTAGGTCTTGAAAAAAACTCAAGTACTGGAAATCATGGTAAGAATCTATATGTACCTCCTAGAGCTCGAATCCCAAGGTTGAAAGCACTGGTGTACAAACTTGAAGATTGTAATCAACTAAATCTTTTAAGACAGTCACTATTTTTGCTTGTTAATGGATTAAATCTTGACTTTTGTTAGTGTTTTTAAGGAGTGTAGACCCTCTACATCATCCCTGTACAATTATTTGAATTTTTGTTAAGTTGTGATAGGCTTAGTGTTTTTCTTTGGTTTTTGCCATTTCTCTGGCCTGTAAATAGGTGTTTGGATTGTAATGGCTTCTCCATAAAATACTACCATGTAATAATCATGACCTATTGGGAAATGGAATTAGAGACTATGTATAGTGTATATAATCAAGAAGGAGGCCTGGAGATGCTAGTAGCTAATTTTGAGACCTTTCCCTAGGCGGGCCTTGTCAATGTCTGGTTAGGAGAAAGGTGGACAAAAGTTGTGAATGAGTGCAGAGGTGGATAGAAAAATTGAATCCAAGCATGTGGAGAAGTACTTTAAGCCTAGAGAGAGTCCCATCCAAGAGATAAAGTCTTGGCCAATCAATTGAAGGCCATTTTTGAAGCTTTGAACAATGAGTTCCTAGGAAAGACCTTAAAACCCTTACAAACCCTTATTGTGTGGATAGGGTACTATACGAAAATTTGAAGAACCAAGAACTCTAAAATATCTTAGGTTTCCATGAGTGATTGAAGTATCCAAAGAAAAAATGTGGGTTTCTTAAGACCAAATGTGCATAAAAGCTTAAAAATCAGGAATAGGATACCTAATTGGGCTAAAATGCTAGTAGGTAAAAATTGCACTAGTTTGAAGGAATCAATAAGCGGGAAAAGACTTGTAACCCAAAAGTGAGATGGAAACATCATTTTTGGGCAAGGTTGAACACATCCCCTCCTCTTCAAGATCCTAAGGTTGAAATGGACACGTAGTGTAGTTTGAAGAGATTAGGAAGAACCATAAGAAAAGAAGGCAAATTGAACTTGATATGTCACCCAGTGAATGGAAGGAGAACTTTATCCTTAGGAGGACATTTAATGAAGTCCTAGAAGCCATGTGAATGGTTTGAAGGCCCTCAAAAGCACATTGGGGTTCTTGGTGGGTTAGGAATCTTGTGGTTCTTAACCAAGACATAGATCAAGCTAGGTTGTATCTATCAAATTGGTATCATAGCCCTCAAAGACTTGGGCTAAGAAGAGTTGCATGTCAGATGAAGAATTAGTTGGAGAGAACAAGATGTTTACCAATGGAGAGCTAGAAATATTGTAGAAGACCAAAATGAGGAAAATAGACTTCTTAGAGAAAGACTAGTTGAAATTGAAAGCAAGCTTGGTTTGGTAGAGACCAAGATGGATAAAGTGAGTGAGAAGGTTAAATAAGTAGAAGATAAGGGCAAAGAGATAGTTGAAGAGGACAGAGTACATGAAACTGACCTTGACCCTATACTATAGGAGGAACCTTTCTTAAGGGCCTGAAAGCTATGAGTGATAAATTTTTGGAAGGTATTATATTGTTTAATGGCAAGATGGAAGAAGAATTGGTCATGGAGTGGATATAAGGAATGAAGAACCATTTTGAATGTGAGAATGTGAGAAAAGATGAAAGATTTAAGGTAGCCAAGTCTAGGATGAGAGGACATGATCTCACTTGGTGGAAGTTTATACAAAATGAAAGAGAGAAAGAAGGCAAGCTACCTATTACTACTTGGAAGGGGATGGTTGCTAAGGTGAAATAAAACTATCTCCCTGAAGATTATGAGGTGTAATTGCACAGAAGAAGATATAATCTAAGTAAAAAAGAATTAGATGTTAGCACCTATACATAGGAGTTTTAGAAGTTGTGTCTAAGATCCCATGTGGTTGGAGAAGAAAGTTTGAAGGTGGCTAGGTATCTTAATGAGCTTAGGTGGAGTATATAAGAGGAGTTAATTCTCTTGAGTCCAAGGATAGTACACCAATGTTATCAACTCACTCTCAAAGTGGAAGAGAAGATGAAAAGAAGAATGACTCCAGTGGTAGGGGTAGAGGTAGAGGAAGAGAAAACATAGACCACAAAGGAGGCTTTTGAGGAAGAAGTTCTGATCAGAGAGCACAAAGTGAATCTAAACTCACTAAGAAACATGAAGTCAACACTGGTAGAGGGAACTGTAACAAAGGCAGAGGCTAAAGTAGAAGTTTTAGAGGAAGGTCCAGTGGGCAAGGAAGGGGACCTTATTTTTCTTCAATGAAATGTTACAATTGCAATCAACTAGGGTGTCCAACATATAGATGTCTTGAGAAGAGTTCCTCATCTCAAGGAGGTGAAATAAGAGTGCATTATGTACAAGAAGAGGCTTAAAGTAGCAAGACTATAGAAGTGTCATTGGATTGAGAAGAGGGAGACAATTTCCTGATTAGAAGGACTCTGATCAAGAAACTTGTTAAGGAGGAACCAAGCCAAAGGAGATCATTGTTCTAAATCAAATGTAAGATTCTAGGTAAGGTTTTTAAGATCATTGTTGATTCAGGCTCAACTGACAATATAGTTTCTAATGAGGTAGTCAACAAATTGAATTTACAAATAATCTCACACACTAATCCCTATAGAGTCAACCAATTGAACAAAGGTCAGCATGTATTGGTTAGTTAGAAAGCTTGGGTAGACTTCAACCTAATGAGGTATAAAGATAGGGTGTTGTGTGATGTCCTACCCATGGATGATTGTCATATTCTTTTAGGAAGACCCTGGAAAATTGACAGGAAATTCATCCATGATGGGGCCAAGAATGCATATTCCTTTAAGAAAGATGGGGTCACATTCAAGATTTAGTCTATCTTGGAAGAAGGGGAAATAAGAGAAGTAGGTCCTAATGTCCTTTTGGTGAGAGAGAGAGAGTACTTGGAAACCTTAGAAGAAGGTGGAGGTGTGAGGTTTGCACTAATATTGAATCCTAGAGAAGAAAGAAAAGACAAGAAATTAGAGTTACCCATAGAGGTTCAAGAGTTATTGGAAAAATACAAGGAGATTGTGAGTGATGGAAAAACTAGAAACCTACCACCAAAGAGGGCCATCAGCTATTAGATATACTTCATCTCAAGAGCCTCACTTGATAATAAGGCTGCCTACAAAATGACACCACAATAAAATTAAGAGATTGCCAAGTAGATACAAGAGCTTCTAGACCAAGTCTTAACAAGGAAGATTATTAGCCCATGTGTTGTCCCAACTATCTTAGCTCCAAAGAAAGGAGGTACTTGGAGATTATGCATTGATTCTAGGGCTACTAATAGAATCACCATCAGATATAGATTTCCAATCCCAAGAATAGATTTATGGATTGTTTAGGGGAAGCCAATTATTTTACAAAGATTGACCCTAAAAGTGGATACCGCCAGATAAGATTCAAGGAGGGGGATGAGTGGAAGACAAACTTCAAGACTGTAGAGGGTTTAATGTATGAGTGGATTGTTATGCCATTTGGGCTATATAATTCCCTAAGCACATTTATGAGGTTAATGAATGAATTTTTGAAGGACTTCATTGTTAAGTTTGTGGTGGTGTATCTTGATGATATCTTGATCTTTAGTAAGACTAAAGCTGACCATTCTAAGCATTTACAACTTGTACTTCAAATATTGCATGAAGAAAAGTTAACCATCAACTTGGACAAATGTGATTTCATGAAACTAGAGCTGATCTAACTTGGGTTTGTTTTGTCACAAGGAAATCTCAAAATGGATCCTAGTAAGGTGGATGTAATAGTAAGTTGGCCTACACCTAAGTCTGCTACAAAGGTGAGAAGCTTCCATGGTTTGGCACAATATTACAGGAATTTTAGCAGACTGTTTAGTGGAATATGTGCACCATTCCTAGACACAATAAAAGGAGGCATAAAAACTAAGTTTTATTGGAATGAGAAAGAAAATGGGGGATTTGAAATGTTGAAGGATAAGATTTCCACACAACCCATGTTGGTGTTACCTATTTTTGAAAATTTATTCACTGTTGAATGTGATGCTAGCAACGTTTCCATTAGGGTATTCCTAAGTTAGGAAGGAAGACCCATAAATTTTCATAGTGAGAAGCTCAGTGATGCAACGAAGAAGTAATCCTCATATGACTTGGAGTTATATTCTTTAGTGTAGGCATTGAGGAAATGGAGACACTACCTCCTTCTTAAATATTTTTTGGTCTACACTAACAATCAAGCATTGAGCTTCCTGAATTCACAAGATAAACTCAAACACAAGCATATGAAATGGGTGGAATATACGCAAGCTTATATATTCACTATCAAGAACATAAAAATGAAAACAAAATAAGGTTGCAGATGCTTTGAGTAGGAGACTTTTGACAGCTCAAGAAATTCAACTACGAATAATTGGTATAGATATTTTCAAGGACCTATACTCAGGCAATGAAGAATTCTCAATTGCATATTAAGTATGTAAAGAGTACCAAAATCATTTTCATGGTGGATTTTCTGATTATACCCTACAATATGGATTGTTGTTTAAGGGGGGCAACTTTGTGTGCCTAGAGGTTCAATTAGGGAGAACCTTATACAAGAAAAGCATAATGGGAGTCTTAGTGGTCATTTTAGAGTCAACAAGACTCAAGAACTTGTTCGAAGGTATTGCTTTTTGCCTAGGATGATTCAAGACATTAGGAAGGATGCAAATTCTTGCATTATTTGTCAAAAAGCTAAAGGAACATCAAGTAATGTAGGGCTATATCAACCTCTTCCCATTCCTAGTAGGCCTTGGGAATGTCTTAGTATGGATTTTTTGGTAGGTTTTCCAAGGACTAAGCAAGGGTATGATATCATCTATGTCATAGTAAACATGTTCAGTAAAATGTCACATTTTGTACCCTGAAAGACTACCAATGATGCATGCCAAATTGCATAATTTTTTTTCAAGGAGGTTATAAGGATATATGGACTACCTTCCATCATTGTGTCAGATAGAGACTCCAAATTCATGAGTCATTTCTGGAAGACTTTGTGTCAGAAGCTTGGAACCAATCTCTCTTTTGGGTTTGCATACCATCCACAAATAGATGGTCAGACAAAGGTTGTCATTAGGATTTTGGGAAAACTTCTAAGGTTTCTCACCAAGGAGTATGGAAAGACTTGTGACCAAGTCATAACACAAGTTGAATTTGCTTATAATGACACTGTAAACAGAACCATTGGTAGGAGTCCCTTTAAGATAGTTTATGGCATTCATCCAAGAGGCATTTGTGAGCTCAGAGACTTGGGAGATAAAACCACTAGAAGTGGTTACGCATAGGAATTTTATCAGTCCATGAAAGAGGTTCATGATATAGTTAAGCAAGCACTAATAGACAATACCAATAAGATCAATCAAAAGGTTGATGAAAGGCGAAAGGATGTTAAATTCCAAGTTGAGGACCTAGTCATGGTTCATCTCAATAAGGAAAGATTGTAGAAAGGGGTACCAAACAAAATTCAAATGGAAAGACTATGACATACTCTGACTTAAAGTTCTTCATATATGAAACACATGCAAGATCATGAAAATTATAAATAAATAACTGATACATAGACTACTAGAGATGCAATTATGAAAAAAATCTAGAAATGTGTGAAATTTGATCCTCACATACAAGATAACCTTGCCACAACTAATAAAATGGGAATTGTGTTGAGAGTTGTCATTGCATGCATGTCTAAGATGGAAAAACAAATAAAGGACAAATGATAAATGTTGGCGAACATTGAGAAGAGAGTTATGTATGGCACTATAGATGATATAACCACAACACTAAACCAATGGAAGGGTGAATTAAATTTATTGATCCCACTTTCTCTTCATTTATATGTGCCAAAGAATAACTTTAACAAATCTACTTTAACACATTGGATGAATTATTCAAACTAGAAATAGATCTTGATAGTTTTGCAAAGTAAACAAAAGTGATTTTGGATACAAAATACAATATGCATAATGATAAACCAAATTAATTTGTTTCCAATGCCATTCAGAGAAAATATATACATGGATAGAAAAATATAACAAAAAAATGTGTATTTTCATTTCAATCTGTCATGAATCTTCGACAATCAACATCCTATTCTACAGATGACAAGATTTTTGAATTTCCAATGGTATAACAATTTTAGTCTATTTTTTGGCATTTGTTATAGAGTCAACATCAACTTTAGCCAAATCAACCCATTTTAGCTACCTCAGAGAGTCTATTCTGAAAAAAGAATCATAGTTTGTAACATGCTCAATCCCACTTGTCTTTTAACCAAAGGTGAAAAGTGGAATGAAAATGTAAAAAATTCACAAGTCATGTGATTTTATGTAAAAAAGTCATGAGTCATGTGACTTTATTAAAGAGTAGTGTAATATTTTTCTAAAATAATAATATATAATTCAATTGTGGCCATCCAGCGGTGGACTACTCTTGTTAAATGCCACAAAGATTGGTCAAAAATTTATTATAGGTTTTGTACTTATATAATGGAAGCCACAAATTGGATTGTTCTAGGCCAGATAATTTAAATTGAAAAATTAGCAATTATGAATTCTCACTAAAAGAATATTAAAAAAAAGGTGTAAAGAAGAAATAATGGATAGGGTTTTGAACAATGTTGGTTTGCTCATAAAAGTGTCCCTATGCACATATTATCCACATTACATTTAATTGTAATTGATAAGGGGTGTAAATCTGGAAATGAAAGAAAATAATAGTGGAATAAAATACATACCTCTGAAAAAGAACCCGTTGAAAACCTTGTCAGACAATCTAAAAAACAATTGATTTCTGGGATTCTAAACTGAAACTGTGAGATCTACGAAACCCATAAATCATTTTTTGATCTGAAATAGTTCCTATTTGTACCCTCAAGTCAATGTCACCATTGACCTAGAATTTCCGATTTTGACCTAGGGAAAAATCGACCTAAAAAGTCTCAGACTGAAAATCTATTTTCGGATCCCGAAAGTTTGTCAAAAAGGGTATCCAAATTTGCACTTTGATCTAATGTTTTGAACCTGTACCTGCAAGAAAAATGGATTGTTTGTTTGGGGGGAGGGGTTTTCCTTGGTCAAACCCCAGTTTTGGAATTAACCTCAAAGTATAATTGAAATTGCATAAGTAAAACAAAGTAAATGAACAAATTCACCTTGCTTGTATAAGCCCTTGTGGCAGATTTGAATCCGTGAATCCACAAGTATGTATGCACCAAAAAGGATGTATAATGTAGAATGTAGAATGTAGGATGTCTCAAATCAATTTCTTGTAGATCTTCAACACCAATCTTGAATGGATCTTGGAGTAGGAAGAAGTTTGCATGAATGTGGATGGAGAAATCTTCAACAAGAGGGCTCTATAGAGCTTGAATCCTTCAATGGATACCAATGGATCTCCTTGATGAATTGGATGCTTGAATTCTTCAATGCTCGAGAGTAGATGCTTGCTTTAATAAATCATGCATAGATTTTGGATGGAATTGCTTCTTGCATCTTAGAGAAAATGAGAGGAGAAAGCTTCCTTATATACAAATCTAGGGCACAATCTTCTAGAGAGGCCTACATAGGAGAATTAAATTCCCATTAGACCTACGCCCTTAGAAGTGGACCTATATTAAATATAATTTAAGAATCATTGCTTCAAAGACCAAAACAACTGACCCAAAAGTGGGAATTAAACTTTTCCAAAGCCTGAGATCTGGAAACCCTGGAAATATGGAATTTGAAACCTAGGTCAGAAAAAGGCCGATTATAACCTAGGTCAAGGTTGATGTTGACCTTGACCTAGGTTAGGGTCAAGGTCAACCTTGTCCTAGAAGGTTGACCTTGACCCTGAGGTCAAGAATCTCAGATCTGCAGTTTAGGGTGCCAGAAATAAGCTGGAAAAAGTGGGAAATGGGGCAGAATAGGGGAAAAATCTAGATCCAAGTCAAAGAACCATTCAAGGCACTTGAAATGACCCCAAACCACTTACTCGGAAGGCTAAAGCAGTCTACAATGGAAGCACTTCCATTTTTTGGCTATATATTTTGCCCCCACTTTAGCAAGAGTATGGAATCGATGCAAACTCTTGGTAAAGGAGATCATGAAGAAAAGATAATCTTATTGAAATCAAAAGGGAAAAAGGAATCCTCAATCCCCCAATGACTTAAGTATTTATCAACCCTAAGATCACGATAAGAGAGACATCACCAGTCAAAGAGAAAGAGAGAGAGAGAGGAGTGGTTAGCTCGCCTAGTAAGATGTGTGTATCTAGAAAGATGTGTGTATCTCACTGTGAACCAAAAAAAGGATAGGATGGCCCACCAAGAAAGCACTTGATATTCACCCCATAAATTTGTGCACCTTATGGAATCTTTGTGCATGTATGTAGTGCATCTTTTGAAGGCTTTTATGAAGTACCCATGGATCCATATCCTTATATCACCATGGAATACATTTGTAAAATGCATATCTCTTCAGGATTTAGCAACTTATGTGTGTTACCTTCCACGGATTTAGCATATTGAATTGTAATTGAATGTGTATCTCTTTAGGATTTAGCAAATTATATTCGTTACCTTCAGAGGATCTAGCATGCTGCAAAATAAAAGGTTAGAACAAAAATGCATAATATAGAACGAGGGAGGCCGTATATATGCCCCCTCCTTAAGATGACAAATACATACTATTTTGACATGTTAAGGAAAAAAAAGAACAAGGATAAAGCCTTCTTCAATAACAAGACAATATCCATAGACAACACCCAGTCCAAGCCAAGAAGGTCACAACTCCTATGAGGCCATGGAAGGGGCGAATGCAAATAGATGTCATGCAAGAAGTGAAAAAGTAACCCTTGTCAGGGATAGAAAACTATTCAGTTTCCAAGGTGAGAGATTTATCAACCATGGAAACCCAATTTCAAACAATTAAATAGGTTATGATTAAGGACATAGATCCTCAATGCAAAACAAAATTTTCATGTATGATTAGATATCACATAATAGATAGATACTTCTTAACCAAGAGAAAAGTGGATCCCGGAAAGACAGAAAAGAAGGAGATGGCATCCTTGCCCCCCAAGTGTAAGAACAAGGATGAAAGGGGACCTATTATATCACTCACAACACTATGCAAGACAACGAGCCCCCAGAGATTAGGCTAACATTGTTTACATAATGTGGAGTTCCATAATAGGAACATAAATGTTATTTAGAGAAAATAGGATTGAAATACAACTCATTGCCACATGATATTGTAAGATAAGAAAATATCTTATCTTACTAAAATGTAAAAGGAGGATTGAAATAGAGATATGCTTATTAAAAATGTATAATGTATTAAGGAAGAATGGTTTGATTGATTAATAATTATCTTGAAATGTAATGTTTGAAATAGGAAATATGTTGATGTGTAAATTGTTCCTTGAGTTGCCTAGATTGTATTGAATTCCTTAACTTGAATTGAATTGTATTGATTGTGTATTGCAATTGTGATTAGGGAGAAGATAATATGTTCCTCTTTTATTCCCAAATGCACAAATGGGAGATCCAAGTTGATCAACCCTAAAGAAGGGCTAATGCACAAATGAATCAACTATTTAGAAAAGGAGAATAACAAAGGAGATACCTTAAATTCTGTTAATTATATGTATAGAAATGATATATGATAGTAATTGAAGGAATAGGAGAAATTTACTAACCTTGAAATATTGCAGATCAAAGAATGCTATTTTCTGAGATCTGTAGACTGTTTCTGGAAAAACTAACAGTTGATCCCGAACCGGAATGCAGAGACGAACAAAACCCAGAAATATTTTTCCATTTTTATGTCATCTTATGAAAAAGTTCAACCTTGACCCACAAATGTCAACCCTGACCCAATAATGTTGACCCTGACCTGCACAGGTCTGACAGAAAATATGTTCGCGCCGTCTGAAAGAAAGCCAAAAAGGGTATCCAGATCCAATCTCAAATCAACTGTTCTAAACCTGTACCTACAAGAAAAAGAATATTATTTGTTGTGGGGGAGGGGTTTGCCTTAGTCAAACCCTGATTTAGGAATTAACCTTGAAATCAATAAAGTACAGAATGCTAGCAAGTAGTAGAATTGAATCTAACAGTGAAGCTATGATACTCAAATAGATATGTAATTGAAATTCAAATGTATGCAAGTATGAAAGTATGAAAGCATGGACTTTAGAAACCATAAACCTCCATGATTGTATGCTTGAGATCCACTTTGAAGAGATGATGAAAGAGTCTTAAGGATGCACAAAGGATCTGGAAGGAAGATCACACCACCATGATGGCTAGATCTAGGGTTTGAATGATGAATCTTGAACGTTTACACCTAATCCCTTCAAAGGCTTGAAAGCTTGAATCCTTGATCTTCAATGGAGAATTTGAATGCTTGAGAGGAAGACTTGAACACCTTGAGAGCTTGGAAATAGATGCTTGAACCTTTTTCTTGTTGGCAAAATCTTGATTAGAGCTTTTTTGCACTTAGAAGGCTTTGTTCGCTTGATGATCGTTAGAGAAAATGAGAGGAGAAGGCTCCCTTTTATATGAAATTAGGGAACAATCTTCTAAGGAAGCTGACATAGGATAATTAAATTCCAATTAGACCCATGCCCCTAAAAAAGGACCTATATTAAATATAATTTAGGAATCAACGCTTCGGAACCCAAAAAAACCAACCCAAAAGCGGGAAAACTAAATTTTTGATGACCCCTGACAACTAACAAGTTTCCTATTTTGAAAGGGGGATCCTGGTCAGGGTTGACCTCGAACCTGACCCTCGACCCTGACCTAGGTCAAGGTTGAGGTCGACCTTGACCCAGGGGGCCAAAACCCCTGGAAAATATGCCAGATGGGGTAGGAGGTGCCTGGAGAGGCCCAATCAGGGTCCTGAACCAACACAGAAGTATGAGATGATGCAGAAACAAGAGGATGATATGATGGAGGTCAAAAACATCCCCTAAGGAGGGCTAAATTCTCTTAACATTGAAGTTCTTCCATTTTAAGACTATACAGATATATAAATAAATTTACTATCAATGAGTTTCCTAATCATATAATGTAAAGAATGACATTCATTAGTAGAGTGATAATGAAATCTATGATACAAAAAAAAAAGGAAGAGTCATCAAGTATGGACTACATTTGTTTTTATGTTTAGGTCTATTAATCATCTTAGCATGAAGGAGTTTAGGGAAAATAACTTCTTGGTCAAATTCCATCATAGTGTCATCATGTTTTGAAGTATTATTTGAGATGTTGGTAACATTGATGTGTTGTTGAGGATTAAATCCGAATCCGTGATAATACTCATGCCCCCCATTCTGTAAGGGCATTTGAATTCCTTGTTTATGCTTACCATATCCTTGACCATGGAATCCTTGTTTAACTAGTAAATGATAACTAGGACCATAACCAGAAGCCACATCAGAAGGAGTCAATGGAACTTCAGTAGTCACTATGTCATTACTAGTAGGTTTGATAGATTTATAGTGGGTAGAAGCAGCAACAAAGTTATTACGAAGGGAATTAGAAGTAGAAGAAAAATTTCATTGTTCAAACTCTCTTTGTTGCTTCATAAAATCAAGATTTGAAACTTTATACTCTCCAATAAAGGTAGGATTAAAATCCAAGGTTCCCCAATCATTCCCAGTCAAAGAAAAATATGGAGGTTTAGTTTGTTTAACCTCAGATGGTTGCTCAGGTTCCTTACTAGGTTGTAAATGTTTAGAAACCTTAGCATATTCCACATTTAAGCAAGGATTTGGTGCATCATCCACATGTAACATATACATCAAATTTTTATAGATGAACCTAACCTTGCGATGAAGAGTAGAAGGAATAACATGCATAGTATGTAACCAAGATCTTCCTAAAAGAAGGTTATAATTTTGGGGTCCAGGCATAACATGAATAGGAGTATTCAGGATGACCGGACCTACTTTGATAGGTAAGGTAATGATGCCCAAAGTTTTCTTTGCGATATTATCAAATCCACAAATAGGGATATTATCAGGTTGAATAGTTGAAAGATCAGATTTAATCGCTTTGAGCATGTCCATGCTAAAAAATTTAATCCCAGATCCATTATCAATCAAGGTCCTATTAATGATACTCTTATTGATAGTAACAACAACCATAAGAGCATCATACTTATTCTGAACTTATTTAGAAGGTAAATCCTTTTGAGTGAATATAATGTCAGGAGGACCTGGGGTAGCATGCATGCACTGTAAGAAGGCATTGATGTTCTCTTGATTAGGAGGTGTAGTGGGAAGAGTTGCTAGAAATTTTTGCAAGGCTTCATGGTAGGTAGGTGAAGTTTGAAGAAGCTCCCATGAAGAAACCTTGGCAGGGGTATTGCGCAATTGGTTTATCAAATCATACTTCTAGCTAGGAAGACGGGGTGGATGAGAAAGAATGGGTTGAGAAGGTGGTAAAGAAGTAGGAACCACTAGATTAGGTTGAGGGTTATTCCTTGTATGATAAGCATGTGAAATAGAATCCTTGTTATCATATAAATCCAAAGGATCTCTAGGTTTACCCTTGATAGTAATGCGAGGAAAACCTTTAATAGCCAACAAGGGTTTTGGATAAACCATGTTAGTTGTCTCAATAATACAAATAGGTTCACAAGAAGGAAGCAAAGAATACATCCTAGGATGAGATGAGGTAGGATCTTGATTCTCCATAAGATCATCACTAAAAGGGAGATCATTAAGGGAATTCATATCATTCTCCACTAATGCCTCATCACTAGAAAGAATCCTAAATGGAGGTAAAGCATCTATAATATCTTATTCTTTCTCAAAAATGTCTGCATAAGGGGAGTGTGTTTTAGAAAAAGAGTCACCATAATCTATGAACATATCATCCATTAATAAATCACCCTCTTGTATCAAATCTTCTTCACGAGGAGGGGATAAATCAATGTCTTTATCCAAGGGTTCATTCCAAATAGGAGGATCATCCCTAATGGCTTCATGAGGAAGAGAGTAATCAACATCCAAATCCAAAGGTTCATCCCAAATAGGAGGATTATCATCCCTATCAATAAAGCACCTTGTAGGAGCACCATAAATCACTAAAGCTTGATCCCTAGAGGGGAAAGAAGGTAAATTATATTCAAAAGTAGGCTCATAGAAAAGACATACATTAGGAGAAGAAATCATATCATTCCTCAACTCATCTCCATAAAGAGAAAGATTAAAGTCACCTGCTTTCCCTAATATATCCTTACAAGTTAATACAAGAGAAGATAAAGCAACATCACACTCACTAAATGAAGTATTTTTGGGTGCATCAATGTTGTAAATAGTGGAACATGAAGGTAACCATGCACACACCCTATGGTAAAGGTCAATTGAAGAGTTTGTAGAGGAGGATGAAATAGGAATAGGATCCATGGAGATCTTATTTGAACAATTTTCATCCTCACTTCTATGTACCTCATTAGGGGATCTATCCTCTTTTGCAACAAAAGTCTCATCAAAGTATTCAAAACAAAAATCATACATGTTGAACACAAAGTAGCATGACAAGAAAAATGTAAATGTTTTTGTATTTTTAAAGAAATTTTGTAAATTTTTATGAAATTTTGAAATATAAATGAAAGAGCATAAAAAGAAATGCATGTAAGATCTAATCATAAAATGTAAATCTAACACCAAAAAGAAAGAGTTGTCTATCGTGGGTTCACCAAAATGTAAAGAATAAATTATGGATAGGGTTTTGAACAATGTTGGTTTGCTCATAAAAGTGTCCCTATGCACATATTATCCACATTAAGTTTAATTGTAGTTGATAAGGGGTGTAAATCTGGAAATTAAAGCAAATAATAGTGGAATAAAATACATACCTCTGAAAAAGAACCTACTTAAAACCCTGTTAGACAGTCTCAGAAACTATTGATTTCTGAGATTTTAAACTGAAACTGCAAGATCTACAAAACCCAGAAATTGTTTTTTGATTTGACATAGTTTTGATTTGTACCCTCAAGTCAATGTCACCATTGACCTAGTATTTCTGATTCTGACCTAGGGCAAAATCGACCTGAAAAGTCTCAAACTAAAAATCTATTTTTTGATCCTGAAAGTTTGCCAAAAAGGGTATCCAAATATGCACTCTGATCTGCTATTCTAAACCTGTACCTTCAAGAAAAATGTATTTGTTTATTTGGGGGGAGGGGTTTTCCTTGGTCAAACCCCAGTTTTAGAATTAACCTCAAAGTATAATTGAAATTGCATAAGTAAAACAAAGTAAATGAACAAATTCATCTTGCTTGTAGAAGCCCTTGTGGTAGATTTGAATCCATGAATCCACAAGTATGTATGCACCAAAAAGGATGTAGAATGTAGAATTTAGGATTTCTCAAATCAATTGCTTGTAGATCTTCAACACCAATCTTGAATGGATCTTGGAATAGGAAGAAGTTTGCATGAATGTGGATGGAGAAATCTTCAACAAGAGGGCTCTATAGAGATTGAATCCTTCAATGGATACCAATGGATCTCCTTGATGAATTGGATGCTTTAATTCTTGAATTATTGAGAGTAGATGCTTGCTTCAATAAATCATACATAGGGTTTGGATGGAATTGCTTCTTGAATCTTAGAGAAAATGAGAGGAGAAAGCTTCGTTATATACAAATCTAGGGCACAATATTCTAGAGAGGCCTACATAGGAGAATTAAATTCCCATTAGACTTATGCCCTTAGAAGTGGACCTATATTAAATATAATTTAAGAATCATTGCTTCAAAGACCAAAACAGCTGACCCAAAAGCAGGAATTAAACTTTTTCGAAGCCCAAGATTCGCAAACCCTCGAAATCTGGAATTTTAACCCTAGGTCAGAAAAAGGTCAATTCTAACCTAGTTTAAGGTCGAGGTTGACCTTGACCTAGGTGAGGGTTGAGGTTGACCTTGACCCAGAAGGTCGACCTTGACCCTGAGGTCAAGAATCTTAGATCTGCAGTTTAGGGTGCCAGAAACAGGCTGGAAAAAGTGGGAAATAGGGAAGAACATGGGAGAAATCTAGATCCAAGTCAAAGACCCATTCAAGGCACTTGAAATGACCCCAAACCACTTACTCAAAAGGCTAAACCAGTCTACAATGGAAGTGCTTCCATTTTTTGACTATAAATTTATCCCCCACTTTAGCAAGAGTATGGACTCGATGCAAACTCTTGGTAAAGGAGATCATGAAGAAAAGATAATATTATTGAAATCAAAAGGGACAAAGGAATCCTCAATCCCCCAGGGACTTAATTCTTTATCAACCCTAAGATCACGATGAGAGAGACATCACCAGTCAAAGAGAAAGAGAGAGAGATGAGTGATTAGCTCACCCAGTAAGATGTGTGTATCTCACTATGAATCATAAAAATGATAGGATGGCCCACCAAGAAAGCACTTGATAGTCACCCCATAAATTTTTGTGCCTTATATTATTGTTGTTTTGTCCTTGTGTTAGCACATTACATGCTTGAGGTTGATATCACATGTCATATGTGGATGTAGAGTGTTGAGATCGCATCCAGGAATGTAGTTGAGCTATGCTCATATGCTGGGGTCCGAGGAACCCATACTCTTGGTTTGAGACCAATTGAGTTACCATATTTCTTTTTGGATTTCTGACTTTGAGAGTCTTTCCTTGCATTGTTCTTGTTTTTCTTTGTGCCTCGTTGTAGAATGAGATGATCCTAGTGTTTGGGTAGTGGGATGGAGTGGCTCTCCAAGGTAGGCTAGGACACAAAGTGGTCCAAGGGTAGCCCTTGGTAGAGTTCTTAATAAAAGTGATAACCTTGAAAATAAATAGGAAAAAACATAATAATAAGATAAGTGATTTTGTTCAGTAGCCATCTATTTTAGAGACGTGAGCTAGGACAGTCATGAACCATCTACTAATGTTGATCCGACATTGTCATGGCCATCTACGGATGTTGAACTGGCATAAAAATGGTCATCTAATTGAAAGACATGTGCCGACATAGTAGAGCTTCCTTGATAAGAGAAGGATTTCTCAAAGCCACACATGCCTTTATGAGATGTGTGATGACACTCCATTCTTGATTCCTTGCACTTTAGCCTTGATAGCTTTGAGTGGTACCCTAGGTGTACTATGAGTATGTGGTTTCTTGGTTGTACTTAGATATTGGCCCACATTTTGAGTGTTCTCCATGTGTAATTTTTTTTTTCATCTTTGTGTATTACATTGGATCACTACACCTTATTATGAGTTTATGCATTTTCTTAGCATGTGTGTTAGTCACTCCTTGCTTGCGTGTATGCCTTGTGTTTGTGTCCAGATTACTATCTCCATGAGCATGATGGGGTGGGCCTAAGGGTTCCACATGGTAGGGTTGAATTTCACTTTACCACTACGAGGAACTGGAGTAAAGGTGACAAGCTTCCTCCAGCTACAAGGATTTGGAGCTGTGAGTGCTCATTGTTTATCCTTCATTTCTTATACTTTGATATTTGTATATAAATTGATGTGATTATCTTATCTTAGTTTTTAATGCTACTAATGATGTATTTATTGATGTAATTGAGTGATTATGGCCTCGCTATGTTTTGTTCCAATGCTCCCTAGTGTGGAGAAGACTTTTATTTTAGTCGTACGTCGGTGTTGACAAGCCTCCTTTGTGTTAGAACCAGGATTGACTTCATGTTTTAGCTTCAAAATTGATTTTTCCTAGTAGGAAAGAAGTATATCATATTTGATCAATGTTTCATCGCATTTTATCAATGTTTCATCACATTTGATCAATGTTTCATCGCATTTGATCAATATTCCATCACATTTGACCCAAGTTTCATCGCATTTAACACTTTTTGCATCACATTTGAAATGTCACATTTAAACCAGTGAGTACTTCCCAAGGGTCAGTTAGAAATGTGATTTCAGATTTAGATACCCTTTATCCCTGAGATGTATTCCATGTATTCAGAGTCCAAATTCAGGACTAGGGATATACATAAAATGTAACATTTAAGTATAGGTGACATAATCTTCCTTTCTTATACTTTAAGTTACATTTTATCTAATACTTTTAGGATGTTTGACAGTGGTTTCAACTTCATAGAAGTTGAAATAAAGATTCTAGATTTTGAGACTTTTTATGAAATTTTAGACTTAGTCAAATTTTAGGAATCAACATGTTTTCTTTAGTGTTGCCACCTTATTTTTGCATATGTTTAATTTCCCATATTTAGAAAATAAAAATAAAAATAATTAATGTCTTCTTATAATCAGTCTAGTCTAGCTTTCTCTCCCCCCTTTTTTTCTTTTGGTGTCTTTGTGCTTTTGTCATGTTGAACCCAAATGGTTTAACCAATGTTAAGTTCAAAGTTCATGGTTCAAATCATCCCTTGCACGCATGTGTTTTTTCATGGCCTTGTTTCAAAGAATCTGTATGTGGCACCAGTCACTTGAAATTGAACCATTTAACCTCTCAGTTCAAAGTTTAGTTGTGCTTTTATTAACCAAGTATTAATTTTATTTGTCTCATGTCAATTGTAGTTGTTCCAATTTTCTTTCTCACAATGAACTTGAACCATTCAACCTCTTGGTTCAAGGTTCAAGGTTCTCTTTGTGCTAGTGATAACATTATACTTGAAGGAGTATCGATGGAAAATTTGGCGCGCAAGAGGAATATTCTAAGTATGTCAAGATTTGAAAACTTATTTATGTAAAGTAATCATGAGAACTTAAGCCTTTCATGCCGAAGTAATTGGTATTAAAAATGGTGTTAGGTTTACGTCAAATCTAGAGTTAAATCTCATGGTTGTATTAATTTTTCATGACATGTGAATATTTCATTGAGATCTTTCCACCCCTATATATATGAGTAATGATTTCATTCCTAATTCAGAAAGTTGTTAAGTACTGAAGAGATGAGAGGCAGCAGAGGAAATTGTAGCCTTCCATTTTAGGATTTGTAAGAATTTGATGAATGCAACAGGTGAGTTTTAAAAATCCTTTCTTCCATTGTTTTCTCTTGATAAAAGAAGGGGAATCAAAAGTAATATTTGTTGTTTTGCATAAGTCCTTCTGTTGTTGTGGGATTGGTTGGGGTGTATGTTAACATTGTTGCCATGAGGTCAGTTCTCCAAAAAATAGGGTTTGGTTCCTACCTGATCAGTAATTTTCCAAATTTTGATGATACTTCTTTAATCCAAGTAGACTTAGGGGAATTTATTGAAAGGGAAAAAAACCCATACCAGATTCCATGATGGATAAGATAGTTCAGAGCAGTTTAATAAAAGTTGTTTCTTTTCCTGTTGTAGTGCCTTGCCTAGAATTAGTGATGAAATATATGAGTAGATATGATGCTGAGAATAGGCATATTTTAAAGATTGATGGAAGCACCCCGGTGAACATAGATAGAGAAACAATAATGAATGTTATGGGAATTCCTGAAAAAGAAACCAATGAAGACTATTCTATCAGTACATCATAATATTTCTTTTTAGAAAAGAAGTAGACTTATAGGAGTGTAATTGCTAGGAATTGGCTCCTTAATGTGCAGAAAGGTGATTCCCAATTTCCCAAACCCTTAAGCAGATAACACCTCATAATTGAAGTGAAAGACATTGTGATATTGCTTAACAGACTCAAAGGAAAGTCTCATGTTTTTTATTGGGAAGGTTGAATGTATTTTAATATTCAGGTTCTCTTGGGTGGAAAAAAATATCTGGATTGGGCCCAAGTGAGTGTTGAGTAATTACATAGTGGATTAAGTAACTTTTTTGGAAGTAAGGGTTTCTATATGTCCATTCTACACTCTAGCCTACACAAGGGAATGGTGTTCACCATGAACTTTGGGTAGAGGGAATGAAAATCTATGAGTACTATCACCCTCTTCAATGATAGAAGTATGTCAAAAATTTCATGAGAGTAAATGATGTTTTTGTAAGAAGGCTAGTTTATGAACTCTGGGGAAATAAGAATCAGAAAATATCTACCGAGGAAATGCATCTGGTTAATATTTATGGAAGCTATTTTATTCAGTTCACTAAGTTCACTTATACCAGAATTAGAGGATTCAAAGGTGAAGCCTTTAAGTTTCCTAGGTATGATTTGGATGGTCATGTATTAATTGAAGTCAGTAGGTAGATAGCTCACATTGATAGAAAGTTGAAAGATAAGAGAAAATGTGGAGTTATGTTTCCCATTGAACTCAAAAATTACAACTGCAAATCTATATCTGATGTGCTTAATATGGAGCTCAAGTTTGAGAAGTTGAATCTTTAACCATACACCACCACATAAAAATTTGATAGCAGTGGATATGCATTGGAACATTTCATTTTTAATGAATATTTTCATCATGTACCTTAGTTGGAGGATTATTGGGAAAACTGTTGTGATGAATTTGAAGTTGGTAGGAGGTTGTGGTCCAAGTTCACATTGACCCAGATCATGTCTATGAATATGAAAATGAAAATTACCAAAGTTATAGAAGAAGAAGGTGAAGACATGTTAGATCCTGAATTTAAGAAAAAATATTCAAGGGCATCCACTACCTGAAATAGATTAGGACAGAAAAGAAGAGGACAATATTAAGTGTAGATCATTTAATGTGATAAGAAGGATAGAGAGATGGTTGAAAATATTTGAGCAAGTAATGGCGTCAGATTTTGAGGCTCTTTCAATAGGTCATGGTGATATTGTTTCACAATATCATTCACCTCCTTCTAATCCATCTATTGATGTTCAAGGTACTATCTATTGGAGATTTGCTTCTGTGCAAATTGTTGATTGTATGTTTGTCATTGATGACAACATATAATATACAGCGGTGTCCTATATGAAATTATCAATACAGATATTTTGGAGCCTTTCATGTTTATTTCCATGGTGTAGACATGTTCTGGTTGCTATGTGAATTCACACAGATTCATATATGCAGTTTCAGTGGCGTTATGTTAATCTATTTTGGCAGTTACAGTTTCTGAAGATTATCAGTTAAGAACTGACATATTTACATTATTTCTTGATTTACGCCTATCTATGGGATATTCATGTTTGATTTCATGTTTATTGATGAGTTAATGATGATTATCCAAAGGCACTAAACATTTTCTAATTGAAGCGTGATGATTGAGTCAATTTGGTAGAACCGACTATGTGAAGCAATGCATCCACTCATCTTGAGTTGCGTGGTCCTAATTTTGATTGCGTGCTTAGTTAAGCTGACAAGGAAGTTGATGAAGTGTTTCAAAAATCCATCATGAAATTATCCTTGGGGAAGATACAAATAGCAGTTCAATTGTGATTGCTAAATGTGGAAAATGAAGTGAAAAAGATAAGACAGAGCATAACAGAAAGTTAGACAGTAAAAGTTGAAGATCTATGTGAATAAGTAGAAGAAGATTACAACTCATTGGAATTGATCAAGACATCAGGTATACTCAAACAATTCATTTATCTGATATAGTGTATATATTTTTTACTAAAGGTTGCAGCCTTCATCATTTTAGCAGTGAGCTTTTTGGACAGTGAGTCCTCACCCCTAACAAGGTTATTTCTAAAAGACTCCTAACAGGGTCCGACCCTTAACCAGGTCACTATACTTATTGCATTGTAAAGATCAACTCCTAACAGGGTTGTAAGATCTTCTAACATGGATTATTGTACTTAAGTACAGTTCTTTGTGGGTGTTAATTCCCACCAGGGTTTTTACCTATTTGGTTTCCCCGTAACCAAAATTGTTGTGTTCTATCTTGTGTTATCTGAATGTGTTAATGCTTAATGTTATTCTGTAATTAATTGGAGAAAAGAATTAAACTAGCTAATAACCGATTCACCCCCCCCTCTTAGTTATCCCTTGGGACTATTCCAACAATTGTTATCAGATCCAAGTGCCTTGGAGAGAAAGCCTAACAGCTTAAGGTAGATCAAATGGCGTACTTCAAGAAAGAGAGTCTTAATTTTGATGGAGAGAACTATCTTGACTGGAAGAACAAAATGATTACACATCTTCAGTGCATTCATTTTGAGATCTACGAGATTTCTACTCATGAAATTGATGTTCCCACCTTGAAAGACCTTGTAGAAGAAGACTCTACACATAAACAAAAAGAAGTATTCACTCAAAATGCAATTGCCAAGGAAGCCCTAATCAGTGCCCTATCTGATAGTGAATTTTCTGAGATCAAGAAGGCATAAAAAACATATTCAATCTAAAAATACTTAGAAGATATATTTGAAGGAAACATTCAAGCAAAGAATGAGTGCAGAAAGACATGGAAGAAAAGATACAATAATTTAGAGATGCTACCTGAAGAGAACATCAAAGCTTACAATCAAAGGATTAATGAAGCAGTATTAGGTATCATGAACAATGGTGGAGAAATTTCAGAGGATGATATAATGGAAAAACTGATGCCCACATTGACAACACATTATGAAAGAAAGATTAACATCTTGGATGAAACCATGCAATTCTCAAAGGAATTCAAAAGAGAAACCCTGATTAGCAAAATATCTACATTTGAGATATCAATATTGAAGACAAAACCTAAAATGGAAAAAACTTTTAAAGCCTCAGTCCATGGTAAGAAATCCTTGAACATCTCTAGTAATAATGAAAAAGAAGAAGTTGATACTGAACTAGAAGAAATCATTGCTATGATTGCTAAGAAGGAAAGAAAAGGTAAAGGGAAAT